>CM045552.1:4787959-5387959 GCA_024721245.1 Mitragyna speciosa
GTTGGCTTATGTTTAAAGATTATTTTTGTTTATCTCTTGTGCTGGGTACAGTTTCTCATTTGGGCCAATCTGAGATTTGTGTGGATCTTTGCTGGTTTTCTGATTTCATGCAACTAACACTTTGTTCCTGCCTCACCACTGCAGTCGGTTATGGTGGTCTCTGCAGTGAGATCTTTTGTTGTATGACTTATGCAGGATAATTTTGCTAGGAGTTCTTTTGCAATATACAAGATTTTTTGTTAGTTGGGTGTGTTTTTGAATACGTTTATAAAAATATGGTAACACTTTAGGAAAAACTGATTCTATACCGTTCTGCTTTGTGTCTAAAATTGGTTTTTAACCAATCCTTGTTAACAGTTTCCTTATGATTGGTCTAGTTATTGTTACAGACTTGGGACTCACACCTTACCTTTTTCTGTTACTTTACTGCATGTTAAAGTTGGCTATAATGTTTATGTACCATGTGAAGATGATACTCATTCACAGTTAAAGATGGTATTTAGTTCAATTCAAGTCAAGCTAAGAGTTGAATGAAGTTCCGAATGAACTCGCCAAATTTTAAGATGCATAGATCAGGTCTTAGTTTAAGTAACTTTCAGGCTTTGGTTCTTCACTTAATGTTTAAGCTTTAGGTTACCAGTTTGTGAAAACCCCTTGGATGAAGCCTTCTGTCTGAATATGAGTTTGCTTTTAGGAAATGGGTTTTTTCCCTCTTCCCATCACAATAGAGAGTAAGAAATCTGAAAGAGATTCCCCATGTATTTAATAACAAATGAATAATTATCACAACGAGGTATGCTGTCATGGTGCAATAAAGGACTGACCATGTACATGTTAAGAATTTGTATTTTGTGGGCATTGCATTTTTTGTTTTGTGAATTCCTTGTTGACTACTGATGTTTTTTCGTCAGGATGTTTTTTCTGTTTTAGTTGTGTCTATTGAGTAAAATAGTGTTTATGCAAATATTTTTTTGATGTGAATTGTGTAGAAGCTATTGCTTGAGCAATTGTTCTCTTTACTTTTGGGTTTTGGGTGTCATAACATCTTGGGTTTGTATTTTAATTTCTGATTGACTTATTTTCTTTTACAGGGTGATGCGGTGGAATCATTTGAGATGTCATCAAGCACTTTACCTGAAACCCATTTGTATCATGAATCATTCTCCTGCTACCAAGGTATCTTCAATTTCTACCACAAATGAAAATAAGGGAGTTAATATTAACAGATCTCATGAGGTTCCTGGGAAATCCAGTACAGATGGAACATCTTCAGATGCTGGCAAGATTGGGGGATTGTCTCGTGATGCTTTAGATAAAGCCAAAAGAGCTCTGAAGATGCAGAAGGAGCTTGCAGAAAAGCTTAGGAAGATTCCTTCAGTGAGTAGCTCTTTTAGGGACTAATCCACTGTTCTGTCTTTAGTTTATGTTTTTCAGAAAGCATTACACTGTTTATGTTTCCTATTCCGTCAAATGACATACCAGCTAAAACATGTTTGGTACATTTTGAGCGAATGTTCATTGAATGGAATATGGCTGATATTAGACTAGTTATGAAAAGAATGGGTCAGTTCTGAACTACATTAAAGTTTAATTTTAATCTGGATGGTTTAAAGTGGAGGCAGAAGTGATATCTGTTCTGTTGAGAATTCAGCATTTCTTGACAGGTTAACTAAGTGTTTTCAGAAGTGTTCTGGCAGTATAACCCCCCCCCCCCCCCCCACAACAACACCCGTCCCCCTTTTTATCCCTTTTATTATTTCACAAATATAACAGGAACAGTGTTTTAATATGGCTCTAAAATGTAGAATTTTATATGTTTTATTCTACATATGTTTATTGGGCATTGACTTTGAACAAATTCCGTATTTATTATGTAGTTAAAGGGTGCTGGTGCAACTAGAGAGAGTAGTCCACAGTTGGGACCAAATGAGGGCCATAAAGCCCCTCCTAGTAGTTCAGGAATACTAGCAACTCCTGCTTCATTGGTAAGCACCTCTAGCATGGTCACAGCTGGAGCAATGCCAAGTGCTTCAACTTTACCTGCTGCTGAGGCAACTTCAATCAACCCACCGATTGGTTTGCCTCATCTTCATGGGCTCAATCATGAGAGATTTGAAGCTGTAAAAAAGGCTCAAGAACTTGCTGCTAAAATGGGATTCCGACAAGATCCCGAGTTTGCTCCTCTTATTAATATGTTTCCGGGACAGATGCCACCAGAGGCTTCAATCCAGCCGAAGCCTGCCAAAGCACCTGTTCTACGTTTGGATGCTTTGGGGAGGGAAATCGATGAACAGGGGAATGTAGTAAATGTGCCAAAAGTAAATAACTTGAGTACACTGAAGGTATGTTGTACATTTTAATTATGGGTGACGGTCCCATTGTCTGTCTTTTTTTATTTTAGACGCGATCCTAAAAGAGTAGTGTTTAATCTAAATATGTTGGGCTTTCTAGGTCAACATCAATAAGCAGAAAAAAGATGCCTTCCAGATTCTGAAACCTGAATTCGAAGTTGATCCTGAGGAAAATCCTCATTTTGATGCTAGGATGGGTATTAACAAAAATAAGATTTTGAGGCCCAAGAAAATGACTTTCCAGTTTGTAGAGGAAGGCAAATGGTCGAAAGATGCAGAGATAATTAAGCTGAAGGTAGTCACCCTCCCTGCTGTTTGTCTAGTTTCTTTCTGTTAATTTTCTCCTTTAGTGCGAATCCAGTTCTCGTACTTTTGTGATTTGCTTTTATAGAGTCAATTTGGAGAAGCTCGAGCAAAAGAGTTGAAGGCAAAGCAAGCACAGCTGGCCAAGGCCAAGGCTGAGCTTGATATAAATCCAAATCTGATTGAGGTGTCAGAAAGGGTTATAATCAAGGAGAAGGTGAAAGAAACTATTCCAGAAGTTGAGTGGTGGTGAGTCAAAAGATAATTATCCTTTTTCTTCATAATGCCATGCTTTTAGTTCACTTTAAAGTAGTGACTGCTTGACTTCTAAACTTTTTAAATTATTTTTCTGGGCTATTGATTAGTTTTCCTCGTGTTGCTATTCATTTTTTGAGCGGGAAAAATGTCAAAATAAGATTTTCTGGTCAATGCATTGTGGGAGTCCATCATTTTGTTTCTTTGCTTATTTTAAATTTGGGCTTGAAAAGCTTTTAGATTGTTGTGTCTCATTCTTTTTTATTTTATTTTATCCAGAAGTATATAAGTTGGTTTAAATAATTATGAGCTGCTAAATGTGCCTGGAGGAGCTGAATTATATAGAATTTTATTTGTAATGATACACAAGCTTTTTGCAACCTTGATGATCCTTAGTAATTGTTCTATATATTTCTTTGCCCACTGGTAACTGGTAATGAAGATTAGTAGCTGGAAGTATTCTAAGACAGAAATTGATTTTATTTATTTATTTATTTTTTGGGATTCTACTGGTGAAAATGTTAACTTTTATTTATTTTTTGGGATTCTACTGGTGAAAATGTTAACTTTTATTTTCATATTTGAGGTTGGATGGGACTGGGGAAAGACATTGCGAAATTAATTTATGCTTAGATATTTCAGAAAAAGGATTTATATACTAGAATAAAATGTCACTTCAGGTGGTTTGCTTCTTTCTGTTCTGTTTTTTTATTATATTGTTATGTTCTTGGCTTTCGCTTTGCTCACTTTGCCTCCTGCTTGCTCAAATTGCTAGGGATGCGCCTCTCCTACAGTCTGGCAGTTACAGCGACATCAGCAATGGTAATATACCAATGGACAAACTCAAAATGGAGAAAATCACCATTTATGTTGAACACCCTCGTCCGATTGAGCCTCCTGCTGAACCAATGCCGCCACCACCTCAACCTTTAAAGCTGACAAAGAAGGAGCAGAAGAAACTTCGCACTCAGCGGCGCTTGGCAAGGGAGAAAGATAAACAGGAGATGATTAGACAAGGCCTCTTGGAGCCTCCAAAACCGAAAGTTAAAATGAGCAACCTCATGAAAGTTCTTGGATCGGAAGCTACTCAGGATCCCACCAAGCTTGAAACTGGAAATCAGAAGTGCTGCTGCTGAACGTGAACAAGCTCATATTGACAGAAACATTGCACGTAAACTCACTCCTGCTGAGCGCCGTGAAAAGAAAGAGAGAAAGCTTTTTGACGACCCAGACAAGGCAGAGACAATAGTTTCTGTTTACAAAGTGAATTACCTTACGCACCCTCAGGCTCGTTTTAAGGTTGATGTTAATGCTCACGAGAATCGGTTGTCTGGGTGTGCTGTAATTTCTGATGGTATAACCGTTGTGGTTGTGGAAGGTTGTCCCAAATCAATCAAGAGATATGGGAAGCTTATGCTAAGGCGCATAGATTGGGCAGCAGCTGTGAAAACTGAAGGAGAAGATGAAGATGAAGACAATGGTGATACTGCTGTGAACAAGTGCTTCTTGGTGTGGCAGGGTGGTGTTGTCAAACCAAATTTTAATAGGTTTTCTATTCATGAATGTCGGACTGAAGCCGCTGCTCGCAAAATTTTTTCTGATGCTGGGGTTTCTCACTTATTGGGATCCTCGCAGGTAAACTTCACAGAAGATCAAATGTGATTTGAGGGTCTTGTCTGGCATGGTTTAAGTTTTGCACCAAGTTCAATGATGATTGGTGATTTTACGGCAATTGAACCTTTATTTTGCAAGTATTTTGTTGAATGTGATGTGCAGAAGTACGTGGGTCTGATTTACATAATTTGGATTAATATAACTAGTTCTTTTAATTTGTTTTGGTGAAAAGATTCACGTTACTCCAATATGCATTATGTTGCCTGAAGGAACGCGTGTTGCTTTTTGCCTGTGTTGAGTATGGATGTTCTGGCTGTCTTTAGCTCTCATTTTTCAGCTATTTTTGCTAAATTGAATGGAACAATTAACTTGGCGCTGGCAAAAACCGAAATTTGTTGTTATGACTTTTCCAATTTACTTTTGCCGTGATTCCAATGAAGCTTGCAAATAGGCGAATGCGTTAAAAGATTGTTGTCGAAGAAAATGCCATTTAGCAGCAGAAGCAGCCTTTACTTACGAGGGGAGGAGATTAGAATTGAACGGTAATGTGTAAGAGGGTGGTACAACTTGGCCCACGGCAATGTGTCTTATCTTGATTTAGGAAAAGGACATGCGGTGTTAATCGAAAGTTCCTCTGTTTACAATTTGTTATCCTGCATCCTTTGATAATAAGGGAATTTTCTGTTTATTTCTGACGCAGATGCTTGCCGGCAATGTAAAAAGAGGAGCATGATTCGTGTGATTCCTTGCCTTCTGGGAACTGGAAGTGAACTAGGATGTTGTGAAGCACTTTTGTGTGATCTTTACTTGCGCAAGGGAAAGCATCCGCAAGGAAGACTTTGGACAAAGATTTGGCACACTGTAGAAGCGGTGCTTGCAGGATGTTTCTAACTTTCTAAAGCCTGACCTTTTAATTCGACCATGGCGCCTTAAGACTTAATCCTTCATTACTTTTAAAACATTCCTTTTTGTTAGTTTGGTTTTGAGTTCTTGCTCACTAAGAGATCAAAAGGAGAGTTAAGAAATCTCCCTGGTGGTATAAAAGGTTCCATTTATTCATTGAATTTCTAACGGGCTCATTTTAGTACTTATATAATCGAGCTTGTTTAATCATTCAAATATATTATTCAAATCAGTGAAGTCATTTCTATTAGCACGATAATTTACAAATTCATAATGTAACTTTCTGACAAGTATTTCAATCTTAAATAGAATCGAATTTATTTTACGAACAAAAATAAAGTCATTTTATCAGGATGATAAAAATAAATTCGTTCCATGCAACGCATATATATAATCACGCAAATCAAGTATTCATCTCTGAACTCTTTGATCAAATTCATCCTCGTCTTGAATGCTAAATTTGCAATTTTGCCATTAAGTTATCCAGAGGTGTTTGATAACACCACTTAATGCTGAAAATTAATACATTAAGAGCTTTTTGAATTTAGTGTGTTTGATAACAAAATTTGTTTATCACTTAATACATTAAGCACTTATTTAATTTGTATACAAAATTTTAAGTGAAAATTTTCACTTAATTTGCTGAATTTTATATACATGTAGTACTCTCTCTCTCTCTCTCTCTCTCTCTCTCTCTCTCTCTCTCTCTCTTCCCCCTTCACACACGCACCCTTACACACTTACTGATGCACACGCATACAAACATATTCTTTCACACACATTTTTTTGCACACACACACACACACACACTCAACACATACAAACACACACACAAACACACACACGGTCATCACTGCAAGTGCACACATATATTTTTTTCTTCACACACATGCAATAACATAAACTTTCTTTTAATCACATACACACACTCCTTCTCACATGCACAATCTCTCTCTCACACACATGCATACACACACTTTCACACAAATGCATTCGTTCGCTTCCTCTCACACACACGCAAACATAAACCACACACGCATATATGCACACACTCTCCTCCATACGTAATTTTTCTTACACGTGCACTTTTACACACACATACACACATACATAAGTATATTATTTTTTTCTTACTTCTACACATATATTTTCTCTCTTATATACTTGCATACATTTTCATACATGTACATTTTCACACTTTTACACTTTTACACATACTTTCTCTCACACACAAATGCACTTGTCATTTATCTCTCACAAAATAATATCTTCTTTTGTCATGCATATTATCAATAAATTATTTCAATTTTTTAAGATAAAATAATTATATTAATAAGGTAAAATATTTGAATTCAATGAATAAATTCAGTTAATTATCAAACAGGCATAATTTTATTAATTCAACAACTTAATATTTTTAGTACTTAAATTTTAGATTTCAGATTTCAGACTTCAGACTTCAATTTTACCAAGCGGCAGACTTCAGATTTTAGTTTTACCAAGCGGCACCTGCCGCTTGGTAAAACTGAAATATGAAGTCTGAAGTTTGAAATTTAAGTGTTGAAAGTATTAAGTTGTTGAATTGAAAAAGTTTTACTTGTTTGATAATTAACTAAATATATGCACTGCATTTAAATATCTCCTCTCATAAATATAATTATTTTATTTTAAAATTTTAAAATAATAATTAATAATGTATATGAGAAAGAAAGATATTGTTTGTTTGTCAGATATAGAGAATAAGTGTATTTATGTATGAAAAAGTGTGTGAGAGAGAAAGTATGTGTATATATGAAAAAACGTAAGTATGTAAGAGGAAAAAAATTAAAATATGTGTACGTGTATATGAGAGATAAAAAATTATATATGAAAATATGTGTATGTGTGTGTAAAAGTGTATGTGCAAGAAAGTATGTAAGTAACTGTGTGTGGGAAAAGAGAGAGAGAGAGCGCGTGTATGTGTGAGAGAGAGAGAGAGAAAGGGAGAGAAAATATGTGTATTTGCGTGAAAGTAGGTGAGTGTGTGCGTGCGCGAGCGCGCGCGTGAAAGAGAGAGAGAGAGAGAGAGAGAGAGAGAGAGAGAGAGAGAGAGAGAGAGAGAGAGAGAGAGAGAGAGAGAGAGAGATTGTGCACGTATGTGAGAAAGAGTGTGCATATGTGTGTACATGGGTGAGTGTATGAGAGTGAGTGTGTGTGAGTGTGTGTATGTGTGTGTGCAATGAGAGGGGGGAAGAGTATTAAAATCCAACAAATTAAGTGAAAATTTTTCACTTAAAATTTTGTGTACAAATTAAATAAGTGTTCAATGTGTTAAGTCATGTTATCAAACACGCCCTTATATTTGAAGAAGAAAAAGGACAATAATATGGTTCTAATAATTGAAGTCCAAGAATTCATGTCACTAAAATAAAAGATGGTAGGTGCGTAGGACTTGGGGGTATTCACAACAGGACAACACGGATGCGATAATAAATTAATAGGTATTGATAGGAAAGGAAATTAATCAAGTTATTAACGGGCCAATTTATTTATGACACAAAACTTAGAAGGTTGGGTTGGATTAATTTATTGGCTTACACGAGCTAATATACAAGCATGTCATGTCAACTTAAGTTAGTTATCTTGAAATAAAAAACAACCTTTCTAACACATTAATAGTTGAGAGTTCAGTTAATACTAGCTAAGAACTCAATCAATAAACATAATATTATAAATTTACACAGAGATGCCTTGTTCGTTTCTTTTTAATCAATGTAAAAAAAAAAATTAACCACCTCATTTCTATTCTAATATTATTAACTCTCTTGATCCCTTTTTGATCTTCTTGAATAAATTTGACAGCAGATATAGAAAGGAATTTAGTTAGTTAATGTATTATTTAGCTATTATTTGTTGAAGGGTGGCAATTCATTAATATAGGTATGGAAATTTAATGTTACATTTGAAAGTTTCTTCAGCTATAATTTAATGTAGACGATAGATTTGATATAAATTTGCTACCATATTATTAGGTTTAAAAACTATTCACATATTTAATAAACATTAATAATTTTTTTCTAAATTATTATAAAAAAATATTGAGCTTGAGAATTATTAAATTTATTAAAGAATAAAGATTTGACATTCTAATTTAAGTGAGTCATGTTCAACCATGCAAATGGCAAGTAGATTAATTGGGCCAACATGAATATGGCACCATAATAAACTAATCGAACACGATATAATACGATCATTAAATAGATCAAATTACGTTAATAGTATATAATACGAAAAAGATAACAACAAAACACGACAATGACATGACCAGGATTAACACCCCAACGTACTAGTTTCAAAGTTGGTACATGCAGCAAAAATTGGATGAATATCAACAGAATGAACAGAGATATCCTCTTGGTTTGCACGTTAGTGCAATCAACTACTAACATTTACTCCTCCCTCTTCAGGCATAGCGCAGAAATGAATTCATGCATGTGACGACCACATATCAGCGGATGCAAATGCATTCAATACATTGGCCGCTCGCGAACAGGTAGAAAAGTCATCAGCTATTTATTTTGGTGTGATGGAACAATCTTATGCGACACTCAAATTCTAAATACAACTACTTTAAAAGTTTAGTGTGAATTGCTAATAAATCCTGATGTATCTTTTACTAGAAATGTCTATATGCATTGCTGCATGGTATACAGCTTGCCTGCTAATGCAATTTTTACAAACGAAATTATGAAGAATTATGTTTGAAATGAATTACCAATCAACAAAATGTACACATTTTTTTGTGTTGTTGTTTGGGGGGATTGGGGTGGGGGCGGCCGGGGGGGGGGGGGGGGGCGGGAGATAGAACAGAAGAAGGGAAAATGGTTAATGCGAGAGTTTGACCAGTGGAGTCGATTGAGAAACAGAACATGTGAGAATAGTTGATGCAAGCAGGTGGATCCGTTCCTAGTACTCCTCAAATGCATTTGCACGAACACTATGCTTGTACGTTGAATGGGCTTGTTTTCCATGGTTTCATTTGCGGGTGAGTTACCTAGCAAGTTGGCAGCTGTGTTTTTAAACTCGGACCGGACCGGCTGGTCGAACCGGGAGCCGGCCAAGTGTCCGGTCCGAGTTAGCATAAAAAATCGGTTTTAAAAAACCCGGTCAAACTCGGTCAAAAACCGGGTTTGACCGGGCAAAACCGGAAACTGCCTAGATTTTTTTTTTTTTATACAAATCCAACCACATTAATGCTCCACACTTCATTAGATATGGGCTATTATACATATTTGTAGTCTTCCATATTCATTGTCTGAAGAAAATAGATTCCAACAATTATTTGTTTTTGAGTTTTGACAATGACACGAACCCATTGACATACATCCAACAAATGAACATCAATGCTAAATCAATACATGATTTTTATTTGCTTGGCCCAGTTATCTGTCAAAAGGCAACCAACTTTTTTGACCAATTACAAAATATTAGTGGTGCCTCACTTCTATTTCTTTATACTAATTATATTAAAAAGTAAATAATTTAAGTCCATTATATTTATTGCTAATTTTTTCAATTCAATGCTTTTTGAACTATTAATAGCAAGATATTAAAATAGTTATTGAGGGTATTTTGGCTATAATTTTTTAGACTAACAACTAAAATTAAGAAAAAAATTAGTAAGTGTATATATGTGTTATATATATATATATATATATATATATATATAATATTTATGACGTCATCCGGTTCGACCCCGAATCGACCCCTGGTCGAACCCATTGAACCCCTGACCCCTGAGCTCGGCCGGGTCGATATCCGGTCCGAGTCTGAAAACATAGGTTGGCAGGACTTGAGCTGCCGCCTGTATCGGCATTAACTCACAGCTTTCTACGTGCCAAAAATTGCACCACTTTTTTCTTTCCTTAGTTTAACAACATAAACACTCTCCAACCTCAAGGTATGCGAACCACCAAAAGGAAGAAATCAAGGCAAATAAATTCAATAAATTAGGATTCCCATTAATCAGACATGAGTACCCATGTGTACATAATAAATGGGCTTTTGTTCCTTGTCTAATCGTCATTAATATTAGACTATTAATCGCCACTGGTTTATTAGGTTCTGAAAACAAGATATACCCACCACCCTCCCAGAAAAACAACAAAAACACATTCGTTAAGTTCATCTATTATATATAAAATCGGTTCACTGGAAAGTGAGAGGGAAAATTCCAAATCTTTAGATTCGGATTGAATTAAAATCTTTTATTTTTTTAATAGATAATTACATACACTATGAAAAAAATAGGCTTATCTTTATGAGGCGAGGGTAACAATAACAGACAGTTTTAATATTCCACATGTAATTGGCTGAAATTATATCTTCGGATGCACAAAACACAATTAAAAGGGAAATAGTGATACTTTCTTGGAGTACTAGAGAAGTTGCTATTTTTTGGCAAGGAAAGAAAATAGGTAGTTTTACAGGTAACTTCTTAGGCTTTTCTTCGATTGGGGTTCATCTTACTGGCTAGATATTAGTGTAGGCACTATGTACTTGGTTAAAGTATTGTTGTAAAGACAAAATATCATTCTCAACTTCTATATTGACAAAATTGCACTTTTAATAGCTTATAGACAAAAGGCAATTATTAATGTTTATCTACTAATATCCTTCTGTTAATATATTTGGGAACAAAAATAACCATTTTAAGATAACCTATTATTGTTTATAAGCACATTAAATTTCGCCTAAAAAAATTGAAGTTGCAAAGTTTGGTCTGTTTGTTTTTCATTTTTTTTCGGTTGAATTGTTTGAGAGCTGTATTTCATATTGTTTTCTTGTATTTACTTGCAAGTCTGAAACTTCACAAATGATAAATTTTTTAATCTCGGGGTTTTCTACCTGGAGAAACAAAGTCACCTCTAATTTTTGTTGTTAGCACTTCACTCTTTTTCTTTTTTACACATGTACGTGAAAATAAAGTGTAAATAACAAAAAGTACAATACCAATACAACTGCCAAAAATGTATGATATATTAGTTCAACATTTTCATTATTTCAGTTGATACTGATAGTTAACAATAAGGTTCCAGAACAATGACTGGTTTACCATAGCATTTGGACTACAAATGCCATCGGATGCTCCATAATTTTTCATGGTTATTTCATCTTAAAAAAATTGCACATCCTCATCCTTTATATGTTATCGCGGTTACTTCATCTAGTTAAAATTGCAGATCAAACAATCGGAAAGTGGCATCACAAAAAAAAAAAAAAAAAAAAAAGAATTCATGTCTCTTTTTAGCTTGGAGGCCAAACTCCCTCTGTAATTCTATGTATCTCTCTTGCAAACGCCAAATAGTAGATTATCATCCACACCAACTTTCATGGTACCAAAAGAAATATGAAAGGTATTATTAACAAACAAAACAATCTCCAATTCAACTTGGCATCACCCTACCGAATGGTATCCCTCCACCTGTCCACCTAAGGTACACTATAGAAAAAACCAGACGTGTTTATCAAAGATTAGGAGATTTAGGTCACCTCACTACCCCTCCCCCAAGCCGAACCCCAACCCTCTCAACAAGAAACGATAGTATTCAATCAATTCATCCTACATTCCTCCTCCTTCTTAAGTAAACTTTACTTGATAAATGTTAATGCAGACATCATCCATTTTTCATACCCACCTATAAACCCAAACCAAACACACACACACACAACACACACTCCATAACGTACACACATTGCAACAAAGAGGTCTACTCTATAAACGGCTATAAATAACATCCATAATGCATTTCCTATATATAGAAACAATGCTGTGGAACTCATTAGTATAGATAACATCCATAAATGCATTTCCTATCCATAGAAGCAATGCTGTAGAACTCATTAAAACAGTTGGTTTCTTGTTATCTCAATGAAAAAAAAGAAAAAAAACAAATTCACTTGGAGTTTCTTGTAGCACTTTGCTTTCTGAATTGCAACTCTTCGCCTACTTATACTGTCAAATAACCCCTCACCAATCTTGACTACTCAGAAACACAACCGGCCTTCTTCACTGCTAAACGCTGTCGTTTCTGCTTATCCCATGTTTTCGCCTTCTCAATAATTTCTTCCCTAAATATATAAAGTTCAACCTCTTTTACTCCTTGCATATATATAGGGGAATTCTGTATCTATAGCTCAATGTTACGTGAAAAGATGTCTAAAATAGTTGCGGAAAATATGTCGCCGATAACAGATTGCATGCATATTTTTGATCGGAGGCAGACGGTGCAGATGTCCACCACTGGCGCGTGTCATGCACCCACTCTTGGACAACTCCTGAAGAGCGTCGGTGATGCACGCAAGGAAGCCACGGGCGATGAGACTCCGGTGCACCAGGTTGTCGACGTCAGCGACCCGAGCATGGAACCGCGGTCACTCCCGTTCGTGCTGTCCTTCAGTAACCTAACCTATAGCGTCAAAATTCGCCGGAAGGTGGCGTTGCCAGCTATATTCAGCCATGGCCAGCACCACCTCCCCCCACCACCACTGCCACCGAACCCACCGCAGGAGAAACCCTTTTCACAAGGACTAAGGCGCTCCTGAATGACATCTCTGGCGAGGCACGCGATGGAGAAATCATGGCAGTGCTGGGTGCTTCCGGGTCTGGAAAATCAACCCTCATCGATGCACTGGCTAATCGTATAGCCAAGGGGAGCTTAAAGGGAACTGTCACACTCAACGGGGAGCAACTTGAATCGAGATTACTCAAAGTCATATCGGCCTATGTCATGCAAGATGATATCCTATATCCCATGCTGACAGTTGAAGAAACTTTAATGTTCGCAGCCGAATTTAGGTTGCCGCGAACTCTCTCGAATTCCAAGAAGAAAATGAGAGTTCAGGGTTTAATCGACCAATTAGGCCTCCGAAACGCCGCCAAAACGGTGATCGGAGACGAAGGTCATCGCGGCGTTTCGGGTGGAGAACGACGGAGGGTCTCCATCGGAATAGACATCATTCACGATCCAATTATTCTTTTCCTAGACGAGCCCACATCGGGGCTCGACTCCACTAGTGCATTCATGGTGGTGAAAGTTTTGCAAAGAATTGCTCAGAGCGGAAGTATAGTCATCATGTCTATACATCAGCCTAGTTATCGAATTCTTGGCCTATTGGACAGATTGATTTTTCTGTCCCGTGGGCACACTGTTTACAGCGGTCGTCCAACCAATTTGCCACAATTTTTTGCTGATTTCAGCCATCCAATTCCTGAAAATGAGAACCGGACCGAGTTTGCACTCGATCTAATCCGCGAACTCGAGGGCTCCCCCGGAGGAACAAGGAGTTTGGTTGAATTTAACAAAACATGGCAAAATATGAAAAGAGGTACTAGCACTACAAGAAATGTGGAATCGTCTCCAACGCATGGATTGTCATTGAAGGAAGCTATAAGTGCTAGTATTTCGCGGGGGAAATTGGTGTCCGGTGCTACTAATACTGATGCTAGTCCAACCTCCATGGTTCCAAGGTATGCCAATCCGTTTTGGATTGAGATGGCCGTGTTGTCCAAGAGATCATTCAGGAATTCCCGGCGGATGCCGGAGCTTTTTGGGATTAGATGTGGAGCAGTTATGGTTACGGGGTTCATTTTAGCTACCATGTTTTGGCAATTGGATAATTCTCCAAAAGGGATTCAAGAAAGGCTAGGGTTCTTCGCCTTTGCCATGTCTACCACCTTCTACACTTGTGCGGATGCATTGCCTGTTTTCCTTCAAGAAAGGTATATTTTTATGAGGGAAACTGCTTATAATGCTTATAGAAGGATCTCCTACTGTCTCTCTCATGCATTGGTTTCTTTGCCTGCCCTTATCTTCCTCTCATTTGCATTTGCTGCAATAACTTTTTGGGCTGTTGGTCTCGACGGCGGAACTTCCGGGTTCTTCTTCTACTTTACGATAATTTTGGCTTCATTTTGGGCTGGGAATTCCTTTGTCACTTTCCTCTCCGGTGTTGTCCCTCATGTCATGCTCGGTTACATAATTGTTGTTGCGATGTTAGCTTACTACCTTCTCGTCAGTGGTTTCTTCATTAACCGTGATCGAATCCCACCCTACTGGATTTGGTTCCACTACATTTCACTCGTTAAATTTCCATACGAAGCCGTGTTGCAAAATGAATTCGATGATCCTATAAAATGCTTCACCAGGGGAATTCAGATATTCGACAACACCCCACTCGGGGCTGTGCCGGATTCATTGAAAGTGAAGCTTTTGAACAGCATGAGTAACACACTTGGCATGAGAATTACGAGTTCTACATGCGTGACCACGGGAGTTGACATATTGAAGATGCAAGGTGTCACTGATCTGAACAAATGGGACTGCCTTTTTATCACAATTGCATGGGGATTTTTCTTTAGGATTTTATTTTACTTCTCTTTGTTAGTGGGAAGCAAGAACAAGAGAAGATAAAATCAATGTGCGAACCAAAATGGCACATGATCCTAGAAATTGTAAAAGTTCGAATTCGGGGGGAAGTTTGCTATATTGTTTTTTTTTTTCCCTTGAAATATTTTTTTGGACTTTTTTGTTGAATGTACTAATGGGTTCCTTTCTTCGCTTGGAACTTGTTAGGTGTAAAACAGTTGGAAATATAATATATACATAATAATATGTACATAGTAAAATAATTTCCTCAATGTATGTTGGTCACCACTTCCTTTGGCTCCAGTATATATATTGGTCACCTACACCATCGGGAGTATATAAAGTGTTTAGTTTTGCGTACATGAGGCCCCAGCTTTTTGTTGAACAAATAACTGTTGAGATATCATGAATAATGGTAGATAAGAGACTAGATAGGTAGATAGGAAATACTTGTTTTGTTCTTCATGACTTTGATATTTATATATTCATATAGAAAAATACACTATGTATGGAAAAACTTTCAACTGAGTTTGCTGGTAGTTTAAGAGGTCATATAAAGCAGCAATCATATATATAACTAGCAATTATTTAACAATTATTTACGAAAGCTTGATATGAAATGATTTTGTAGAATAAGAAGTTTGGATTTTCTTACTAATTTCTTTTTTTAGCCCTAACTATTTCAACTAAGTTTTAGATAGTTGTCATATTTAGGTTCATTTTTCTCTCCAAATGGAGAGAATTTAAGATCTGTTTCCAGATAATTGAGTGTTAATTTATACAGAAGTTAGTATCTTGACAAATCTTTCTTTACCACATCCAACCACAATGAAAATTTTATTAATTTCCATCCTTGTTTTCAATCATGTTTTATTGGACTATTTAGAAGCTTAAACGGCATCCTCCTTGAGCCCACCACTCCTAAAACACCAAAATTTAAAAAATAAAAAATAAAACCCACAATCATCCAAAAATGAATAAGAACTAGGAAGAAAAAATTTAAAGTCCTAAAACAATATAAAACATGTGATTAGTCCCACTTATTGGGAAAAACTAGAATATTAATTTAGATCTTGTACTCTAAACAAGTATCAGGTGAGATCCATATAGCAAATAATAAAAGAGAACGCATTAAACCAGAATATTAATTTAGATCTATGTACTAAACTCATTAAATCTTCGATCAGATAATGCACAAGGTTTTAGCCTATTGGGGGGAAAAAAAAATCCCACCGGGAGACATGAACACTATGGAGGGTTGAATGTCTACGTAAATAATCAACTAGGGGTCAGCTAGTTGGCAACAAATCAAATTGTCTTTTATACTTGCTTTGTATCTTTTCGAATATATTTAAGGCAATTGGAACACCTAATATACTATATTTCAATCTGAAAAATTGCATGAACACATGCTAGTACATCTGCAATAAGCAAAATTTCTTTGTTATTTTCTTAAATTATCTTTTAATGGTAGTTATGTGTTGGTAATTAATAATTGCAATTTTACCCTCCTCAGCACCAGTGCTGTAATAGTAAAATAACTTGAGAAAAATTGAAGATTAGTGGAGATTATTGTTACTGATAAATTAGATGAGAATGATGTAATACAAGGTATCATTATAATGTTTTACTATATTCTTGACAAAACGTATTAGTTCACAATTAAATTTATTTATTCTACAAAACTAACCGCTGATTTTGTATCAAATCGGCACGAGCATTTTCCTAAACTAGATGGGCATATCTTTGCTGCCACTAAGATTAGTGGTAATTAGTGTAATTAATCTACAACAAAGAAGGCCAATAAACAACGACCTATGTTTCACATGTCGGCTAGCTCTTTGTATGATCTTTGGCTAAATTGCTGTGCTGTCTTATTAAATCAATCACTTCTATAGGTTACAACACTGAACAAGTGTAATCAACTAAATGTAACGAAAATGATTGAAAGAAACACTTTTTTTTTATTTTATTAGAGATTGAAAGAAACACTTAGTTAATTCTAGTTTCTTGAATGGCTAATGCTAGTAGTAATATACAGCCAATGTGGTGGAGTTGAAGTAGGACTTTATACCTTAACCAAATGACAGTACAAAAAGGCATATTAATTATCTTTGTTATTAATGTTATTTTCTCCGTTTCATTTTATGTGACATGATCAAAATTACACATAACATTAAAAGATTAAATTTAACCATAACACATATACAACAAAAAATAAGTTTCACACATGCCCTTCAATTCATATTTAAATGATTATTTATTTTTTTAGTATTATTTTGTTGAAACTTGTATAAGAGGGATAAAATTGTGGTTTCTTAAATGACAATTATTTTAAAATGGACCGGGAAAAAAAAAAAAGAAACATAACATATGAAATAGAAAGGGGTGAGTATTAATTAGATGGATCCCGATCTCACATGTTACATCCCGTCCAAGATTCGCATCATGGTTTGTACAAGTCTTCTATCATCATAAATTCCAGCGTAACATCACATCGTTAATATCTTTTTGACTTATTAGCCGCCTTAGCATTTCTCCCATAATATCATCTTGTTTTTGTAAACATTGTAATGAGTATTGATTTTTTTATTTAAAAAAAAAACTCTTTAGCCCCTTTCTCTAAAAAAACGTTTCAAAAGAGGCTAAAACATGAGTTGATCTCACATCGGGAGTTTGAGTGTGTGAGTGTGTATACTTAAAATATATCAATTCCTCTTCCAGTCAGCAATTGCATGAACGGTGTGAGTTAGTGAGTCCTACTTTAAGTCCCTATTTCTTTTTCCCTGAAAAAACGTTTCAAAAAAAAAATTTCTTTAGGATTTGTTTGTTTGGATTGAAAATATTTTCCTTAAAAATATTTTTAAAATTTTTCTTGGTGCCGAACACCAGAAAATATTTTCCTGTGTAAAATATTTTTCAATTTTCCTTCCTTTGACTGAAAATAATTTACATATTCAATGAATATAAGTTATTTTCCTTAAAGTTTAATAGAGTAACATGAAACCTTAAGTGCTTATTTTTAAAGCTTCAATTACCAAACTAATTTTTGTTTTTAATTCTTATCAAGTAACTTTTTCATCATTTTGGGCTCCACAATAATATGATTATAGTTATGTATATTTTACCATCATATTATTTTGAAGATTAGTTATAAATAAAACAATCTCTAATGAACTCTTATTTGTCAAACATTTATTACAATTGTTATTAGTCTATTTAACTCATATAAACAATAAAAATTAAAAAAAATTCAAAAGATTTTTGTACTGTCATCCAAACACCAGAAAATTGTAAAGAAAATGACATTTTCATTGTAAAATATTTTCTTAAAAAAATAATTTCCTTAAGAAAATTTTGTACATCCAACCAAACGGACCCTTAGTCATGAAGTTTTTCCTTTTTGTTTTTTTTTTTCAATAATGACTATTTAGTATTCGGGATTTATTATATGTACGCAAAGCTAAACACTATTGAGATTCATGATCGACGTCCCAAAGTTGTCACAAGCAATGACAACATTGTTGGTACTTCAAGTGAGAAACAATTAGAATTCATGCCAAACCATATGCGAGTTGAAATAGATACTTAGGTTGTTTCAAAAAAAAAAAAAAAATATATATATATATATATATATATATAGATACTTAGGGACAAAAAATTTTAGGGTTAATTACATCTACGTCCCTTGTGATTTGATCAAATTACCAAATGAACCATGTGATTTGACCAAATTACAGTCTAACCATTTGAATTGTCAAACTTTTATCAAATACCCCCTATAATTACAAACATTTATCAAATGCCCCCTTCCATTAAATTTGCTAGTAAATATGCTAACATCATCTAAATATTTGACCTGAAATTTCAAAAATACCCTTTTCTTAAATTGGATTAATTACATTTATTTCCCTTGAGGTTTGTCTAAATTACAAAATGACCCCTGTGACTTTATTTTAATTACATAATGCGAATAATATTTTTTGTTAAATTCTCAATATACTCAATAATCAATAATCACTGATCCTTTCTTCTTATAAGCTAAAATTAAAGTAACAAAAATTTTAATTATATACTTATAGGCAACAATCAAAGTAATAAAAATTTTAGTTACATAATAATGCTGGCAATGTAATTCCGGCTGTTATTAACAAATACTATACATAAACAACAATTTTTATGTGTATTTGCATGTCACCAAATTCTATTTCTTAACTACAATAAATTTCTAACAAATTTCATAAAATATACTCTAATTCTACCCTTGTGCCACCATCACTTATTAATACAATTAGCAATTGTTAAAGGTAAAAGTAAATTTTCATGAAAGAATTAAAGAGACAAAAATAAAACCTCCACTTTAAATTGATGATAAAGGTTTTTCCTAATTCAAAATATAATTTATTTTTATATATAAGTCAAAATAAATCTTCTTACACTATATCTAATACTCTATCTAAATTTTATTAATATTTTTCTTTTTTTCCTTTAGCATTTTTAGTGATTGCGCCTAGTTATCTTATTTATTTATATTTTAGATGATTATAGAAGGTTTTTGATAAGCATATATATTTTAGAGGATTAGATTAATTTTGCCAAACTACAGGGGTTATTTTGTAATTTGGACAACCCTCAAGGGTGGTAAATGTATTATATAAACCAAGATTATTCTGGTCATTTTACCATTGCCATTAACAACTTAACGGCAAGGTTAACGTTTGTCTAATCAAAGGGTTAGAATGTAATTTGGTCAAATTACAGGGTTTGTTTGGTAATTTGACCGAACCACAAGGGAGGTAAATGTAATTAATCCAAAATTTTAAAATCTCACGAGTCGTCAAATCAATGACTGTCTAAGGGCTTATGATGTAGTCAGTTATACAAATATACAGAAATATGCGTTTGGAAATTGAAAAGTTGAAACTATCAACTAATTATCTGGATGTCACTTTTTGTTCTTTATAAATTCGAAGACTGATCCATTGTCTAGAGTGAAGTCAGCACAGTGGAGATTTCACTGTGACACTTTCTGGTAGCTGTCAAAATTTGGATCTGTATACCGATGGTTCTCTTACTTCCTAATTGAATTCTTGCGCAACCTTGAAATTTGATGGATTTTGCGAACATTTGTCGAAGTTGGATACTAGAAATAGAACTTGCAAGAATCATTTCCTGTGGAGTTCACAATTAACGTATAAAGACAATCCAAGAAAAAAATTACATCTAATGGGTAACTGATATTATTGCTTGAGCTGCGCTCGCGCTAATGTCATGCTCTCCTTTAGGCAACTCGAAACATAATAAGAATCATGAAACAAGGCCGTCCCTTATAATTTGATATGAAAATCAAAGACGAAGGTAACAACCAAATCAATCCGCTCAGGATACAGAAATTTGCAGTGCTTTTTTCATCAATCACGCATTATATAAAACCAATCTGGTTTTGCATTGTCGTTCCAGAAAGGATGTAACATACAGTAGTACCCATGTTAGGGACCTATGTTATTCAAGCTAGGTAAAAGAAACTGCTTTTCTTGATAGCCCGATCCAAACCATGTTAAAATCTAACCGGAAAGAGCAGAGAGCTATGACTTTAGGTCCAGTGAAGAAATTAAGACAAAAGGCAAAAGCAATCATCTCACTTCAGCATGAGATGATTTTTCCGGTTCCTGCATCTGTTGCTTTATGTCTGTATTTTGGACACCAGCAATTCTTTCCGCTTCAGCTTTCTCCAGTAAAGCCTGTTGCTGCATAGCATTCATCATATCCTTCATTTTCCTCTCCTCTCCTTCAAGCTGCATTTTCATTATGATATCTGCCTCTTTGTCAATTGGCTTAAAATAGTCTTCAATGGCAGCCTCCTGCAATGACAATGACAATGTAAAGTGTGCAAAATAGAGGTGGAGGAGAAAGAAACTAAGGACCAGAAGATTATGATGATGAAAATTGTTGAACAGTGGGAAGACAGCAACTGAACATCTTGACAAACTAGCCAGTTGTTAATATTCCAGACTAGTGAAAAAGTGCACAAAATAACTAAAATGACTGGAATCAGCAATCTGTGATGATATTGGGTGCAACAAAATAAGCAAAAAAGCTGTTGAAAGAAACTAACTGTTTCTTCTAGCTTCTTATTCAAGGCTTGCATATCTTCGACCATCTTCCTAACTTCGGATAAGATTATTTGCTCAGGAACCTTTTTTAAAGCTTCTTTCCTCTCTTGTGCCTGCTCAGACAGACAACGAGACATAAGCATGTAGTTAAGACTAAAGGAGCGTTAAACAAATGATAATCCCTGAAGTAAAGAAGATTCTGGACGCACATAAAATTGAATATCAAAAAGTATAAAATTACTGTTAAATTTTATGTAAAACTTGGCAGTTTGTTTTGGCAATCAAACCACACAGCATACAATGACATAGATGAACACACAAATTTTTTAAACTGGAGATCGTAGTTTGGCAGTCAATAAGCAAATGTTGATCTTCACTTTATCCACTGGACTACATGATTCAGTGAGCCATGCAAGAGGTGGAGGATCACCTTCAGAAGCAAGCCAATTCCAACTAACAGATTTTGCAAGGCAGAATAATACAATGACAGTTTGTCTCTTATTCAACAGCAATGTAGCAGTCAGCAGTTGGACTAGAGCTGCAATTTTGCTGCTTCTTGAAACAGCCAAAATATTCTTTTCATATTGTTTTATGACTTCAACATCAATATAAAGAGCTCTATGTTTAATCTCCAAACTTCAATCCTGTTTTCCAGATAATGTGTGAAGATCATTTTGTATCTGAAAATTGCCCATATATTTTATCTAAGTCCTATATGAGACAGCTCTGCAATCTAAATTGCTTCATTCAGTGTCTTCAAAACTGCCTCTCCTAACAAAATGCACTCCTTGAGAAGCAAGCATGGATAGACAACATAATGGGATCTGATTGAAGTTTGAGACTATTATCTTCCACCTTCAGAGAACACCTTAACCTTCCATTTTGCTTCCCCAGTGCCACAGGCACAAGCTCTGGGCACAAGCTAGTCACACCCAGCAGAGGTCAACCATAATTCCAGTACAGTACAATTGCAAATCAGCTTTCACTGAACAAATAAACAAATAAAGTTGCTTTATTTTCTGCTTAGCATTCAAGTGACTTAATTTTATCATCCACCAGCAGGCCACCTCTTCACTAGTCTACTGTTCTTTTAAGACTCAAAAACAAGAATTCAGGCCTTCCTTCACCACAAAGCAGCCTTACATGGCTTGTTCCTCAAATTTCTGTCTTTTGATCAACAATACAGAAACAATTACATTGTTAGCGAGGTCGGAGGGGTAGGATGGGGAGGAAGACAAGAAGGGGGGGGGGGGGGAATCCGAGAATGCTCAACACTTCCCTTTTCTGACTCTTAAAACTTAGGAGTTAACTCCTGAGATTCCAAATGATGACAAATACTAAAATCAGATAAAGTATAACTAGAAGCTTTTTAAAAGATGAAATAAACAAAGCATAGACAGTAATTATATCTCAATGACTATGAAGCATATGGAAACTTTTTTTTGACCATTTTAAAAAGTATGACAGTTTATAGGTCTTGTGGCCAGTAGCACAGTCAACACACAATCTCCTATCACAGCATAGCTCAAAATGTACAATAACTACTAAAACATTAAAGAAATTGTTAAGAAAACAATAGGCTTATTAGTCAGTCTCCATCCAGTTGCACAAGCAACAAAAGTGGATTTCTATTTTCATTTTCCCTCTATTTACACTAAATGAAATTCTGTTCCTTAAATTACTCCGTTTCCCATCATTTACCTTTCTAAACGTAATTACTCCAGGTCCAGGATAGACCGTTAAGGAGAATTTTTCATTCCCAGTTGATCCTTCTTCACTTAATTCTCTTTCCTTTAACTTTTCTGGGAACATGTAAATCTGAAGGACAACGCAGGATTTCAATTCTAAACGTTAGTGAAAATTGCCTTTGCAGCTAGTCTAATACTCAGGTTATCATATCAAACCCTTGTCACCATGCAATTTTTAGCACATTTCAAAAATTTATCTCAGCAAATCTACCACAAGCAAACTATACACTAACTACAGAAATTTTTCTTGATTAACAGAAGCCAAATAATGAAACAACCAAAAAAAGGAACCAACTTAGAAACTGTAATGCATTTACTACATAGACATAGCAAATACGTACCTTTTGCAGGCGTTGTTGAAGCTGTAGTCTGTAAGACCGAATCCGCCGCTCCTCGTAGCCTGAAAGGACCCTAACATAGAACATTGCTTTCCTCCCAAACTCTACCAGCTTATTCATTTCAAATAGTTGTATAGCTAATCTTCACACTGCATGGGGAACAGTTAGATCAACTTACAATTAGAACCCTTGACAAATGAAATAAACCTTTTCATTTTGTAATTAACATTTGAGTCAACAATGCTGAAGCCCGCACTCCAACATAGCTCAATCAATTAAAGACAGTGCCTTCAATTTAATCTTACTCAACGTTGAAAGTTTCTTGAAACTTTCATGCCAGATTTAGAATTACTCAGTTTTATTCCCAAAAGCAAGAATCTTTAATCATAATAGCACACAAAATCTGACAGCCGTGACCCAAAAGAAAAAAATATCAGCCGATAAATCGAAACAGAATTCAACCTGAAAAACAAATCCCAGTTATAGTTTGTTTAGCTGAATTTTAAGGGAATATAATTAGGAGAAGAGGTGAGAATACTAAGTGATAGTAATTGAGAGATATTTTACCTCTTTTCTCAAGTAGGAGGCCAGGAGTTTCTTCCCTCAGACTAATAACTCTTTCTTACCCACCAAAGTTCCAATCCAAATTTAATACTTGCTAAAGCAATTAAGTGTTTGAAGTTGCCATAATTTGAATGAAAGCTTTCACTTTTCTTGATCCCAAGAAACTGGTGATTATTTCGTATTCCTCCTTTTTGTTTCTGTAATCTTTACTCTTGCCAAAATCTTAATTTATATAAAAATAAAAAAATGAAAAATAACCGGGGGAGCAATCCGGCCCTGTTCAGGTCCTTAACTTTTTTACCCGTTCTTTATTCTCCACTCGGGTTTTTACATACTTGGCTGGGCCGGCCGAGTTATATTATAGACGTAAAGGACAAGAGTGGCCTTATAAATTGTGAGTGCTATCAAACTACAAAAAACTATAATTACAATTTGGCTTATTTGCGTTGAATTTGGTTTTTATATTTCGGGGGGTGATCTTATTCAATTTTAATTGATCGCAAATCGAATGAATTTGAGAATGATTAAAGTTTACATAAGATTTGATTGCAAATCGAATAAATCGAAGCGTGGAAACTTTCTGAGTCATCTTATTTTTAAGGTCATAGAGAGGATTGCCCTATCTTAAGCATTGGCCTTGAGTTCTTGAGGTATAGGAGTAGAAGGATAGCTCTATCAATTAAGGCTTTTGCGTTCAACATTAGAATGCCATTAAATTCAAAAGGGGATACACATTTTGATGCACAAAATAAAATTCCTACTAAAGAAGCTTTTAGTACGTTTTTCATGGCCATTTTCAGAATTTAGATAGTTGATTACTTTCTCTTGTTCTTACTTCCAAGCACCAAAGTGAACTAATACAATATCCTAAACAAAAAACCCCAAGCAATAGTGATCCAAAAGCATTCCCACTTGCTAAGATCAGTGACCGCTCTCTGTTTCAGTACATCTGGTCCAGTCGTCATGCAAGTCGAGCCCGTAATATTGATGCCTAGAACGCCTCCAATCCCACTCAACAGCTCCTCTTTCAATGCAATTGGCACTGCATTAAGCGGGGTGTTATCAAAAATTTCAACTGCTCTGACAAAGCATTTTTTTGGATCCTGGTACTCATTGTGCAGTAGTGCTGCATATGGATATTTCTTAGGGGATAAATAGTGGAACCAAATCCAATAAGGTGGGATTTGGTCCCTGGTGAGGTATACACCGCAAAAGAGGAGAAAGTAAGACAAGCATGCAACTACGACAGCATAGCCATGCCTTGCATCAGGAAGCAATCCAGACAGAAGAATAACAAAAGAATTCCCGACCCAAAATGAAGCCATGATGATTGCAAAATAGGTGGAGAACCCCACCAATCCTCCATCGAGGCCGGGCCCCAAAATGTAATTGCTGAATATGTGATTGAAAGGAAAACAATTGATGGCATCCAGGTTAATGGATTAGAGAGACAATAAGAAAGTCTTCTGTATGCATTGTAATTTGTCTCCCTCAAAATAATGTTCCTCTCATTGAGGATGATTGCCATTCCACCGCCACATATGAAAAAGACTGAAGTTGTGATGGATGCCAAACATCTTACCCTTTCTTCGCTCCCTCTGGGCGAAATATCCAGTTTCCAAAACACAGAAGCCAGAATGAGTCCTGTAATGAGAGTTGCTCCAAATCGACTAGCAAAAATCTCTGGCATGCGACAGGAATTCAGAAAAGCTCGCTTTCATAACACTGAGTTTTCTGGCCAAAATGGATTAGCTAATTTTGGAACCACAGCAGTTGGAATAGCACTGGAACCACGAATTGTTCCGGACACCAATTTTCCTTTTGAAATACTGGAATTGATTGCTTCCTTCAATGTCAAACCATGTGTAGGAGATTGTTCCACTTGTGGCATGGCTCTTATCTCCTCGTTTTGCCACATTTCATTGAATTTGACCATGTTGTTAATCCCATCACCAGAACATTCAAGATCACAAATGAGATCTAAAATAGCCTCTGACGGGTTCTCATCTGCGGGTATAGGATATCCAAGATTCTCCATATACAATGGCAATTTGGATGGAGAGCCACTATAGACTATTTGTCCATGAGACAAGAATAATAAATGGTCTAGCAGCCCAAGAATTCGAAAACTTGGCTGATGATAGACACGATCACAATGCTTCCAGTCTGAGCAATCCGCTGCAAAACCTTCACCACCATGAACGCACTAGTCGAGTCAAGGCCTGAGGTGGGCTCATCAAGAAATAAAAGAATAGGATCATGTATGATCTCGATTCCAATTGAGACCCGCCTGCGTTCCCCACCAGAGACTCCTCGGTGCCCTTCATCTCCAATCATTGTCTTAGTGGTTTTCTGAAGGTCTAACTGATAGATCAAGTCTTTTATTTTTTTTTTCTGCTCGAATTTGGTGAGACTTCGGGGAAGTCTCAACTCAGCAGCAAACATCAAGGTTTCTTCAACAGTGAGCATGGGAAATAGAAGATCATCTTGCATAACATAGGCAGAAATGACCTTGAGTAGTTTCGACTCCAATTGTTCACCATTGAGAGTGATCATTCCTTTCAAGCTTCCCTTGGAGATACGACCAACCAATGCATCAATCAGAGTCGATTTTCCTGACCCTGAGGGGCCTAGTACTGCTAAGATTTGGCCATCATGTGCCTCACCAGAGATTTCATTTAACAAAACTTTTGTTTCGGGCTCTTTTGAAGAAAGGCTGCTATTATTGCTGCAGGGAGAAATATTTGACCAGTTTAATGTCTGGCTGATTTTCACACTGTAGGTGACGTTGCTGAACGAAAGCATGAAAAGAATGGCCTGATGCTGGATATTGGAGCTGCGCATTTTGACGACTTGGTGAGCTTCGGTTTCCTCACCATTATGCTGGTTCGGAGAATCACCCAAGCATGCCAGGAGGGGAGTTGGTGATGAACAGGCACTGGAAGTGTTTGCGGGATTTATCTATGGTTTGAAGACTCGGCCGAGTCGGAACGGGATCGGAGTTTGACGATTCGATACCGTTCCGATTTTACTCGAAAACGGCAAACTTGCCGGAAAATTGGCCGATCTCGGCTAAGTCGGACCGATTTGGATCCGAATCGGTACAAATCGACCGATTTGGAACGGATCGTCCGGATGAACCCGGACACCATGAAATTGGTGCTATTCAATGAATAAATCAGAGATCTTACTCATTTGGCTTGGTCCAGCTATTTTGCAATCGTTTGGGGCTATTTTCCAACCGTTTAGGTGTGACTTTTGTGGTATTTTTCGGCGGTTCAGGTCTGCATTTGGGGGGTGTAATTTCGGTGTTTATGGCTGCAATTTGGCTGATGGGATGGTGGTTGAGAGTGAGGAGAGTTGTTGTGGTGGTGATGTTGAGGCTGGCTGTGGTGGTGGTGAGTTACTGTGGTGTAGATTTGTCTAGCTAATCTTCTGGTAGCATCGGTCGTGGGAAAAATAACACAGATTTTTTTTTTGTGATTGAAACCATTGCGCGCAAAAGTTTTTTTGTTTTTAATTTGACAGCGCGCAAATTGTTTTTTTTTTTTCAACGCACGTTTTCGAAATTGCACTCCAGTCCCTAAGGACTGGAGTACAAAAAAAAAAAAAAAGAATCAGTGCAATAATGCATTGAAAGAAACAATGAAATAATACACTGACATGAGGTGACCGCGCATGCAATTGATTCAATAAATCGTTTAAATTTCGGCAAAAGTTATTCAAAAGCTAAGAAGAAAGCCCTATATAATGTACTCATTCTTTATCATATTCTTACGCACAATTTTTTCATTTCTTTCTTCAGTTGGTTTCTTCATTGTCAGATATCAAGTTGTTTGTCCATCTTCTTTGTTTGTTCATATTCTTCAATTTCATCTGCAGCAATATTTTTTGGGTAAGTTTGTTCTTTTTTTTTTGTTTATCATAATAGCTATTATTCCTTAAACTTAATGATTTATTTAAAATGTAATTTATGATTCTTTTATATTTGTATATTAAGTGATATGTTGTTTTATTTTGCTGGGTACATATTAGAAATTCATGTGATTAAGTAGATAGTTCTTAACAATTTGATGTGACGTGACTATGCAATTTTTTCAGTCTACTTGATTGAAATTATACAGATACTTAAAGACAGTGACGAAACTATGTTTTGAATGTTTGCTCATTTCAGAAATAAAGTAATGAAATTTTCTCCCTATTTACGCTTATAAGAAGGACTATAATTATAACATTACGGTTCGCTCCCTTTCCGTGCGAATTGAGAAGAATCAGGTTGAATACAAGTGACAGAATATAATTTGATGGAACACTACTAGTCTAAGTGACCACTGTTGTTGAAATATCAAAATTATACCGCTGGGGCATGCAATTGAATCAATTTGTTTCTTCGAAGTCTATAACAGTGTTGTTGACCACTGTTTTTGAAAATAAGTTTGTTCATTTTTTTTTTGTTTATCACAATAGCTATTATTTTCTAAACTTAATGATTTATTTAAAATGTAATTTATGATTCTTTTATGTTTGTATATTAAGTGATATGTTGTTTTATTTTGTTGTGGTATGTTGTTGTTTTATTGAAAATAAATTTATGTTTGTATATTAAGTGATATGTTGTTTTATTTTGTTGTGGTATGTTATTATTTTTTTAAAAATAAATTTAGTTTGAATGATTAACAAATTAAGACTAAATTTCAAATGCATTAAAAATACATATTTTACTAGTTTATTACTAAGACAAATAATTAATTACTTATGCTAAGATACACACACATATATATTATTTTAGACATCTTCTCTGTTAGTTTTCATTGTTAATTTCTTGAGTTTATAAAATAGATAATAATATATTATTTTGTGAAGACATAATTACCGTAGCTACACTTTTATATTATCCACTTAGACAATTGGCTCAATACACATAATTTATCTTTGAATTATCTAGTAATGCAAGCTTTATTCAATTGGTACCTGCTGGATAATTCAATGGCAATAGTGCTAATTCATCAATTCACATAATTTAGATTTAAAATATTCAATGACTTTGCATAAAATGACAACGGTGTTGATAGGGATCGAGTTTGATAGGAAAAATTACCTCTAAATTTAAAACTAATTTAAATTTAGTATGCAAACAAGTTAATATGTAAATAAGATTTGCAAATTACTAACATAATCTAAATAATTATTTTCTTTTGTTAAATATTAACTCATTACTTGTAGTACTTTTTAATGAATTATTGATACTAACCATTTTACGATGGTGTATGTAACATGTTAAATGGCAAGTAAGGATATTGGTTAGAAACACGGTACAGCTATAGGTGAAAATAAAAAAGTTGTGAGATATAACTATTGTGAAAAAATAATGTATGACGGTATTACAAGATTAAAAGAGCATGTCGATCATATTACAGGACAAGTTGAAACTTGTCCAAAAGGTCCAAGAGAAGTTACAAATATAATAAAAATGCATTTAAAAGCTGATAAGGCTCAAAGAGCTAGTCTAAAAAAGAAAAAAGCAGAAATATTGAACTCTTTGCAAGAGAAGAATATGTATGGCGACGAGAATGAAGAAGACTTATATGAAATTGATGAATTAAAAAAAAAGCAAATGAGGTAAGTAATGAGAGAGAGCCGATACTTAGAATTTGTTGAAGAACAGCGAAGGCATTTAGTGTCTGGAAGTCGACCATACATATCTATGCCAGGTATTATTTGTAAATTAAAATGTTATGATAAGTGTCATATCAATTAATTAAAATACATTAAAATTATTATTTATATTTTATTATTTATTTTTTAAAATATTTTTTATTGCAGAATATATGGGTGTTGATATTTCAGAGTAAGCAATTGCTGGAAGTAAAAGAGACTTGCCTCATAATTTTACTGTTAGACAGGCAATAAAATGATAAGTAGAGGAGTCGACTTGCATATGTTTCTTTCAAAACAAAAATTAGTCAAATCAATGTTTGCGGGGAAAAACATAAAGAGAATCAGTAAGACAATTTTCAAATTTTTTCATTTTAATACTGTACCATTCCATGTAGCTGATAATTCATACTATCAATCAATGATTGATGAAATTGTTAAAATTGGTCCTAAAATTAAAGACCCTTCAGCTTATCAAAGTAGAAATGAATATTTAGATGAAGAATTTGATAAATTTCATAAATATTTGAGAGATATTTATGATAAATTTTTAACTTTTGGCTGTACACTTATGTGTGATGGTTGAAGTGCTTGCACTAAGCATCCAATAATAAATTTTATGATATATTGTGATAAGCATATATTGTTTAACAAATTAGTTGATTGCACAAATGTGAGAAAAAATACAGAATATATTTTTAAATTAATAGATGAAATAGTAGAATTTATAGGAGAAGAAAATATTGGACAGATTGTGACAGATAATGAATCTAGCATGAAAGTTGCTGGACAATTACTAATGCAAAAAAGAAAACATCTATATTGGTCATCTTATGCTACTCACTGCATTGACTTGATGTTGGAGAATATCGACAAGATAGATGAGGAATTATTGCACGGGTAAAGAGAATCACTAGTTTCATATACAACAGTGATAAAGTAGTGAATTTGATGAAAACATTTACAAGAGAAAGGGAATTGTTACGTCCTAATATTACAAGATTCGCTACTGAATTCATTTCTTTGGAAGGTCTACTTCGGCATTGTACAAAATTAAAAAGAATGTGCACTTCAAATGAATGGATAAATTTCAATAACACTACCAAACGAAAAGCAGAAGCTACTGAAATAGCTAAATTGATACTATTCCAAAGGTTTTTGAACAAAGTCAGATTGATCTGTGTAATAATGGAACCTTTGGTCAAAGTCTTAAAGACTGTTGATCAAGATAATAAACTGACCTTACCAATTATTTATGAAGCCATGGATAGAGCAAGAATGACCATTAAAAAGTCGGTAAAATGTTGGAAGAATATTTGGGATATGATTGATAACAGATAGTACGACCAATTACATGTGATTTATATGCAGTAGGTAATTTAAAATAATAAACGTAATTTAAATATGCATTATATATGTATTCACTTGTTTATTTAATTTTATGATTTTATTTTATTTAGCATATTTTTTAAACCTGACCCTGCAATACTCTGAAACTTGTGAATATAACTTTGACGAGATTCGTAAATGATTGAAAAAAGTCATTGCAAAGTTGGAACCAAATTTGGATGTACAAGTTGATGCTATAAATAAGATATATTTATAATTATGCTATTCATATGTATTACTGATCATATACATTACCAAATTTTAGAATTTTAACATATATGCATGTGTTATTTTTATAAATTAAAATTTTTATAGAGAAAAGAGGAGGATTTGGAAATTCTATTGTAGTAAGTGCATTATCGAAATCCTTACCAGATTCGAGTTCAACTCAATATATACTAATATTTAAATTACATGAACGAAATTAATATTTTTTATGTTATTAAGATTATTATTATTATCATAATTAATTATTATTTTGTTTGTTTAGCTAAATGGTGGCTCAATTATGGTGAAGATGCTCTACATCTGCAAAAAATTACAGTGAAAATATTAAGTCAGACATGCACATCCTTTGGTTACGAAAGAAATTGAAGTACTTAGTCATTGATTCATACAAAACTTCGCAATCGTCTAACAATTAAAAATTGCACAAATTGGTCTTTGTGCATTATAATATGCGATTAAAAGTGAAAAACTAATGCATCAAAAGGACACTGATGATTTTTACAGTCCAATTTATTTGAATCACATTTTTCATTAAGATGACATATTAGATAAATGGATAACAGAAAGTGATCAGCCTGCCTTATCTGAAGATAATCTCAAGTAGTTGGATGAGGGCATTCGCCAATACGAATAAAAAAGAAGTCAAGATGACTATAGACGTGATAGTGATGATGATTTTGATAATACATTGTCCTAATTTATTACCAAGAGGAACAAGAAAAATACAATTCAATCATCATTTCAGAAGCATAAGAATAAGGGTAAGAGTAAGATGGGACAAACGAGTAAGCATATTGCTATTTTATCTTCATCTAATAAAAGTGATAGTGACAATGATAATGGTGATGACAGCGTCGATGAAAATAGAGTAGATAATTCTTTAAGACATAGTGGAAGTCACGATCAAGAGAGCCAACAAACAGGAGATAGGTCATGGGTTTGAGATCAAGATAATTATTATGTCACTCAAGACACTGATCACGGCTATCGTTTAGGCATAGAAGCACAACGAAAATATCTCAACAAATTAACTGAGTTTTCAAGTCAAAATACTTTTTCTTATTCTTCAGGCTCACAAAAACATATAGGAGTTGAAGAGTATATGCAAAATTTGAATATAGATCCGAAGTATAAGTACGATTTTAGTCCAAATCGGAGCACTAGTCAACTGGAATATGACTATGACAGGAGCTATTATAGCCAATATGGTTTTTTTTATGGAATTGGACAAGTTAACAGCTCTACTAGTAGTCATGGTGACAGATATTATGAATAAGTAATTGATAGGCATCATGACAGTTTCTCTTTTGACTCTAATAGCTTTGGCTATGATCGTAATAATGATAGTACTGATTATCAAGAATTCGGATATTATCATTATGCTCCGAATTTACTGGCAATCAATCACTTCTCACATATCATAATCATAAAATACCAAGTCAATCCTCACAATCAACAAATGCACAAGATAACTCTTATATGTTACCTACTCAAGGTCATATCCCATATCCATATTTATTTTACTATCCATCGGGAAAAAATGAAAGTGATTTTGAACCGCATCGTTATTCTACTTGGTATTGATAGGTATAAACATTCAAAATAATATTAGATCTTTTTCCAAGTTTTTGCATTTTGTTTATATAATTCATTTTTTAAGATATAGATTGGTTTTTTATATCGATAAAAATGGTACATTTTAGAGATTTTATTTACTTATTTTTTGGCTATTTTTGTTTAGTATACTTTTCTTTATATTTTGAATGATTATTTATAGTTTTTGGAATAAAAATTGATTCAAAATTTGCGTCTCGCCGAGACCGTGATCAATACGTCGAGTCCGAGGTGAAACTGTACGCGCCGTGACCGCGACATTGAACCATGGATTTATTTGGATCATTTTACTAGGCTACTAGTTCAGAATTCAGGCATCTATTCTGTGCACCTATCTCCAGCCACCAGCATTATATATGTTCGTCATACCTACATATTCAAATATTCGAAACGCAATTTTTATTTTTATCATTTTATGTTTTGAACAAAAAAGAGCACGTATGATGAGCTGGAGTCAAAACTCTGGTGAATAATTGTTGTTTCAGGACTTTTTTAAAGGAATGGGGATCAAGAGGTAGATGACATATATTCCATATTCACAATATTTAAAAGTAATGTTAAGCAGAAACTTGTTACAGTACGATTCAAGACAAGAAGCTATAGAAAATACATAAAAAAGAAAGAAACAAAAATTCAACTACTAGTATGTGCATTCCGCTTAAAGAATTAATGCAAGAGTTGTCATAGGCTTAAATAAATGTAGATTTCATTAAATGCAGCATCGTGGAAGAATTTCTAAGCTGAAGAGAGATTCCTGGGATCTGCATCTTCAATAATCTTCTTAAACTACCATTTTTTTTACGTTCCACAGTCGACACATGGTTCATTGAGTACTACCAAAAAAAAAAAAACAGTTTGTGTATCTCAATAAACATCAAGTACTAACATGGTTTCTTCTTTCCACCAATTGTTCCAGATAGGACTAGGAAAAGTCAAAATTCGAAGGATTGGATGAAAAGAGAAAAATTATAAAGTAGTTACATTTTCACGGTTGAAGCACGAGGAATGGATAACATCGAAGAATGAAGAAAGATTTTTTCTTTTCCTTGGTGGACAAATATGTGAATCCTTAATCAGCGCATCTGAAGCCAAGGGGGAATTTTAGGGGCTTTTCAATCAGTGAATATTTGCAAATGCTGGTTTTGCTTCATTGTCATTGCTTATTGCAAGTCAGTTCTGAGATCGCTCAATGGAGACGCTAATGTTTTGGCTTCCCTTAATGTTACATTAAATAAAATCCTCCATGCAATAATAAGTTATATATTAATAAGAATATTGGTTGTGATTTCAAAAATCACCCTTATAATAAGTGTGGCATGGAAGCAGAAGGACTTGTAACTAAAATATAAGAGTAAATTATTTCAGTTCATACATTACATAGGAGTTCTGTATTACAACAAATCTTTAAAAATTCAGAGCAATTGGTCCCAAAAAAAAGACTAATTTTTTTTTTTTTGGGGGGGGTGGGGAATGATTAAGTTATTGTGGGTGATGATAGAACACATAATGCTGCCTACCGCCACAGCTGCACATTTTTTCACCTTAAGCTTGTAAGGTAGTACACAAGTCATATCCAAACAAAAATTTAGTAATACTCCCAAAAAGAATTAAAAAAATTATGAACACCCAACTTTTAAGAATAAAAAAATAAGAAAAATTGAAGAACACAAAAAAGAGAGAACGAATAATTCCTTATCCAAGAGAAGGAAAGAAAGAGAACCAAAAATGGCAACTGTAGTAACAGCACCATCTTCATCCACTCTCCAACTCTCCAACGCAAACCCTTTGTTTTCCACATCATATCCACGCATTTCCTCTCCACTCAAACTCCACGCGCCGCCCCACCTTACCCCTATCGTCACTCGAGCCAGCTCCGATGACTCCTCCGACAAAACTGAGCAAACACAAACTGAATCCTCAGGAGGATCCTCCGAACCAGACTTCGAGAACCGCCTGTCCCAGCTCCGACTCCGCTACAAAAGCGGAACCGGGAAGAAAGCGGAGATCCGGAAGTCCCGGAAGGGGAAAAAGGGAACTTCCAGCGCCGGCGGGATGTACCTCCCGCCTGTGCCACTAAAAGAGGCGGTGTCGGAAGGGCTGAATGTGGAATTCGGGTTCAGTCCTTATTCGGAGCGGGTAAATGGGCGAATTGCGCTTTTGGGTCTAACCGCTTTGATTTTGGTGGAGCTTGCAACGGGTCAGGGAGTGATAAAGTATCACTCGCCGGCTATTATATTAATTCAGGTTTATTTCATGGCCGCTGCTTCTGCATTGTACCTTAAATATGAGAAAGAAAAAGTAAGTGTCTGGCCTGAGTCGCAATCAGCTTCTGATAAATGACAAAGTTAATTTATCAGTCCGATGTTACAGGTTATTGTAAAGCATGTAAAAGATCGTGTTCTGTATTTTTTATGATAGTATTTCACCCCACAATTAATAGACTTTGCGATTCAAATGTGCTATGACATTAGAATTTGGAAACTCTAGAAAGAGGCAAGAAAAATCAGGACCAACAATCAATTCATAAAATTGCTGATATTCAACAAGTTACAGGCTCAAGCCGTGTTCTACAGCTTTGGCTCAAAATCTATGCTAGCATGGAAGGTTACTATTGCTTATTTTACAGCTGTTTATGGTTATTTATCCTCCCCGAAAAGAATGATGATTTCTTTCAAGACGCATAAATCTATCTATGAAGTCGAATTACAAGTGTGCTCCATCACTTCATTACAAGAAGCACTTTTAAGGGAAACTCAGAATTCTTTTCCCCTTCGGTTCACAATTTATCACAACATACAGTTGATGCCATCCATGTCCGCGCCCCTACCACTTGAACAGCCGTTCTGCTTTCAACCTTTCCTCCAAAAATCTCCAAGCAAAATTTCTTGTAATTGATTTCTTTCCCAGGTTAATTAGAACTCCCGAGGCAGGGGCTTTGTATGAATCTGATATTAAATTACAGTACCAACTTATACTAAATTCCGTGCCAAAAAATCATCGACTGCAAGACTGGCATCTCCGTGGCTTACAGCATCCTCGGGTTCTGGCATGTAGAGATTTGACATAGATACCTGGACATTGGGAAAAAAAAACATTTAAATCTGGGACATGACCACAAATAAAACATTCTGCAGCTCTCAAAAGAAATGAACCAGAAAGGAAACATGGCCGCATCAAGGATCCAAGATTTAAGAACTTAACCAGGACACTCTTTAGCTACAAATTTTGAACACTCCTCAAGTACGTAATAAAGTCCCTTGTGCATTAGGAGAGGGAGAACATACCTTCGTATCAAGAAGCATCTCCCCAGAATTATCTGTAGTTAGACATGCACCATGAGCCTTCAACCATTCTGCACATTCCTCCACTCCGTCTGTTCCCTTCTCCTCACTTGCTTCAGTTGTAGGCAAGACACTAGTGAACCCTAGAACTTGAGAAATGTATGCCACAGGAATTGTTGGACGATATGAACGAGACATACATTTAACAGCCGCATATCTCATCTTTTCCACATGAAGATCTGCAATGCACCAAAGTAAAATGAACTCCTCATGTCAAATAATAGAACGGACAACAATGCAAACATCAGATAAGCATAACAACTATTTTTACCCACCCATAAGAAGAGTATTAAGGTTAGGAGCCGTTTTATAGAGCCTAAAAAAAAGAACATAATTCCCGGAAGTCACTGCAGCACGAACTGCGAGAGCATGTTTCACAGCATCATTTTTCCTAGCTTCAGCAGATAATCTGTAAGACAAATGTCATTCCAAAAAAATAAAATTAGTGATAAATCTCTCCAGACATTAGCTATTGGGCACACTCAGTTCAATTGTATAAAACATGATCAAATCTTAAAGCATACAGTCTGACATAATTTGCAGTGAGTAGAACTAAAATTCATACATAAGGTTTATTTGTGGAAGTGCAGATCTAATTCAGTCATTGTATTTTATCAAGGTGAATATTTAACAAGAGCACATACGTTCAATTCACAAGATTCGCCTCTCTCTACACTCGATAAAACTGCACAGGCAGCAAGCTGGTACATTGGATTTATTATTCTTAAAGAATTATGATTGTGCGCATGAAAAGAAGCAACTTTAGTAACAGCTAAATTAACCCTACAGTTTACAGAATAAGCCTTTCAGGCAATGTGACAAGAGGAAGACACAAGTGGATAAAAGGAAACGCATGGAAATGAGAAAAATAAGAGCCAGTGATAGCAAGTTCTGTAGGAAGTGAATGGAACCCATGGTCACATGTTGCATGATATAGAAGTAATGCCCATAATTAATAGTCAGTGAACCAGGGTGATTGGCAAATCAATAAAATTAATGTAAGCGAGCTAATTCTATACACAGGTTACTAACCTTGACATAGCAGACAGGAGATCTCTGTTATTACTGGAGTGCAAGATTACACAGAGTAAATTGTATGCAGCAAATTCCAAATGGCATCCCCTGATTCCTTCAGCATAAAGTGTTTTTAACTGGGATTGGCACTGCAAAACCAGATGTAGGACTGTTAACCAAAAGGCATGATTAACATTAAAATAATTTATTATGCAAAAGCATCAGATATATAGCTTAAGACGGATTCTCCAATGTGACAAACAGTCTCTTCAATCAAATCTAATGTGAAATCAATTTTAAAATTAGTAAGACTCTGATAACTGATGCTAAAAAAAGAATGCCAAGAGTTAAAATAGAAAGAAACATTAATCCCTCCGACACCAACAGTGTAGGGAAAAAATTTACACAGGCAGGATTAGCTGCACGCTAAATACTCTATTCAAATGTGAGAACTTCTTTTTTTCCATATGTATCTAAGCTTGCTTGGGTAAATAATTTTCTAAACCACTGGTGCAGGAAATCCTTTAAAAACTACACATCTAAAAGCGCAAATTAAGCACCAAGCTACAACATCTTGGTTTATAATTAGAGGAAAGCTATTATAATATGCAGAAAAATAAGGGTGCAACTGATCAATTCACACAGGCCATACCCCACCCCTCAAGAAAAACAAGTGAATAATTTAAAAAATCAAATTAGAAACATGATGAGATTGATGAATGATTACACATAGACATAATATATTAGTCAACATAAGCTACATTTCAGAATTATTTTTCCACACTAGGTTTCCTATGTTGGTCAACAAAAACCTGTCTTTCTTGTGGTCTCTTATTTACATAAACACATCTTGTAAACCATTAGCAAACATAAAGCTCAGATGGTTCCAAATGCATGAAGAATTAACCTGATTATACTCTGGTAGATCCCCAGCTTCAATTGCTAAACGAGCATGAGTTTCATAAACCTGAAAGAGGGGGTGATTAATAAGTAATATTAAGAAACTAATCATAACCACAACTCTAATTCTCCACAATAGAACAACCAAAACTAGTTCTCAGCAAAAATAAATTAAACATGTTCAGAAAAATTGGTGAGTAGTTAAGAAAGACTTCCAAGCAATCAAGAGAAATATGCTTAAAGTGGTTGTGCAGAACTGGTGATACCTTTACGGTTAACTCATTGCGTATTCGCTGTACAGTCAAATCTTGCCGAATGGATTTTAATTGATCACACTTATAAAGGTAATTCTTTTCAGAACTTTGAACCATAACTAGGGCTTTTTCCAAGACTTCTTCTGGTCTTACCTGAAGATAGATTGTTTAAGACAAGCAGCTGAAGTTAGTCGAATGAATACACTTTCAATCATAAAAAACCACAAGCACAGACAAAACAGTTACCGTGGCAGGATCAGGTGCTGAAGTAAGGCGCAGATAGCGTTTCTCAATTTCCTGAGAGGTCCCTTTGACGGTAAGAGCATCCCAATCAATATCTTCAACAGCCTTGGTACCACTGTCCTCGAAGGTTCTGCTAAGCATTGATGCACTAGCTCGTCTAGTATACAAATTCCCAGCCCCAGCACTCCTCTGCTTTAAATGATTATTTTGTCCTCGACTACCATGTCCCTTTTCAAAACGTTTTGATCGACTTTCACGTCTCTTTCTTTCCTCTGGTGAATCAGCAAGTGCTACTGCAGAAGAATAATATGCTGTTAAAGTTTGTTCCTTGTCACTCTCACTTGATGCATCACCATTATCAGCTGCACTCGGACCATCAATGACACGCTGCCTCTTAGTTGGCCTGAGGGCATTCTTGTTGGAGCTTTTCTGGTCTAGTAAAGAAAATTTTTTGTTACTCCAGTAATCCACCTTGTTCTCTATTTTTCCACTGGAAAGGTGCTGCACGTTTAAAGATGATAATGTTACAATAAATTACTAATAACAACACACTATTTTCTTAGTCCTACTAAAACTCCATTCACTACTGCAAAATTTTGCGGTCACCATTCCATTGCATGAATGTATAAGAGCTGGAAAGGAAGAAAAGCAAGAGATTACAAGAAAGTAGGAATATGTAATCGCACATGGAACAATTTGCTTTTTGTGCAAAATGAAGGAGTGAAAAGACAAAAGCACATTTATTAAAAAACAAAACAAAACGAAAAACAAAATAAAGAGAAATGGTAAGGATAAAGTATGGATTCCATTAGCATTCATTCATATTCCCTTTAAATGCCACAGGGAAAATTTGAAAATCTTTTTGGATAACATATAGTTTAATTCGTATTCATGACAGACCTCCCTTCTGGTTTAACATCTGAAATACACAACCCATAAACATCCTATCATTAGTATTTATTATTGTTGTCATTAATCCTGATGGAGGCACAGAAACTGTTCCTTTAAGCTCAGATAAGCCATCTACATAGTGCACAAAATAATAAAGGCCTACCTCTCCCTTGCCTTCCTATGTGAAGACAACACTTCCCTTTTTTTTCTTGATCAAAAGTAAACCGATCGTTACATCTAACTGAACAAAAATTTTAGCAATTCTTTTTCCCTTCTTCCAACCAAATACATTAAACCAAATATGTTGCCAATATTGCTAACTTGCACACTTCCCTGGCAATGAACTTCACAATCAATGGATCTTTGAACAGAAATGGTCCTTAAAATTTTCAGGCAGATTAAGAAAAAAAATATAGCTACATGTCATCACCCCACTTTGTTTGTTTTTTCCCCCGTATACAGGAGAGACTTGGTGCACTTGACAAGCTGAAAAGGTTGAAGTAAAAAGAGAAACCACTAAGGTTGTAGGTTTTCAATTCAAACAGAATAAACCAAATACCTGTTTATTCCAAACACCATATTTTACAGGTTCTTGTACAGCAACAGCAGGCTTGTCAGCCGGTTTCTCCTCTGATAAAGGTTCCCACCTACTTTTGGACCGTCTACTAGGACTTTTTCTGCTTTTTGGCAATGAAGTGGGGGTTGAGAACTGTACATCTCTGAAGACAATAAGAAAAAAAGGCGGATTAATCATCAATCCACAGCTACACCATTTGAAAATATTGTAACAAGGTAAAGTGCAAAGGATAAAAAGACTAACAAGTCCATTGAACGGTACCAAGATCCAGATATACCAGAAACCTAACTTAACAAAATACAATGCTTAAGACAACGTTTTCCTCATATATGCAAGGGCAAAAAGAAAAGGATAGAAGAGATCGGAACATCAGGAGCTTCATCACTCAAAATAAATACATGTGGTAAGCTTTGTTGATGATACTAATATCAATAACCACGTAAGCATATACATAAGGAGGTTACCTTGCCTACTTGAACAAATCATTTGTCAGGCATATGAAATGATATTGCCAAAATCATAAAATTTTGAATGTTTCCTGCTTATTTATCATGGATGAATAAGATAGAAATCCAAAGGCAGAAAGGGGGAAGACAGGGAGAGGGAAATACTCCTGATTAGCTGTATCTGCATTTGGCAGAGCGAAAAGTGGCTCAGTATCCCAGTCTCTTGTGTGTAGAGTACCATCAGCCGTTGCCTTCGTGATGATCTAAACAAGTTGAGTAATAAAGAAAAGATAAACAAATGCACAATTGGAAACAAAAACCATAAATTATAAGAACCAAAATGTATCACAATGAAAAAAAGAAAAAATCTTGATAAGATTGGCACATCGGATCCTGAATATGCAGCAGTAATCTGTGCAATGAAATAAATTAGAATAACAACAAAAAGATAGAAGCGAAAGCCATCTCGCATCAGATGTATAACCACATCATGAGGAAACTTTCTATAACCTGCATATGCAGGAATACACATCCAAATCCCGAAAAGTTAACGAAGCAGATGTGTAAAACGAACAAATCATCCTTGTACAGTAACTCTAGATAGCAAAGAACTTTTCAATTGGTATTTCTAACAAAAAATGAATTGAAATTGGTCATTGATCTCTACTTCTCATTTGTAACATAAATTAACAATAAAGCAGTAATACGGTTAACATCCTCTGTAATTCAAAACCTTAATGGGACAGAGAACTCTCAAATCGCAGTTGCCCCAGTACATGGCGTGCACAGAAATAACTCCACAGTACCATTACATTTGCTGAAACAATAACATTATTCACAATTATAGGACTTCCAAGCAGTAAGCAAGTGTATTAAACCCCAAGAACTAACAATTTTCTGTATCTAAAATCTTTTGTCCCCTTTGAAAGAATCAATTTATTTGACAGTTTGTAGGATAAAGGATCAATGGTATTTCAAGTAAAAATAAATGGACTAAAATCCCACTCATAATAATTCCAAAACTCTCTGTCTTCCGCTCTTTATAAAGATACTCTAATCCACAATATTAATTAGCTTGAATATATTGAGTATGACTGAACAAACTGGACATGAGAAAAAAGCCCTCCTCCACAATGCAGAAAAAATGAGTAGTAATACTGCAGGACATAGTAAATGTCTCCATAAGAGCTATCCTCTGATACATTTGTGTAAGTACAGACTTCTACTTAATGCATAAATCAATCCTAAAACCTACTAAAGGTGCAAACAACAGAAAGCATAGTCAACAACTGACCATTTACATTGGCACATACATACGTGTTTGTGTTTCTGTGCGTATATAAACTCAACACAACAAAACCTCCAAACTTTTCTTCTTTACTACTACAGCATCTCACACACATGCTTTTATTTTGTCAATTTATCAAGACATATATGTCATGTTAAGAATGGGCAACTTCCATCAACTCATAACTGAACCATCACTTTGTTTACAACAGCAGTTCTTCCTTTATCTTTTTCATCATTGCCAACTATTGTAATATTAAGTATTCGTGTCCCTCACCAAAGATCACTTTTTTATTATTTTGCTCATTATACGTAAACACAAGAAACCAGAGATGTAAAATCAGGCCATCATTGAAAGTATACCAAATAACCTGAAATCAGGCTGTCATTTCCAAAGTGGAGAAAGACCAAAATCCAACCCTAACTATCCATTGTGGGAATTGTTTCTTCCAAAGAAAAGATTATGTTCAATGGATTCTTCTAGAATGCAACAATTACCTACATTGGACACGATACTCAGACAACGATAGAAAATATAGCTCATAACCTCTCCTAAGAATAAAACTAAAAGAGTCGTATTATAGTTCAAGGCTTCAAGTTCAAGTTATTATCATACATAGAGTGCTGCCTAATACATTTGAGATGACTCAAAGCCTTCAAAATTTGATAACAATAATGGACAAATTACTCCATAATGACACAGCAGCAACAAGACTATGTACAAGTCCAAAAATTCAATTACCTCTTTCATGACAGCTTGAGAAGCCGCCTTTTGTGCATCACCTTTGCAGCGAGCCAAAGCCCTTTCCACATAACCACATAGAGACTTTGGAAACATACCAGGCTACAAGCAACAAAAATGGAGATCAAGTCTATATGATATTGCTACTCATCAATCCCATATATCTTATATGGATACAGATGAAGAAATGCAGAAATTCAATGCATATTGATCACGAGTTCAAAACAAGTCAAATTTCATCTTTTATGTTAGTAGAAATTCCAGAACCCATCAATTAGGTTCAGTAAGTTCAACGGCAAGATGAGTACTATGATTATTAGTTGAACCACAACTCAGTCAAAACTTGTTCAACACCACATATCAATCAGTCCTACAAGATACCACTGTGCTAGATGATCAGTGAAAAATGGACCAGATAAGGTGATGCGAAATCAGAAGGTAAAAGTTTTTGTTCATTAAACCAAATAAAAAAATTGAACAATAAAGAAAGCATGCAATTGCATCCAAATTGCATACCAAGGACTTAAAATGGGTATTTGGCTCAGACAATTATAGCTTTACCATATTAAATCATGCTGTAAGCATATCCTTCTCAGAAAATTACAGATTACAGTAAACATTTTCAACTAAAACAAACTATAGCAGATGTCCAAATTTTTTTTCCACAGCACACAAATGTAGACCTTCCCAGGCCAAACCACACAGTAAGCAGCATCCAGTTCCGGCCCCACACAACATGCATGCAATGTTAAGGAACTCATTCTCGCAAGGGGGTGGAGTTATTGACGCAGAAGAAACAGGCCAAGAATGCCCACCGGCAACTTCAATGCATGCAACTCATCTAGTAATGTTTGCTTAAACAATACGTTTTTTGCACGTAAAATAACTGATTCAGCTATAGTATGAATTAATATCGTAATATAGAAATTTTAAAACAGCTTCAATATCTCCAAAGGAGATCAAGAAACAAGTTAAAGCATGCACAACCTTCCAAACATATCAAAAAAGGTGTCAACGACTTGAACAATTTTTAGACAAAGGCACCGGATAGGAACTATTCAGATAGACATCAGATTTCAAGAATCAGCACAATATAAAACTGATTTAAGAAAGCACCTCAGTATCAAAGTTTACAACGAGACAACCAATTTATGCAACAGGAAGAAAAAATAACCAATAAAAAAAGGAAATAATGTCCACCTTTAGTATGGATTCTGCACTAGCATCTCCAGATGGCACTTTATCATTTGGCTTTGTCAGAGAACCACTGATATAGGCTGGCTTTGAAGCTGCACTGCTTGCAGAGGCATCCTTATCTACTTTTGACATACCCAATCCCAAATTTGAAGCAATTCTAGGATTTGTCGGAATCTGCAATTTGCCGCTTACCCTGCGCGAATCAAACTGTGGAGAAGTTTGTGAAACAGTTTGCAAAGATGATTGATAACTTTGGGAAACCTGATGAGAAGCTGTATATATCGAATTAGGTCCTTGAGTGGATTTTTGTTGATTCTGGAAATTTTCATACGCAGAATTTGTATCTAAAGGCGTTTGAACATGTTGCTGCATTGAATTCGAATTTTGATTATGAAAAACTGGAGTTCCAGTCTTCCAAGTCGCATCATGGACACTACCATTTGCTGTACCAGGCTGAAAAAGGAAAACCATAGCATAAGCAATCACATGTTTAATCAGCCACGACAAAATCATTATATCAACACTCTCCATGTGGTACAAGTAAATTGATGTGGAAACCATGAACTATATATTGACGGACTAGAAATCAGTGTTTAACTAAGTTATGCTAAATAACAACTACAGGTTGGTTCACACATAAAGAACCAAAACAAGCCATTCTCTGACGTTAATCATTTCAAGCAATGTCATACACATATATAAGCAAACAAAAGCATATTCAACTTAAAAAACAGAAGGACTTTGTATATGCTGGTAAAAATATTTGTATTAGAAATTTAGACAGAAGTAAAACAGCCTATTATAATATAGACAATCAACTGAAGGACCAAATTCAGTTCCTGAAAATGTACATTTTTATGTCCCTCATTCATAAAAGTATCATATCCAAAGTAACTGCATTTCATGCAACTCCTTGTAGATAATTGGCAACCCTTTTACATGATTGTAAAAGAAAGCAACTTAACCTCACTTAATAGGAGAGAAAAGGTACCTGTGTCAAAGGCAATTCAGACCATGTGGATTCCGGCCTCCAAGATGGAACATCAGGTGCAGGGGCTTGACTGTTTGATGCCGGATACCCACCAGTAACACCAGGAACAGGACAACTCAGACTAGATGCACCAGATACAGAAACATTTTCCGTCCCAGGAGCACAGCTGACTTCTGTTTGGGTTTGATTGTAATAGTCAGCCCACTGCTTATAATGTTGTGCATATTGTGAAGTTGCAGTGCTAGTCGTGGAACCATACAATGCAGTCGAGTCTGGTGTGTAGTTTGGATATTGATGTGAAGCGTATGCTGCATATTGTCCTTCTGGCCAATAGTTGGTCTGGTTACCATACACACCACTCTGGTAACCTCCAGATGTCTGATAATCAGCAGGATTGTAGTAAGTGCTTGAATAACTTGCAGACCCAGCATAAGACCCTGTATTCTGAAATGAGGAAAGAGGCTGATAAGGAGCACCTGAGTTTTGGTATGCTCCTACGGGCGGCGGATATGGTTGACTCGTTTGTTGCTGATAACCACTGTAGTAAGCTGCATATCCTGTATTGCCATATCCATATGGATCCTGATAGGTTGAATAACTACTATAATCTTGTGATGCATTTGCTGCTCCTGAAGTTGAAGTGGAGGCAACAGGTGTCACATTTAATCCATCTTGGACACTCCTTGAGGTTAATTCTGTTTGCTGGTTGTGATGATAGCTGGAATTAGGAATGGTTCCATTCTCCCTAGGATAATTATTTGCCCCATGGGCCGTCCATGGTATCGGTGCAGAGCTACTTGTGGCATAATATGATGATGCATGAGCTTGACTTGGATCAACAACCGCATACTTCTGAAACGAGGATGATTTTTTTTTTTTCTCTCAGATACAAGCAACAAATTCATAAATTGCTATTTTCTGGTTTCTTTTGATGAATACCAAATCAATCAAATGAAATCAGCTTAGTGGGTGTCATCTTCAGGGGAGAATAGAAAGCAACAGAACAAACAAACAGGAGAATAACCAAAACCAGCAAAGGAAATCTTAAAAACAGTTGTTGGGAATCTCTTTCAAAGTCCTAAAGAAGTTTATATTCGAATATTCTTCATATAATTACTACTGTAATAACAATAATATTAATGACAATAACAACATTATTAAAAGGACTTCCCAGTTCAATAAAGTCTGAAAACTGTACATTATAACTCAACCAGTTGAATGCTTGATGTGGCTAAATTTTATTAAATGAACAAACTACCTGGAACTAAGAAACAAAAGTAACTCTAGTGTTAAAGATTTAAACATATGTACCTTTAGGTTTTTAGGGCCAAAAAGATATGCAAAAGAGTACCCTAATTCAGCAAACCCATAAGTTAAACTTTAGATGAATTAATTTAAATAAGCGCTTTGACTTTCTGTCCAATGCTTCCAAATTCTAGAATTTAAAAGAATGGGCTTCAGCAGCATTTAGAATCACTGTAGTTTTCTTCATTACGTCATTATAAACTCTTCAACAAATGATTGTAAAATCTTTTCATCCAAATCCTTTCTCTGGTTACCATTTCTCTCCACCCATGAGAAGATCATTATGATCAAAATAAATATACCATTTTAATTATAATCAATATTTTGCTAGGTATAACATTCCTTAAAAGAACAGATAACAAAAAATAAACCAACGAAAATAATGGCTAATAAATGATTGTAAAAGCTTTTCATGCAAATCATTTATATGGTTACCATTTCTCTCCACCCAAGAGAAGATCATCGTGATAATAATAAATGAACCATTTTAATTATGATTTATATTTTGCTAGGCATAACATTCCTTTAAAAATAGATAATGATAAATGAAGCCACCAAAAAGAGTGAAAGGGAGGGAAAAAGTCTCTGACTAGTGAAGCAAAGGAACCCAGAAAGCAGCTAGAAAATCTTAGGAATATACAGAATAAGAGAAGAAACTAATAACCCAAAGTTCCCTATGACAATAAACGGTGCTAGGACATTCACTTGGAATTCATATTTACACAACCACCATACCAAAATAAATTCATAAAGGTGAACACTGTGCCTGTGAATAATCGATACTCAAACAAGTGAGTGGACAAAACTTGTGTTGCTGTCAGAATTGCAAATAACATTGTTACTTAGACAATTGTCGGACCTAAAATTAAAGGACAAGAAAAGGACCATGCATCCTCTAATACAATTTTAGAGCGCAATAGAACACAAAGGTTCAATACATTTTTTGGGTTCACAATCCATATGCAAATAACTAGGCAGAAAAACACAAGAAGTGATGACATAATCCCGATTAATGGTGGTAACAAACAAAGTTTCCTTTTTCATTAGATTACAAATCCTGGGTCTTACTGGAAACTCAATGTCGATGGTTTATTAAACTTATTTCCCAACCCCGACCCAGCCCAAAATAGAACAAGAAGAGCGCGCACTACTTTTATTTAAATGAACCTGACAATCAACACTTTCAAAAACCTGTATAATAAACCCCAAAACCAATCTATGCGATTGTTTGAAAAACAGATAGTTCGGGCTACTATTGCACTTAAATAGAACATATTTGTTCCTATTTTCTTGTTTTCTGACTCCAACCATCACAGTGGAGTTCATATCTGAACAGCGCAGCTAAAGAATCCAACTTATCAACATATTTAACCTCTACAAACGACCCATTCATGTTCCAAATAATTATCTTTCCAAATTCTACTTCTTAACTCGTGCATAAATTTGCACAACATCTGTGATAAAAAAAAAAAAAAAAAACAAGTTATACACCGTGCAACATCATCAAGACTAAATCGCATTTTAAAGAAAGGCACCAAGCACCACAAACAAAGTTACAAAACCAAGATTCCCCCATAAATCCGAAATATTAAATTAGTTACCTCAAGTGAATTCGTGTCCAGTGCCGCGACAGTATTAGTATTGCCTCCTTGATTCATCCTCGGTCAAATTAACATGCTGAAATTACATTAAACAAACAAGAGTTTAGCTACCCACAATCAAGATATAAATAAGTAAATCACAAAAAAACCCTGATTTCGATAAATTCAAGATTTCGAACCTTCGGTTAAGGCGTTAAGAAACGTCTTCTCCAATTAAGTTAGCTCCTTTTATACACCCAAAACCAATTTGTGATTCAAAAAAAAAAAAAATAGGGCCAAGAAAATATAGATAACAAAACATATAAATTAAAGCTAAGAACAAAAAAAGCAATCACAAGAATAATGTAAAGATGTAGGTAAGGATAAATTATATAATTGACTTGGTAAAACAACGAAGTAAACGGAGATTGCAGAAGAAGGAAAACACGGGAAGACTAATGGTACGACGTCGGTGCAGAGATTACGGGGGATCGAAGTATATATATGGGTATGAGATGCATGTATGTCGTATTCGTATGATTTTAATCTCTGCTGAGAAGATCGCTCAAGGTGTTCGACCCATTGTCTCAATGAGGGTGGCGGTGATTGGGGTTGTTTGGGCTTTGGTGTTGGTAAAGTATTAGCAAACGTCACCGCGGGCTAAAAAATTGGACTGTTTGCCGTTCCATCGGGCCTAAAGTTTTATATTGGGAGAGCGAAAACCTATTCCCAGCGGCTTCACCTTTTTTCTTGATTGGTAGGCTGAATCACAAAATAGCCTAATATTACGTCACCAACCAATTATCTCCTGTATTTTAGGAATACACAAATTACTCCTTTGAATTAACAAAAGATATTTTGGTCTTTCTATACACAATACTTTGACAATTTTCTCTTTTTCATGCTAAAACTTAAAATTTTTATACCATCAATAAGAGTATAGAACAAAATAATATTCGAGAGAAAAGTCTTTAACACATTATAGTTGGTCTTGCATTGTTTTGGTTAGCAATACAAGTTTGTAATTGTTATATTTTTTATTATTGTTATTAACAGAAATTACATTACCAGCATTATTGATACTCTATTTTAAATATATTTGACTGAAATTACAAATTTATTTTCACTTTGCAAGCTACTCGTTATGCATCATGAAAAAAAATTCATGTCTTTTTTCATACTTTTCTCCATCTTGAATACAAATTATAGGAATAGTTTGTGACAAAAAATTTCGTAATTTTGGTGTCATAATTTTGGTATTTCATATAAGAGTGCAACAACAATATTAGCCTAAAATAATAATCTTATTTTATTTCTACATAACAAATTAACAAGAATAGTAATAATAAAAAATTATGAGGGCAAATTTGTTCTCATAAAGGCGTAACGTGCATGAGGGGGCAATTTGTATATCTCTAAAACACACGAAGTAGTTTGCTACTTACCCAGGGACAGTTTGGTTCAAATTCCTTAATCACTATCACTATAGGTATCATTAACCCTATTATGAGTATGGGTTTTGATGATTTCCCCAACATATTTGGTTTAATAATAGAATGGATATTATTATAAAAATACTTATTTGGTTTACTGGAATGAATTTAAAGTAAATTTTTAAAATTTTAAATCTTTTATTTTTGATATACATATTTTTTAAATTTCTTATTTTTTATATTTTTAAAGAAAATTTCTAAAAAGACTTCTTCAATTTTAAATATAGACATGCTCTAATTTGAATTTTATGCAAATGATAACCTTAAAAAAAGTCATTTTTATTATATTAATAGAGAGTACTATATATCTTTGATTTTCAGTTCAAATTTTTATTAAAAAAATTAAACGTAAAAAAATTATCAAAAAGAATTTTTATAAAAAATTTTATAAAGTATTAATAAAAAAGATTCAAAATCAAAAGACAAAACAGAGAGAGAGAGAGAGAGAGAGAGAGAGAGAGAGAGAGAGAGAGAGAAGTATAGTATATTGGGGGATAGGTAACTCAAAATATATATATATATTTTTTAGTGGGTGTATTTTTTACTTTAATCATAAGGGTTAATGGGTTTGATAGAATAGTATTTTGGAAGGAATCATTAACACCCCAAATATCACTATCGTTCCTATTGAAGGATAGCGATAATTGTTTTATAAAAATCAACAATAGGTGTCATTACTTATGATATCCATTTCTCCTCTTGATTTTCTTAAATCAAACACCCCGTTAATATTACAATGAGACATTTTGAGATTAAACCTATTTGTTTTTTACCCATATTGATGTTTTGAAATCAAAATGAATAAAATATTAGCATTTTTACTTGTCTAAAATAGTGAAATTTATCTCTTGAAGATCGAATGCAAAAACCAATCTATTAGAAATAAACTCCACCTAACAAAAGTTATGCCTCCGTTATAGTTGTAACTAAAAGCTATGCCCTATCTCCTACTAAACACAAACATGCCCATCAAATAAGCTACACTACAGCCACGTAAGGCGTAACCACACAGTAAGCAATAAATCCCTATACACACAATGACTAGTACATGTGCCCATGCGATATAACAATAACTACTAACTGAATGTTTTGTTACACTTGTTCCTTGTGTTACAATTCACAGCAAAATTCAAAATGAATTTTTGGGGTGTTTTTCGACCCGTTGTATGTTGTTCTCTAAGGTAGTGTTTTTCCCACCTCATTATTGTTAAAAGTGATAAAAGGTAAATTAAAACGAAGTAATCAAGCAAAACCTAAAATTTTAAAAGTTGCACCTCAGCATACTCAAATTTAATTTGAACACCAAAACATGCAATCAGTGTGCTAATATTCAATTTGAAAAGAAAACTCCTAATTTCTACTTAATGTCAATCTTCATGAACTTGTTTTCTCAAAGCCAGTTAATTCTACATTGACGTTTAAGATAAGGAATAATCTTGAATACTAAGGCCTCTCTAGATGCGGACCCTGCTGGCTGCATTTCTTCTCCTGTCCAGACCATTTCTATCACGACTAAGCTCAGACAACAGAAACCAATAAGAAGCTTAGGGACCTACCAACCTCCTAACTGGGATTTCAATTATGTGAAGTCACTACAACATTAATTAACTATAAACATTTTCTCTTCACCATCTTTTGGTCTTGTTTTAGAAATGAATTTCTTGATTCTTTTTAACTGTGCACCATTTTACATTTCCATTTTCCACCGTGAACATATATTTCCGACAAGTTTGGCCAACTTGCTAGAGGTTTCCTCTCCAATTTTGAGCCAAGCTCCTTCGTCCTTCACATCTACACTAGCTACTTCGTTCCTCTCCAATTCATAGCATCCCTTGACATTCGCTCTACATATAGAACTACATGAATTTTGCCAATCTTTTTGCATAATATATTAAAGAATTTGCATTGACGACAAACCTCTCCTCTCATTTATTATTTGAAATACACAATCTATGAACCTCTACACTCATTAGTATTTGTTTGTATCATCATTAATCTTGACAAATGCGTAGAAACTATTTGTTTAAACTCGGATTATGCCATTTGACAAAATTAAAAGGGATCTACATCATTAGTATTTATTTGTACCTTCATTAATCTTGACAAATGAACAGAAACTATTTGTTTAAACTCGGATTAAGCCATTTGACAAAATTATAAGGGCTTCTCCCTCCCTTCCTTGATAATGCCCATCCTCGCAAGTCGATATCATGGTCCTCTGCGAAAAAGAGGCTTCCCCTTTTGCTTGAATCTAACCTTGAGCCATTTGTACAACTAAGTGAACAATTTCAGTATGAACCCCTTTTGCTTGAACTAAACCTGGACTGATTTGTACCCAAAAAGGAAAAAAAAAATCCTACAAACCCCAAAAAAAAAAAAAAAAAATTGATTGAACCGAAATTACAGTCAATCATACTAAACTTCCCACTTCCATGGCAATAAATTTGACAATCTCTGATTCCTTGAACAGAAATTATCCTTGAAATTTCAGGCTGAAATCTGAAAAGAGCCATTGTAGCTGCTCGGCATCACCTCCCCTTTAACTGGCTTATTTTCCCGTCTATCTGAGAGACTGGTGGGCTTGACAACCTATTAAAAATGAATTAACAAAGAACTACCCGAATAGGGTCATGGATTTTCAACAGAAAACAAAATAAACCTAATACCTGTTTGTTCGAAGCATTATATTTTACAACAGGCTGAATGTCCTTCAAAACAAATCTGAAAGGTCAAGGACAATCATCGTTACCTGTCCAATTCGAGGATACAAAACATCATCAAGTATCTCAGTAAGAGTGGCCATGGACCGATTAATCGGTCTATATGCATAATATACTAACCAAAACCGTTTGTAACGGTTCACAACCTAATTTGCTAACCGTATCCAACTCTCATTAGTTGGTTAATCACTTATCGGTTATCTGATTAAAGAAAAGTCGAGTAACGTTGGTAATCGGAACTGTATAGTACTTAATAAATTAACAAAATAGATAAAAAAATATTAACATAAATGTTTGTTCAAATTAGAAAAAATACTTATACAATTTCAATTACTTTGCAAAATAAGCAATAAAATTACAAAGGAAAAATTTTGCATCCACTCCTTTTAAAAATAAAAAAATATATAAAAAAATTTCATCATACAAGTAAAAAATACTTGTGCTATTTTTTATATTCTATATCTAAGTTATATGACAGTAATTTTTTAATTAGTATCAAGAATACATATGATAATTAAAATATAAAAACAAGGAATAACATACAAATCAAAAAATTAAATAGAAAAAAACTCAAATATGATATTTTAGTTTTTGAATTATCTTAAACTTGAAAATGAAATGATTTAATACTCTTCAACTCCTCTAAAATATTTACAAATACTAATCTTTAAGACATATATGTGGATCGATTAGGTTAATCGTAGTTTTTAAAAATTAATACCCGAAACCAGACCGCTTTTGCAAATGAGGTTTGGTTAACCAAACCACTTTCAAAATCTGGTTTAGTTACCCTCATTTTTCGATTCGGAATAGACTAATTATTCCGGTTTTTTGATTTTTCAATTATTTTAACCCACCCCTATCTCCAAGTGCTTCTGCTAAAAACCTGATCAGATGGATTCCTCCTACTAGAGTTAATAGGCCTTGGATGACCATGCTCCCTTCTAGACTCTACATCCCTAGAACCATTAGAAGAGCGAGCAAAATGACATGGAAAGCTAAGCCTTCTGGCAGCCATCTCTTCAGGAAAACGAGAATGATCAGGCGATCCCATCCTCTCCACCCCGTACATAGAAGGTGATCTATGCTGGGCCAATTGTTGAAGGCCACTAAATCCATTAGAAGATCTCGTTCCTGGAGAAGACCAGGGACCAAGAGAGCGTGTTCGTGATTCAACAGGAGATTTTGATCGACGAATCCCTCCTCTGCTGGACTGTAGAATTATTCCTGTTTCCGCAGACAAATTGGCTATCCCCTCCGTGCATGATTATATTATCCAACCATATCGAACTGTATATACTCCTTACTCTTCACTTTCTGATGTTCCATATGGTTAGGATAATAATCAGGTAACTTTCACAAGATGCCGCGCCCATGTGCTAGCCAACCAAAATTTGAGTTTTCAAAGAAGTAAATGATCAGTAACCCATTGCCTTTTTATAATAGAAAGTTTGTTGTAGCATCGTCCTTGATCATCTGAGGCATGTCTGAGCATAGTGCACTATTGGTACCATAGGTTCATCATCCACATAAAGATCACTCAACCAATAACTAAGATGCGTGATGCCTGGGCATTATACCCTTAGGCCGAACCAACTTGTCTTTAAGCATGGATTCCTCATGTGCTAAGGGAACATTAAGCAGTACTTCAGAACATAGATGCTTTTCTTCATTTCATTTGTGTCTAAGTCACTAAATAATGGATAGCAAAGCAGCCTCGTAGAATAAAGTCTCTAAGCTATTAGAAATTTGAAGCACTTACTGTAATACTTTTTTGCCCTTTGAGTTCATATGCATAAAACTGGATGAACTTGCTAAACCACTGAAGCAATGAGGAACAATGAGACAAGTTCTGAAATCCAAACAAGAAATCCAAGGAACACCTATACTGATCATGGCATAAACCATGCCTAGATACCCGAAGACCGGTTTTCCCGAAAAAGGAAACCGATATGACTTATGATACCGGATCCAGGCAGAATGGGAATATACACCTCTGGATGACCGAAGAACTGAAAGAGATGCTGGTATAATATGGGGTCTCCCCCTCCAGCGGGATCAGAAAAGAACAGCCTCACCAATATGGGACTCTACACACTGAAAAACGGGAAGCCAGTAAATAACCATCTCACTACCACCAATAAAACTCCAGCCTCTACTTTGTTTAAACATTCTGCAAAATTTCCAGCACTGCATCAACAAAAAATGGTTCCATGAAAATCACAATTATTGGACACTTATACAGTTGTGATCTTTGTCTTGCCGCTTGCTTTTTGAGTTTTGTTTTCCTTGCATCATGATGGAAGTGTATTGCCAAAGGTGGCAGAAGTTGACAGAAAAAAGTAGATGCAAATTGTAGAAAAGATAATGAAAGGTATAGGAAGAAGGAAGCCCATATGAACAACATAAAGCACTGGAACCACTTAACTAAATAAAAAATATAGTACAAGAAAACAACATTATATTATACCTTCGACTTCTTCAGCCTGGACTTGTTCTCAGCGCACCAAGCAAAAGCAGGAGCTTCAGTACTCAACATAGCTAAATCAAGATTTACATGTGGTGACTTTTGCTGATAAGTGCTAATAACAATAATAAAGTCAGCATGTAGATAACAAGTTACCTCACATACTTGAACCAAGTATGTGTTTGGCACTAGAAATTCTATTGCCAAGATTATAAAATGTTTGATACTTCCTGCTCAATTATCATGGATGCACAAGATAGAAAGAGAAAGGAAGCCGGGGGATAGAGAGGGGAAGTGGGAGATACTCTTGATTAGTTGTATCTGCATTTGGCAGAGCAAGAAGAGGCTCAGCATTCCGGCCTCTTGTATTTAGAGTACCATCAGCAGTTACCTTCGTGATAATCTTACAAGAATGTAACGTAGAAAAGATTGATAAACACCAAAAGAAAAAAAGTAGAAACAAACAATGGTAAAGCTTGATGAGATCAGCAGATGCCAATCTCATGAACCTGTAACACAAGATGAGATTGGCAACTTGAATCCTGAATATGCAGTAGTAAACTGTGCAATGAAATAACTATAAAATAGTTGAAGCAAAAGCCTTTACACATCATATGCACTACAACATCACAAAGAAACTTTCTATAACCAGCATATGCAAGAATACACATCCTAAAACCAATAGTGAACAAAGCATGTGAACAAAACGAACACGTCATCTTTAAAATACCTCTAGATGGCACAGAGATTCTCAATTGGAATGCAAATAAAGGATGAATAGAAATTGATCGTTGATCTCTGCTTCTCATACGTTTTTTAACTAACATAAAGCAGTAACAAAACTCACATGACAACCCATATTTTCACATAAAATCATTCCGGAGTTCTTAAATTGACCAACCCAAGGTGCGACGGACCACCCACCCTGGGCTTAAACCGTTTACTTGTCTCTCTAAAAGAAAAAATTCTCCCGCCTATTTCACTTCTATTATAAATAGGGCTCTCCCACAGTTATAGCTAATTCTCAATTTCAATTTTTCATTTTGCTTTTCTCACTACTCTCTCACTACTGCTTAAACATGTGTTCAGCAGGAAAAGCTTTCCTTAAGCAAATTAATATTCCAAATTTCGTTGCCGGAGTTTTTGCGTGGCGTCTTTTTTGGAATCGCACGATCCAGTCAAACATCTACCAGAGGAAAATGATGCATGCTTTGAGTGAAATCGCTTTACGGTACACATATCTACCGTCTTGATATTCAATTAGTAATTTGATTTGATTTTATATTATTCAATTGACAGATAAGTTATTTAAGCTTTATTTTTATATTATTCAATCAATCAGCTATGACAGATAAGTTATTTAAGCTTTGTTTTTATATTATTCAATCAATTAGCTATTTAATCTTTCAACGTTTTTTTGTTTATGATAATTGATTTACATATTTTTAATATATAAATTGATTTAGCTATTTATAAATTGATTTTTAATATAAATTGAGTTGCTTGAATCTTTGCTTTAGTTTCCTAAGTTCTGTTAATTGATTTTATACTTTTTGATTTTATACACCTGTATTGTGTTAAATTGTCCTGTTGGTATATAAACTTATCTGCTGTCTGCTATTTGATGGTATTTATACTTGTGTTACATAATTTTTTTTAATTGATTTATTTTGGTACTACATTAGTGAAATTCATTTGTATATCAGCTATTTAATCTTTCAACATTTTTTGGTTTATGATACTTGATTTACATATTTTTAATATATAAATTGATTTAGCTATTTATGAATTGATTTTTAATATGAATTAAGTTACTGGAATTATACGTTGTGTTAGTTGATTTTATATACTTTTTTTGTGTTAAATTGTTGTTTTGGTCAATAAACTTTGTTTATCTGCTATTTGATGATATTTATACTTGTTTTATCTAAGGTGGAGATTGAGGAATAGTTGAGACTTAAATTAGGAATTTGGAAGGACAAAAGGCATAGGTTAGGGAAGGAGGTCGGTTGGTGATGGAACAAAGGCTGATTAAATATGGGGAGGCAAAGGTGGGGATGGAATGAGGTGGTGGTGGTGGTGATGGTGATGGTGGTGGAGGTGGAGGGTGAAAGGCGGTCAGATTGTTTTTGAGTAACAAGGGTGGTAGTGCTGGAGTTTCAAGGGTATTTTAGGATATCCATAAAGTTTTTTTTAGCAGTTTGGGCTTTTTTGTCACTAAATATGTTGAAATAAGAGGTGTAAGTGTAATATTTGAAACTTCAAGGGTGTTAGGTGAAATTGTCAGAAACCTCGGGAAGGTTTCTGAAATTTTCCCCAAAAAATATGAGATTCTGTAATGCTGAGATTTTGTCTGTAATGCGGAGAACCTAAAGAATAATTCTGTCTATGGTGATTGCAAAAATGTTTCGTCTATCCAAAATTCACCACAGTGTTTGATCTTTATTTTAGCTTGAATTTTTTTAGTGATTTCTTGTGCTTGGATTTCTTTGATTTGTAAAGACCTTTATTTTTCATTCTTATTCTTGTATTTTATTCTTTACTGATAGATGAAAGAAAAAATTCTTTTACCGTTGGCATTATATTGAGGTGGTTTTGTTGGGCTAAATAGCTAAGGACAAAATAAATTAGACGTGATATGAAATGATTGTAGAGAATGTATGCTTCCAATAACAAAAGAAATCCATTATCCTTCATATGCAGCATATGAACTTGATCACTGGTTGGTTTTGATAATTGGTGCATTTGATATTTAATTGTATATCTGGACTTTGCAGTTAATGCTAAATAAATAACACACACACACATACAAAACAAAAAAAAAAAAAACAAAAAAAAAGAGCAACTGATACAGTTGAGGAGTCGCTCTTTCATGTATCAATTTCTACACCCGTAACAATTGCTGCAGCTGCAAATAGTTACCTTAATTTGGTTTGTAATATTGGTAAGTGGATAATCCAGTCTGATCTAGTAGTATTTCATTCCATGATTTTTTACTACAAAATTTTGGGATATCGATATTGTGAAACTGAACATTTTAGTTGTATTATGGCCTAGATAATGAGCATGATAGGGGAAGATTAAATCCAATTTTAAATGCAGATGTAATTTAGTTAGCATACCAATGATAATCTTGGTGCATTATATGGGATAGATCAAATTGATGAGTTAACTTTGCATGACTGACTCCATCCACTTCATGTGAATTTTACGTTAAAATAAAGGAATTATTGTTTTTAACTGAGAAAGGCTACGGATTAGATTTTAGAGTGAAATAAGATTTTATCATGCTTTTATTAGCTTCTATCATTCTGTATAATTTCTATATATCTCCCTGCATATAAAGGGAGAACATCATGTAGTCCAAGGTGTCCCTCCTGTTTTATCCTTTTTAAATTTTTGTAAAATCTGGAATTGCGTTCAATAACTACAAACTAATTTCATATTTTATTAGTTGCACATAGATAGGTGTGAGGTAACCAGTAATTGAAAATCTTAAATTCTGTTGAATGACTACAAACTAATTTTGTATTTTATTAGTTGCACACCCATAGGTATGCAGTAACCATTAATTAAAACATATAATAAGGAGAGACTACCGTTAGCTTGTAAAATCTCTCCCTTTGTCTTCTTTTCTTCAAAAATTCAAGGAAATAAAAAACTCCATAATTAATCATAAATAATATAACTAATCAAATTTAATTATTATATAGCTATATTTTGTTATCATCTTGTCTATTCTCTTAACTTTAAAATGTAAAACTACTCCCAAATGAAAAAATATACAAAAGATTTTAACTATTTTTTACATTCGTATGGGGTGTGTCTCAATTATTAATTCAATAATGATAATATTTTTATGCATTTTATTGGTACTATCCAATATTTTTTGGGTTCTACATTCTACGCCTAAAAAATTTATGTTTATATACTTGTGAAATAAATTGTACATGAAACCATCTTAACAATAAACCGTTTGTGCTTCTAATTGAACAATATAACATAAATCAGAAATTGGACGCTGGACATGTATGGATAGAAATTTTAGAGCATATACGGGATTGAGCATTTAACTGAAAAATGTTGGGAAGCTAGTTTTATCAATTAATCCAATTCTCGTCTTAAATCTTTTTCCATGGTTCCACCAGTCCCGGGGGTTTGCATTTCATAACGGAAACTTTTTGCAAACAAAATTTTGTTGGTTAAATTTTTTCCAAATCATTATTGTCTTCTTTTTTTTTTTTTTTTTTTTTGAGGAAAATCATTATTGTCTTCTAAACAAAATCTCCAAGGATTTTAACCTACTAGTATGAAATTCTTGGTAAGAACTCGAACACCAGGTACACCAATTAAATAAATATATCGAGGTAGTACCTCAGTGAAGGCCGTATAGACTGTATAATGTCTTTAATTAATAACGCGTGGAGTATACTAAATTATTGTCCAAAAATAAATACAAATTTTCTTTTACTTTCTTTTTACTTAAAAAATATCTTTCGAATTTGTGCATCGTCTTCCACACTTCAGTGCACCGACGTTGAAAAAAAAAATCTATCGGAGGAGATAAAATAGCTTAATTCGTTAAGCCATTACACCTACGTATCATAAGTATTTACAACTGGCGTTGTCAACAAAGTTGAAAGAACATTAATAATGAGTTCGCCCAATTACCAGCGTATACTAATAACTCGTAGAAATGTTCAAAGGGCATGATTAGATGTTTGACGGCATATTGGAACCCCCCTAATACATACAGAGAGTTGTTTTTGGGACCATATTTTCACCCAATTGACTCCCTACTTTTCCATCTTATCAGCTGATAGCCTGATCTCTCTCGTAGACATCGACAAACTCGACATTTAAGTCATATGGTAAGATAACTAATGATTTAACTTAGACTTCAAATATGTGCGCAAATTTCTTCAATTTTCTCGTTGCTCTTACAGATACTAAAATTTTAGCCGCTCTTCTGAGGCAAATCTCAAGAAATGGACGCAACGTAGCGTTGTTTGGCTGTGGAAAAGGCCAAGAAATACATGGCAGGAAGCTGGGGCAGAAAAGTAATCTGTAGAAAAAGCATCACGAGACGCAACGACAAACGTCCTTTTCCATAGATTCCAAAACAGCCTAAGCAAATCCCTTCAGACCAGTGGTAGCGTTTTCAAACTGTAGCTATTCTTGCCCAGAATAATTGCCAAGCACAGATATCAACATCAACCCTCGTGAGGCTGTGAATATATTTCGCCCACGCTAGAATAAACTACAAGGGCTAAAAATTTCAGCTGAAAGAGCTCTTTTGCTCCCTTCTAAGGCTATGTTTAATCAAAACACAAACATGCTCCCTGACCTGACGCCACATGCAATTTTACCATCCTCAGAAGAACTTTAAGATACAATTTACTGTTAAAAAGATAGAGAAATAACTACGATCCTTCAACATTATGAATCCAGTTTTGGTGCAGTGAGCTAGAATTTCGCTCAAAATCTTGCAAGCTGCAGCAAGATTCTAACTCGGAAAGAGTGCAGATCTCTGGCCTCACAGGGTTCTATCACAGCAGGTCAGCAAAGTAAAATGAATTTGCGAAAGTACATCCATAATGGGAGTTTAAATCTGACTCGTTTTTCTCCATTTGCGCCCTTACCCTTTGCGTAAAGAATGAGGAGCTATCATGTGCTAACAATGTACAGCAGAGAGTGAGTCTGAACAGCAATGCTCAAAATACCTCAAGAGGCACAAAAAGATGTGACATCCTCTCCTACCATCCAGCATCATCACAGCATTGAACTATTTTCGTTTCTCTCCATTTCAAGTCAAGTCATGAAATGTCAAACTCATGCAGAAAAACATACAGCTCAAGTAATTCCTTTTGGCCAAATATGGACACCTTCTTAAAGTGACTTGAACTAGACATTCATCAACTTGAATTGGCAAAACATCTCAATTTATTAAATTCAATTAATACTTTGCTGGTATGCTATCCGAGTGCTTGCCCCAATTACGATGCATGAATTCTATTTACTCAAATTATCATGCCACATTTTTTTCGAATCTGAAAGCTTCACGAAACGCCTTTATAATTGCTAGACTTTCACAACAGATCTTCAACGAAGAACAAAAGATACCCAGTTTCAGAATATTGGAGCACGATGTCAAAATCTTCTTCTTTTAAATCCAGACCCATCGTTGAATCCATCATCGTGCCAGACCTGCCCGTTGTGTCTATAATTTCCGTCTTGGTCATCAATATTTTGAATTCGTCTCGGAGCAACTACAGGTCGACTCTTCATCCGCCCATCAAACTCCCTTTCCCTGATGCCCCTTCCAACAAACTCCGAATCTCCTTCAGAACAAAATCTGAAAGGCCTGGGACAATCATCCAAATGGAAGCGGAGGTTATTATTGTCACCAATGTATGGAGACCTAATAGGACGAATTAATCCTCGTCTCTCACCACACTTTCTTCTCTCATCATTACTTCCTTCACCATGAAATTCATGAAATCTACCAGAAGATACTGGCCTCCCAAAATACTCATTGTCACCCGTCCTAATTCGAGGATCCAAAACATCAAGTCTCCTAGTGCTTCTACTGAAAACACGATCGGATGGACTCCTCCTACTAGAGTTAATAGGCCTTGGATGACCATGCTCCCTTCCGGAGTCTACATCCCTAGAATCATTAGAAGGGCGAGACAAATAAGATGGAGAGCTACGCCTTCTAGCAGCCATATCTTCAGGAAAACAAGAATGATCAGGAGATCTCATCCTCTCCACCCCATACATAGCTGCTGATCTATGCTGACCCAATTGTGGAAGGCCACTAAATCCATCAGATGATCTCCTTCTTGGAGAAGACCATGGACCAGGGGAGCGTGTTCGTGATCCAACAGGAGATTTTGATCGAGGAAAACCCCTCCTCTGGAACGTAGAATAATTCCTGTTCCCTCGGACAAATTGACTATCTCCTCCGTCATATATTGAGTGTGGACGAGTATATGCAGGATCAATAATATCATCTGATATACCCCTCACAAACTTCTCATCATGCCGAAGCCCAGACAAGTCAACCCCATTTTCATCATTACGTCTACCCGGGCTAATATTCCTAGGAATTCTACGAAGCATTTGGATTTCCTTGCCACCAGGACAATCTCTACCTCCAGGAGACAGCCTCCTTGATGATGGACGATGAAATGAAGGTAAATCATCATTCAAAGATTTCCTTCCTCTACCAGAACTCAAAGCAGCACCATCTGGTGGAATAACATAGTCATCACATTCAAGCTCAGCATCAGAGATGGCAGCAGCACGTTTGTTTCTGGTAAACCGATAATCATCATTGTAACTCCCCAAAGCAAAGTTGCGGTCAGAACCCCACTCACTTCGTGAAGTATCTAAACGGCCAGAGAACCTCCCTCTTCCCCTTGTATAACTCGATCTGGAGTTTCTGAAAGACTGATCTTGAATCCTCTCTCTAATGAATCTGTGTGGACCATCATAATCAATTTCATCTCTGGAAAATACAAGACAGACAAATTACAGATAATTTTACCAACCTTGAAAAGCATAAAACTAAAACAGAATTAGCAATAGCACAAAATAATCACCTATTTCCTCGTGGAAGAAATTTCTCCCCATCAAGATCTAAGTACCTTTCTTTTCCATTTCGTGATGATGGTAATCTATCTGGAATTGACCTTGTTTTACAAGGGGATGTCACAGAAGCACGAGGTAAATTGATTATGCGACTCTTGTTGACTCCGCTTGTTGAATCTTTGGCAGCATTATTACCATTTAAAGAAGTTTCTACAATGGAAGGAGATGAATTAGGCTTCTCGGCCATGTTAACTGCTTGAGCAAGTTCCCCTTTGGCCTCACCTGCAGTTGTTATCGTCAGACTGCCTGAACTAATTGTTCCATCGCAAGATATATCTTTTTCCTCACTCTCTTGGGAAGATTTCTTACCTGCTTGATCAAGTAGTTCCTTTTGAGAGGAATTACATGGCTCCTTATTGTCAGCACCAGCTGCAGCCATTCCATCTGATGACCAATTATCTGAAGGACCATCTTTAGCAGTAATCTGTTCATTATTTTCGTCAGAAACTGTGCCAATACTCTCCATGATGCAATCCACAGTTGTATTATTATGAATTTCCAATTCATTTTCTTTGTCATTAAGATGGGGATGGTCAGTGATAGTATCTCCAGGAAAACCAGAAGGAGAATGTGTATTATTGCAATCAACATGCTTAGCACAATCTTCAGCAATTTTATCAGCAGTAGTGTCTTCTATTTTTGAATGCTCCAGTGGGTCCCGAACCTCACCATCTTCATAATCATAATCATCTTTCGCACTTCTATCTTGCACACCCAATTGACCGCCAACAGCCTGATTACCATCTGATTCACATTCAGAGCCATAAGACTCATCTTCCATTGTTTCAGCTGATATATTGATCTTCTCCTCGTCACTCACGGCTCCCTCACCATTTACAGGCAAATCATGCATACGTTCCTTTGTTCTTTTCAACTCAGGATCAACAACATTCATGACCTCTGCCTCGCTAGTTTCTATGTTATGACCAGCCATACAGCCTTCTCTAACCCTTTGATGTACAGGCATAGTAGTCATATCTGCAGCAGCTTGAACAACAGTGTCACCACCCATACGAGCTTCTTTGGTATGAACAGAATGTTCACATTGATTTGACACATCTGCACTTGTAGATAGCTCAGAAGAAGTGGGTAATCTTGAAGGAGAAGGCTTCTGGGGCGTCAAAGGCATTGGTAAACCAGAAGAACCACTCTCTTGAGAGTGAACAAGCTTCACAGTTGATTGTTTTAGTCTCAAATCGGGTGTCCCACGCAATTCCTGACTAACTTCAATACTAGGTTCAGATTTAATAGACTTTTGTCCAGTCAATTCCTGGGGGCTGCAAGCTGACAATTTAGCAGCCTCTATGTTGTGCTTCTCAATAGGTTCCCTTTTCACAGCATTGAAATCTAATAATTCGGTAGATGTATTAATAGCTCTGACAGAATTATTTTTGGAATTCTCTTGATTAGGTTCTGATTTAACCACCCTAACACCAGAGGAATTTTTATTTAGAGTTGAAACCAATCCACTATGCAGATTTGTTGAAACATCCATCCTAGAAGCCACTTCAGGTGATAAACCAGAGAGCTCATTGGCAAAGTCCATTTCCCGAAAAGAGGTACTAAGAGTCAGACGGAGTGAATCCTCAGACTGTTCGTTAAGCTGTACAGAAGGATTGACAAAACTGGATCTTGGCTCATTTGTAACAACTTGTTTCCCTTTCTCACTGCCAACATGGACCACAGGAGCAGAGCCTTTAGGCCTTCCGTTATTCTCGCAGGTTGTCTTACCTGATCCACTGAGGGTAGTACCTTGTAAAGAAGCATCACCAATAGATCCCTCCCAAGCATCCATAGTAGTATTCAAATCCCAATTTGATCGATTAGAACATTCAAATTTGCTATTATTATTTACGCTAGCATCACCACTCTTCTCTTCCCTGATATGTTTTTCTTTGCTAATAGACAAGGAAAATAAAGATGGATCTACACTTTCATGGATCTGGGAATTTTTCTCAGCATTTTGATGTCCCAAACCAAAAATAAGAGATTGCTTTGGTTCAAATGACAATTTATCATTCCCTGAACCTGTAGAAAGTTTGAGCTTACAATCCTCCTCCACTTGTTTGCTGTGTATCTCTTTCTTTACACTTCTGAGACCAGCACCGACAGTGGTTCCTGGAACATCTGCACATGCAGGTTTTCCGGTCAACAAAAGTTCTGTTTTGTTCTCAACCCTGCTTGCAGAAGCCATGTTAACCATAGGTCTTAAATCAGGAGGGCTTAATTCGGGAAGTTTGAGTCCAGAAACGTCCATATCTAAAGGGCCTAAGTTAGCATTTGGTACAGGAACACTTTCTTTCTTCACCTCTAGAAGATTAATCTTACTAACATCTGATATAACTGGGGATTTGTTAGCAGCATTTAGACTTGAAGGTCCTTGATCTGAGCTAGATTTTTCTTTGTTCTTCAAATCAGGTGTAGATTCTACATCGCTCCTTAAATCTGAGCCAGATTCTTCTTTCCTCTCCAATTCTGAGCCAGATTCTTCTTTCCTCCCCAAGTTCGAGCCAAGCTCTTCGTTGTCCTTCACATCTGCACTAGATAGTTCTTTCTTCTTCAATTCTGAACAGGATTCTTCTTTCTCCTTAGAATCGGATCCAGGATTTTCTTTGTTCTTTAGTTCCAAGATAGATTCTTCATTCTTCTTCGCATCATTTACCTCAGGTAATGGTTCTTGACGAGGTGGAGAAGAAGGTGGGTACAACAGGAACCTCCTTTTCTTTAAAGGAATACCTGAAATGTCAGTAGAAGACTTCCGGGAAAGGAGTCCAGGCTGCAAAGAATGAACAACATCAGGAACACTATAACACAGAAAAATATTTAAATCTTTAAACTTTAGGATTAAATTCTAAGTCTTAACAGCAATAAACAAAACAGATGCATAACCTCTTCTTTTCCTGAAACAGACATGAGTCCAGCTGCCCCTAGTCCGAAAATCTCTCTTGAAATAATGTTAGTAATTCTTCTAAAACCAACCACTACAGCACATCAGAAATACTTCAAAACCTGCCTGGTCCCAACCAAGTCTACTCCTATAAATCCCTGTAAGCTACCTGATGAGCGACAAGAGACTTTACACCCAGCCAGAGACCCTGCAATCAAACATATCACACCAGCTTCCATCAACAATGGATTTTGCTGAATCAAAGGTCAAATTAGAAGCAAGGGCTAAAGAATTCATAAGGACTAAACATATTTTAATGTTCCTTGAGAGATCAAAAGCAGCAATTTTATCATCAATTGTCGGTAAATAATCAATTTATCCACCAAATAAAGCACATAAAAAAGGAGAGATGGAGAAATTAAGAACCCAGCAAATCCCCTCCCCAGCCCTTGATATAAGAAGTAAAAACAAAAGGAAAATAAATGTTAGACGATTTTTTACAACTTTCCTAGTGAAAGTGACTCACCATCACCAAGAAAAACCAAATACAGTACATTCCAGTATTTCCATCCCGACCCAACAATCCATCCCCATAACACTCGCAGAAATTCATCAGAGCCTTTTACTAATACTATCCCATAAAAAATTAATTCTTTTTTCGATGAAGGAGACTCTAAACCGTACAAGAACAAGTAGTAACAACAAATAAATTCTGGGTCTGCGCCTTGATTACAATTATCATCATAAAAATCTCCCAGCTGACATAGGAACATTTCAGTTCTCAAGCAAAACAACAAATAAATAACTGGCCTTGATTAGATTCTTCAGAAACACAGCGTACAAATCTCCCATCCACACATAAATAATCATTAGATCCAACAACATAGCACACAAACCCAAACAAAAACAGAAGCCCATCATATTATTCAATTATTTTTCAAGAATTTAGAGGGAATCCAAAGGAAATGGCAAGGAAGGAGCAGAGGAGAACCTTTCTTCTTAGACAGCAAGTTTTAGGTGTGAATGAATGATTGACAGAGAGAAAGAAAGGAAGGAAGGAAGAAGGATGGAGAAAAAGTGAAGAAACAATAGACTTTGGGGAGAGGAAAAAGGAGGAGAAAGCAAAAATAATTAAAGTCCAATTTGGAAGTAGGTGTGCAGTAGTAGTGTGGTGCTTTCCATGTAATTTCCTCCCTCCTTTAATAGTCTTTAGACCTGATTGGGACTTTGTGATTGATTATGGGTGGGCATTGTCTCCTACCCTCAATTATTTGCCTTTATTTAATGAGAATTTTTGCAGATCTGGTACCTGTATAATTGTCCATTTCAATTACAACCCCACAAAGTGATATAATTAGTTTATGTGGTCGTTAACTTTTTAATAGTGTTAATAATTGTGCCATTGTTAATGTTATATTTACGGTTTTTTGATGTCTCAAAATAAGATTTATGATTTTAATTCAACGTAAGATATTAAAAGTTGCTTATCACTTTTGTCATTGCAAAAAAATATATTTAATAATAAAACTATCAATATATATGCAATAGGTGAATGCATTGAATTTAATGGTCATAAATATAGATTTATTTAATTCCAATGCATCTAACATAATGATCACCTTCTCCATTAAAAAAAAAAGTTAATTTTCGAGAAATAATTCCAGTATTGTGATGGAGAATATATCAATTGTGTAAAATTCAATAAAGCAATCTTCCCCATCAATCTTATTCTATAATTGACTATTACTTATCTTGCATCCTGTAGGGAATTTTTTAGTTTATAGTTAGTTTTTAACTTTAAACTAATTGTTACATATATAAATTTATTCAATGGTAATTCGTTCAAAAAAAATAGTAATTCATCTAAACATGATGATCACGTTCCTCCATACAAAATGTTGATTCTCAAAAAATAGTTCCGGTATTGAAAGGGGGCAAATATCAATTATGCAAAATTCAAATAAAAAATCGCCCCCATCAACCTTATACTATAATAGCACCAAGCAATGGAAGAAACCCTCCTCCATTATGTGACGCCCTAGTTGGAATTTTTTTTTATTATTTAATTATCGTTAGTATTTTGACTTTTAAATTAATGATTATCTTCTCCGGAGTGGGTGGCGGCAATTCGTATTTTATTGGATATTTTTGTTGTTTTCCAGCTCCGGGTTAGCGGAAATGTCACGCTGGTCCATTAGATCATCAATCAGCTGTTGACGCGTGAACAGGAATACGTAATTAGAGGCCGACGTGCCCAACTACGAGGGCCTACCAGTTTTGAACGGCTTCTTGGTTTTACTACCATTACTTTACTTTCCCTTGGGTCTTTCGGTTGGGGCCAAGAACACGTCACTCCTTAGCGATTGATTCTCTTCTTGCTGTTCTTTTCGGTTGCTTCCATACCTTACAGGCCATTTGGGTCATGTAGAGATGGATGACCCTTTTTTAAATTATGAATTATGTATCGTTGGGAATCAAATTTGGATTTCGTTGACCAAAATACCCATAGAATCATAACATTATTTTTGTTTTAGTAACAGTGGTGATTTCTGATGTTAAGCGATAGTGCTGCACACTAGCACTAATGACAGTGGTGGTGTTGCATGATGATAATGATGTACAGTGGTAGATAGTGCTAATGCAAGATAATAGTTGGTGGTGCTGCACGATTGTGTTGTTTGTAATATTAGTATTTTGTGATGATGACATGTGCTCGGTGATGGTGGTTTTGCCTAATATTAAGAGTGATGGTTGTAGGTAGTCGTAGCAGTACTCAATAGCTGTGGTGTGTACCTGCATAATGGTGGTGGTAATAATGGTGAGAGAAAGTACTCAATACACCTACTAGAGCATGTATACAGACTTTATTATTTTTAAATAAAAAGTTGCATATTATTGAGAAAAATATAATCATTGAGAGCTGCAATGACAAATGATATACGAGAAAATCATCTATGACACGATCTAATGCTCATATCGCAACTCTTGTAAATAAGTAACATCATTATTTTTAGATTACAAGATCTACACGTGAAGTAATAAATCATATACATATAATAATTTCTCGAATAGGTACTAGTGTCATTTATGCATTGTCTCGTGTGGTTACTTTTGTTTAACTTTTCAATTGCTTTTTTAAAGGCAACATGTATTATAAAACAGCAAAGCTCGTAACATCAACCAAATTCATCAAAATGCCGATATTAGTTTCCACTAACTTTTTCTCTTTTTCCTCTCTGCTTTAAAGGTCTTTTGGAATCTTTTCTAAAGTATCCATTCATATTCATTCATTCATTTGTTTTTTTGCGGGTGTGGAAGTGTGCGTTTTGAATTCTCGCTACTCACCGATTGTTATTGAAAGTTTAAGAAAATAATAGGTGAAAATTAAATAATATTTCAAATTTATAAATACGATAGATCATACCGCGGACATCAGTGTTTACATTTATTGATTTGATGTTCACAAACACAGTCAAATTGTCTAAAAAATTTGTATAAATTTGATAATGAAAATAATAATAAAAATTAAAATGGTCTAATCCAGCAATTGAAAGTCAAATTATTGGGCATTTATTTCGGTAATTTCAATCATCATATAATAAGTGACAGGTGCTATTGTGGATTCAAATACCCCAAAAGCAACAGCTAATTACAAAAAGGCCCAACCGTCCTAAAAATCCACTACTACTGATTCCCAATAAGAAACCCTAACCGCCGAAACCATACAGGGTGCGGCCCTGCCGTTTGAGGGCATACACAACATCCATGGCGGTGACAGTTTTGCGGCGGGCATGCTCCGTGTAAGTGACGGCGTCTCTGATTACATTTTCCAGGAAGATCTTAAGGACGCCGCGAGTCTCCTCGTAGATCAGACCGCTAATACGCTTAACGCCTCCTCTGCGAGCCAGACGGCGAATTGCCGGCTTTGTGATTCCCTGTATGTTATCGCGAAGCACCTTACGATGACGTTTCGCTCCTCCTTTTCCTAAACCCTTGCCTCCCTTGCCACGCCCCGACATTTTCAATCACCAACTGTTTCACATATGAAACAATTTTTTTTTTTAAATTAGGGTAACTAATAGCCATAATTGCAAAAACAAAATATAAGAAGTGCGTCGATTCTATGAAATTAAAGCAATCAAAATGACACCGGAGACTATGAAAATTTAATTACAGATTGGAAAAAAAGGAACCTCAAAAGAACGATTGCTGCTTCGATTGAAAAGATAAAGAGAATTGGTTGCGATTAGGGAGGTAGAGGGCTCGAGATACTTATAGTAAGTAGACTTTGGGAGTGATCCGTATCGGTAGTTGAGAGAAAGTGATCTCTACCCTTCATCATTGAATCGGAGGGTCACGATTGGTGTGATTTTAGCAGCATAAGGATGGATGACATGGCAGCGGACGATTTTATTAGCTGATATCTCCAATGCCTGCTTCCCTTTACTGATGAAGAGATAATTAACTAACATTTACAGAGGCCCTTGTCAACCAGCAGAAGTTCTGGATTAGTGGTTCCCAAAAAAAAAAAAAAAAGAATGCAAACGCTAGTGGGAGGATCAGTCAATTTCACAAACACCTGGTGGCCTCTGGCTCGACTGCCACTCTTTGCCCTTTCCAGTCGCATCCACCTCCATGCCAAACTCAGATTCTCAGCTTCTTTTTCTTCTTCTTCAGCTAAGGTTCTACGCTCCACTTTTAAATTTTGATTTTTTTTGTCTTTTCTTTATATATCTCCTCCAATAAACATATACGACGAAAAAGAGGTATGCTGTTTTAGCACAGAAGTAGTTATAAATGAATAGTCTTAAACAAGAGGAATAATGGTATCTGATAACGAGTTAATGTTGTAGGTACCGAGCTACATTGACGAGGGATGTGATGATTTTTTGCCTTGGTTGGAGCAAAAGGCAGGTATGGAGATCTCATCGGTGCTTTCCATTGGAAAATCTGCTTATGGAAGGTATATCGCAATTCTGCAGCAATCTTGTTGGGAAATTCATGTTTTGCAGCTTAATGATGTCATTATTTTTTAGCGCAAGTGCTTGATGTTGGTCTGGTTCACTTATCTTTTGATCTTAAATTGTATTTCTGAATGCAGGGCACTATTTGCTTCTAAGTCCATCCAAGCTGGGGATTGCATATTGAGAGTTCCTTACAATGTGGTATTAGATCTTCTGCAAAAAAGACATAGAAAAGTTTGACCAAAATCTTGAGAGACTAATTGGTCCGAATGTTGATTGATTGTTGAAAATTGTGAATAGAACTCATAAACTTCAAAAACATTCATCCTTTCTGGTTTTATTTGTCAATTCATTTTTGGAAAGTAAATTGCTTTTCAAGTGTTTTATTGTATTGTCTAAGTAAGATATTAAACTTATGCTGGTTTTTCTAATTTTTATTCCTGAAGTTAGAAATTCAACTTTAGGATTCATTCATTCTTAATTGATTTTCCAGCAACTAGCACCAGATAATGTTCCTGCACACATTTATTCTTTGTTGGGGGATGAAGTTAGTGATGTTGCGAAAGTTGCTTTACTCCTTCTACACGAGCAGAAAATGGGTCAGGTTTAATTTTTTTTTTTTTAAATTTTTCAGCTTTACCAGGATACACATGTCTTTTTATCTTACCTTCTATCACATGTGCCTAAAAGTTTGGTTTTCCTCCATATTTTCCTGCAGAAATCTGAATGGGCTCCGTATATCAGTCGACTTCCACAACCTTCTGAAATGCATAACACTGTAAATATTTTTTCTATTATTATGGAATGATGCAGTTTGCTATGATGAAGCCTAAGCTTAAAAATTTTAAAGGAAAAAGAGAATACATCAACTTAATTTTTTTTTCCTTTTTGAATATGTAATTTGGTTTTCTTTTATTGAGGGGTCGGATGTGGGGGAGGCGCACATCATTATCAGTATATCACACACTAGTTCTTCTGTTCTGGATACTTACTACATACATATGGAGCATTCATGTATTTTAGAAACAGATAAATTGAAATGGCATCACAATTTAATGGCATTCCAGTTTAGTATTAAACCCTGCATATCTCTTGTTGCTTATCAATTCTAATGTTGTAATCTTGTTGTTAAGATCCCTTTACATCTTTTCGCATTAATTTGTCCCCAGGAATTTTTTATTTTTGATGTTTCTGATGAACCCCATTTTACATAAAATTGTGATCGTATGTCCTTGGTTATACGTCTTTCGGAGAACTCCAATATTCATGGTTATTTAACATATCAATGCTAGGGTCTCTATCTGTCAGACAGTTCGACAAGCACAAAAACACAACCAAGTTTTATGTACGTATATTAGCGAAGATATGCATCTGTTTGCAGCTTGTAAACTATCTATAGTTTATTCCGGCATCTAATACACGTGATGTTTAGTGACAATTTAAATTATTGCAGACATTATGGAGTGATGATGAACTGGAGATGATCAGACACAGTGTTGTATATCAGGAGACTATCAAACAAAAGAAACACATTGAAAAGGAATTTATTGCAATAAAACCGGTTAGTATTTTTGTTGCTGTTTTATTGATTCCTTAGGTATATACAGTGCATCTATCATAAGTAATTCTTACTGTTGATGCTTCTGAAGCTTATGTTTGTTACTAGTTTGGCAACTTAACGGCCATCCTTCATTCTCATTTTATTTCAATGACATTCTAATGCTTATAGATGTATGACTAGCATGAACTTTTTGGGCGTTATTTGGACTCTTTGCTGTATTATTCCTAACATGTCTAAATAAAGCTTCATCATTTGTAAGTAGAAAAACTGACATGTTGGTGGTTGTGTTTTTTGTGTAAACATTTTAAGTTATTCATAGCATCTCAGTAAGGAGAAGTTTATGTTGTGAGATAGATATCTTTTTTTTTTTTTTTTTCTTTTTATGTATCAGCCTTCTTTTTAACCATATTTTTGTTTCACATTTTGGAAAGTCTAATAGATATGATATTGTCTGACTGTTATGCCTTGATCTCTAGGGGAGTTGAGTTTAGATACAAAAAAAAAGATGTAACTTATTTTGAGCTTTATCTCTGATTTCAGGTATTGGATCACTTCCCTGAATGTTTTGCAGATATCTCGCTGAAGGACTTTAAGTATGCTCACGCTTTAGGTAATATTCTGTTGATTAATTTTCATTCTATGGTTTTGAGTATTATTTTGGGTCTGGAGTTTATTTCTATTTCTTTGACAGATGTAATATTATATAAAAGAAAAGCCAACTTCTCCTTTGTTCCAATTAAAGTCTCTCTTGATAAGAGGATCAAACTTAAATTCAATTGACAAGAGAATCAACTTCTGGCCCCATCAGGCCTCAAGTTTTGGAGTATCCTTCTATAAAATCTCATCTCCTATTTTGTTAGGCCTTCTGTATGGATTTCATCAACCTATGGGTAAGAAGACAACTGGCTCAAAAAAAATTTTATAAAACAAGTTTAGTTTAAGGTCTACTTCTCTGTTTACACTATCACCGTAAAGTCTCGGTCAGTTTTGACAAGGTTAAAGTTTAAGTACTTTCTGGTATATTTGCTTTTCTTTTACTACTATATAAGATGGTTTTCAATATTCTTGTATTTCTGAATTGAACTTGTTTGAGAAATTTGAGGAGTTTTTTCTTGTTTACTGACTAGTCCGGCTGCACTATTTCTGCCCAAATTATTGTGTGAGCAGTTAATATGTTTTTTCAGAGTTGACTTGTAAATTATCTGCTATTATCGTAGAGCAATTTAAGACCTGAACTAATTGGGTAATTGACTCAAGTGAAATCGCACACCAGAATTTGAGAGCACAGCTAGATCACTTTTGCATGACTGCATTTTGATCTTTAAGCATCTCTTTTACAAGCTATTACTTTGTACCTTAGCACATACTTTTATTCACACAACCTTATAGACAAACTGGCAAAACAATGTCTCTAAAAATTCATAGAAAAATATATTGATGGTAAGATATATAATGGTTAGTGAATTATCATACTTCCTCCAGTTTCATGCATATCTTATCGCTTCATTCTGTTTCCCATGGCTTTGATTGTATAATTCAGAAGCTATTAGATCACGTTTAAGGATGAAAGGAACTGTATAAGACAATCCTTGTACCATAAGAAATCATGGACTTTCTTGGTGATTTTATGTTTCTGCATTTGCTTGAATTTGTGGTTTTCATGCATTTGCTTGAATTTATGGTTTATGTGATCTGGTGGTGACCTTTTTTGCCGACTTTCCAGTTACATCTCGAGCATGGGAAAGCTCAAGGGGTGTCTCGATGGTATGCTGTCAAAAGATTTTTTTTTGTATCGGGTCCATCCTGCACTTCTTCTTGGGATGAAAATAAGTTATTTGTCAAGTAATTGGCAATTGCATGCCCTTTAATTTTGCATTTTGTAGATTCCTTTTGCAGATTTTCTAAATCATGGTGGCACTTCAGAAGCCTTCCTTCTCTGTGATGAAGGCAAACGGCTCTCTGAGGTCTCTCTCTCTCTCTCTCTCTCTCTCTCTCTCTCTCTCTACTTTGGCATTACCATCGTCATGGCCAATGGTATGAGGATTACCTATGGTAGAAGCTCTATCGTTTTTTGGCCAATGTTATGAGGATTACCTATGGTAGAAGCTCTATCTTTTTCTAATCCATTGTCTGACTAGACAAGTATTCCTTCTTTCTCACTAAACAATATCAATTTAAGGTGCTTGTTAGAATAGAATACCAAGATTCAAGTTAATCTCTTGCTTGACAAGGTGTCTGTTTCTGAGTTGTGTATGGGTCCATTTTGGATATTTGATCCAAATCTTATGCATCCTTTTAACATATATATATTGTGGCCAGTATTGTTGTATCCCGTCCATCCTTCGAACTTGTAACCTCATTTTCAGCAGACATAATTATGTCATGATTGCAGTTCTTTAGAACAATCCTTGCTGAACTTATCATATGACTCCAGAAAATTTCAAGATCTATACTTACTTTTCTATCTTAATGTAAATTTTTGATGTTTCTGTTCTAATTTTCTGCAGGTTATTGCTGATCGTGATTACTTCCCTGGTGATGAGGTTTAGTGATGTACTCTTATGTTCACTCCTGGAATATGTTTTTTAATCTACATGATTCTACTATAGATGCTTGTCGAGTGATATTTATTAGTTGGTAACTGCTTTAATTTCTTGAAGTCAGTTGCTCACAGATAACGGTTATGCTTTTCTGCAGGTCGTGATAAGATATGGAAAATTTTCTAATGCTACGCTAGTTTTGGACTTTGGCTTCACACTTCCTTACAACGTTACTGACCAGGTTAACCATCTCAAATGTTGTTATCTTCTGAGAAATGATGAATAGACACCTCCAGGCATTTCTTGTTATGCATATAAAGCATGTGGCCATACTTCTGTGCGGGTTCTAACATCATATCACGAATTATATGGTGCGGCCATACTTCTTTTAAGTTGTTTATAACACGTTTACTGTGCTCGAATCTCTCTGGTTATATTACGAATTCCATCAGGTATCCATCTGATTGTTGAATCTGGTGCTTTTTATGTGTTCTGTGTTTTAATTTTGTAGTTACAGGCCCATGTTGTGACTAACTGAAATTTAAACCTAGATCTTGTAGGTAGTTTTTGACAGTTGAGATGGTTGGCGCCACTGTATTCTTTTTTATTCCAATTAACTGCAAAGAGTTTTGACTCCCTGTTATAATTTCACTGTTGTCCCCATGCAGAATCATCATGTTGTTCATTATTTTGGTATGAACTAGGAGATGTAGATGGTGCATTTGATGAGATTTTGTTGCATTTTCAATTTTCTTTGATTTTGGTGAAGGAGTAAATATGGTTCTACGTAGAAGGCGGCTTTGATTTTATTCTGTTTCTCAGTTAATTGCTTAAATTTTTTATTAATTGTGGCTGGCCTTGTTGATTATGACGGCCATCAATTGGTCTCAGGTTCAAGTTGAGCTCAGCATACCTCTTCATGATCATCTTCGTCAGATGAAGCTGGAACTTCTGAACAGATACCGTGCACCAGCCATTAAAGATGTCAATGAATTCAGCTCTTCTGAAAACTGTTTCACAATCAAGTTGGTATTGAATCATAAGCATGCTTTTCTGAGATTAGGTGTGATTGACTTCTAATTAAAACATATTTTGTGCCTCCCTTCCCCAACAGAAATTCCCTTTCTTCACGAAAAACATAGAAGGAAAGGTCAAGAGATTTGAACAAGATAAAAGTAAATGAATAAATCATAAGTAAGCTTAAGGCGTCTATGGACTAATCCTCAAAATATTTTTTCTTCTTAACACTTCAAATTTTCACATTTGTGGATTTTTGTTTTTCACCTAGTATCTAAATGTTTGCTGCAAGAAATTCTTCCTGAAAAGTTTTTGCATTACCAGCATCAGCATATAACTTTGCTTCTTTCAAATAATTCTTGTTGTTATGAAGGGAAGTGAAGTCTAATTGTTGGAAAGGGAGGGGAATCCCACAATCATTTCGGGCATTTGCTCGTGTTCTATGTTCAAGTGCTCAAGGTTTTGACAAACACTTGATCCTTTTTGCATCTGGAAAAGATTGTACTTTTCTCACTCTCAGTGCTTTGTATTTATTTCTCTTTCTGTTTGCCCTTGATTCTTAATCTTAGAAATAAGTGATTTGGCGTCAGAAGCTGTGCGAACCGATGGTAGGCTGGGTCGAAGTCCTTTGAAAAACAAAAACAGAGAGATTGAAGCACATCAGTTGATGCTTTCAGAAATAACTCAATTAATCAAGGATTATGATGAATCTATCAAGGTGATAATAACTTATCTCCCACCAATACCTTCTGACTGCTGAAGTATGGTAATTTAGTGAAATTACTAGATTCAGTCTATGTTAAATTTTCCCATTAGAATGTTCTTTGGAGTTTATAATATTTTTGTTCGTAAAATTAAATGCTACTCTAAAACACCTAAATAAGTTTTAGCTGCAGTTCTTCTCATTTTGGAATCAACTTTACAGGGTTCTATAGAACATGATTTGATGAGAGTCTATTGGGAAAAAAACACATTTTTGTGCATACTGTCGATGGATTTAATGTTGACTATACTAAGTTAAGAAATAAATTTCCTAGAAAAAAGGGCAACATGTTTTCTTGATAGAATTTTTTATTCAAATGGCATGCATGGTAAAATAGGGAGAATATTTTGTGAGGTTGTGACGGCACAGAACTTGATAAATTCTTGAGAGCTCCTCGGTCATTAAAGGAGAAGTTCATGTACTTTTAAATGCACAAATTTACTACTTTCTGGTCACTGGTGCCTAAATTCAGTGTATCTGCTCAGTTTGTTGCCTAGTTTATTTTGACGTTCTTTTAGCTTTTGATGAGTAATTGGCGAAAAGGTTCAAGTTCTCTCGCCAGTTTCCCTTCATCATCTTTTCATGATTTTCTTCTGGGATATATATTGACTAAAGGTGTTATTCGAGTCGAGCCGAGCCCAGTATTTGGTGTTCGAACTCGAGCTCGTCTAATAAACGAACAGGCTCGGCTCGGCTCGTTTATTAAACGAGCTAAATTTTCTGTTCGAGCTCGGCTCATTAAAAAAATAGAAAGCTCGAGCTCGAGCTCGGCTCGATTAACACTAAAGAGTCGAGCTCGAACAAGCTCGAATAAGCTCGGTTCGTTTAACACCAACAAACCGAGTTCGAACGAGCTCGTATGAGCTCGGCTCGTTTAACACAAGAAGTGAAAAGAGCGTTTGCGAATACAAACGAGCTTGTTTAATAAATTAAGGTATGAAGAATAGAAGTGAAAAGACATTATTACCTCTTGTTTGCGAACACAAACGAGTGTTCGCGAACAAGGCTCGTGTTCGCTCGTTTAATAAACGAGCTCAATTTCTTGTTCGAGCTCGGCTCGTTTAGCTAAACGAACGAGCCGAACTCGAGCTTTCACGAGTCGAACCGAGCTGTGTTCGCGAACAGTTCGGTTCGAATAACAGCTCTAATATTGACACAAAGCCAGTGTCTTTTATTGTATTGCACGTTGTCATACCTATTTACCTGCTAATAGGTTACTTTATATAATTATACGTACCCTACATTGTGCTGACATTTCTGTCATTTTGTAGCATGTGCTTATGCTGTCTGTTATTTACTCTGCTTCTGTGATTCTTTGTACTACCGTATTATAAAGTAAAGGAATGACTAGAAGCTGAAAATCCATTTTCTTCAGTCTGCTAAATGTTTCAACAATTAATTGGCACATTGTGTAACTTTTTTGTTTTCGGAAAGTTCACGTGATCATTTTCTTATTGGTGTCTGTGCATACAGTCTCTAGGATCATTAACCTCTCAACACTTAACCAGAGAACATGCTTTAAGGAAGCAACTGGCTCATTATCTTCTAACCGGCGAGCATCGTGTTCTGATGTCTGCTTCTGCATGGCTGAAGAAGTATTGTGCAACCATATTAGGAGGAGAGAAAATTGGTTCTACCTTATTAGGAGGATAGATAATTGTCCTACCGTACAAAGTAATCCAGTCTGAGTTTGCGTCGGAACTTAAAGAGGAGGTTTGAGCAGTTTCCATTTTCCAAAGTGGCTAAAGCTTGTAGATGTTGGTTTTTTATTTGTCTGCTGGACAAACTAAACGGAGACAGATCTTCAGAGATGCATTATTATATGCACCACCAACAGAATGATGACAAAGAAAGCAATTGAAAGGGGGAAAAAAATGCTGGACTCAACCTATAGAGCTAGTTCAACTTACCAATTTGTGTACCAATTTTGTTCATACGAGAACTCATGTTGGAATGAACATGATGGTAGCTTCCTTCACAAATCATTAAATGGAGATTTTATTGTGCCGCTCCCTAATATTATATTCTGCAATTATTGGAAGAAATTTACCATTAATAACTCCAGTAAAAGGTGTTATCATGTATTCATTTTGCTATGTGCTGCCAGTGCTTGGCAAGCCAGCTTATATTTGAAAGGATGAAAGAATAGTGAAATGAGTGTCATATAGGAGATTTACTGAATATCTACCTAATATTGCAATTTTGGAGATAAATTAGACTAGTTGGAGATGTACATCGAAATCAAAATTAGAAAATAAGTTTATTATTATTGGTCACTTAAGCAAGTTATTATCAATGACATGTCTCAAGCTTTGTTTTCTCTCTATTAAGAGAAAAACACATGACTCAAACAATAATACTTCTTTCCCATGCAATAATCCTAGAACTTGCATTGAGATTTACATGAGTCCATAAACGTTAACGGTACTTTCAAACCTTTTATTTTTTGAATTTTATATACAAATTAGAGCAGATATGTTTATTTTATCTTTTTTTATTTTACATTGAAATTAGAGCATATTTGTATTTTTTTTTTTTTAGTTGAAGTTATTGTACTTCTCATCTTCTTTCCCATAATTAAAGGACAAAATTAATGGGAACGAATAGAAGGTTGAGTCGTTAGAGTTCTATGACTCCACTCGAGAGGTCGAGATTCGAATTTCACAAGCACCAAATTTTTCTTTCCTTATGTAATAGTGTAGGTTTAATTAAAAAAAAAAGACAAAATTAATTAGTCAGAGGGAGAGAGATCCAGTACGCTGGCTCCTTTTCTTATTGACTATAAAGATTATGGGCCTTTTTCTCTGAGCCCAGTCATACTAAAGCGAAGCTGCAGAAGCCCACACCGCCAGCCTTGAAAAGGAAACAGCAAAATCTGCCCATTTTGTCCAGTCCAACAACAAAACGACCGATAAAAGGAGCTTGAGAGCTTGAGGTAGGGTTTGTTCATCCTTTCGTTTCATCGCTTTCTTCAGGAGCGCACCCAAGGCCTTCCCTCATTTTCCCCCAAATTGAAACCCTAATCCCCAAGCATCGTACGGATTCAACATCTTTACCTCTCTTCTATGATTTTCTATCGGTTATTCTTTTTATGTATAAATTTTTCAGATATATATTTATTCTTAGCTTTAGTTTTCCTCTTAGGTTTACATATGCTTATATTTTGCGCATATGCGATTTTCTGTTGAATTGAATCTTTCTATATAAGATTTCTTTTCTCGGCTACGTGTAATTTGATTGCTGAAGAGAGGAAAGATTCAAAATCTTTTTGGGAAAAATCATATATCTACAGTCTGTAGCGGAGGGAGCCGAGGTTAATCATATGCTGGTACCTGGGAATGATAGTGGTTTGTTTTTTTTTTTTTTTTTTTCTGTCCAGTGGGGAATACTGATTTCGAATAGCGCACAAGTTCGAATACTGGGGAATACTGATTTACTGCCTGTAAAATTGGGCCTAATATGTACTCTTGTTAATCGTTCTTGCAAATATTGAGCACTTCTTTCTTTATTATATAACTTTTGGTTATAAAGAATTACAAAATGTTTTTGACTAACGCCAGTTCTGAAGATATTTGTAGTGGTTGATTGTAGGGAAGATGCCGCGACATGATGATCGTCATGGTGTTACAAGGCTTTATGTTGGCCGCCTTTCTTCCAGGACACGCTCCCGCGATCTGGAGGACCTCTTTAGCCGATATGGAAGGTAATCAATCTACTTTGGAGAAGTTTGTTGCATCTTATTTGCTTCCTTGTTTATCATTTGGATGTTGTTTACTAACTTAAAATTCATAACGAGCTGGCCTTTATTTTTTCTTACACTTTTTTTGTCTTTAGTTCCCGTGTTTGGTCAACAATTTCTTCCACTCTTTGCTTTGTTTAGTGGTCAGTGGTCTCAGTTCTGGGCATTATCCACATTGAGGCGTGTTGGGCAGAATCAGAATCCTTGTGAAACCTTTGTTGCCTTATGAGCTTCAAGTTCAAAGTTTTATTCAAAATCTATATGAGAGAAATTGTCCCACGTTTCATTTTAACTTGAATAATGTTTCTGAAGGTTTCTGGGCTTTTGCCCAACCTGGAGGTCTATGGTGAGAGGTTGCCATTGGTGGAATTGGTCGCGTGTCTTGCAGAATGTATAGGGGACTTTGGCGATTCTATCTATAATGTTATTACAATTTTTTTTGATGGAAATGGCAACAATCTCAAACTGGTGTTATAGTTCATCTTTGAGGGGCGAAGTATCAACCCTTTGGTTCTAACGCTGTTGATGGCCTTAACTGTTTCTGGCACCCATTTACGCAGAGTACGTGATGTGGACATGAAGCGTGATTATGCCTTTGTGGTACGCTTTTCTACTATCTTTTCTGAAGCCTTCATGGTTTTTGATGTTTATGTGTAAGGGGGAGTCCTGGAATCTTTATGTTTTATGGGACCTCTTCCCTTCTTATCTGCTGTTGGTTGTAGGAATTTAGCGATCCTAGAGATGCTGATGATGCAAGATATAGCATGAATGGGCGGGAAGTTGATGGAAGTCGTATTATTGTGGAATTTGCGAAGGGGGTAAGTTACTCGCTGTGGCAGTTCATGATCCTTTTGTCACCATCTATTGGTTTATTTCATTTATATGTATCACTTGTGCTTTTGCTTCAATCATGCTGCTTGTTGTGTGAAGTAATGATTGCATCTTTTCTTATTAATTATGCCTAACTAGCTGTTATCATTGTCCTGGGAAAACTTAAGATTTGCGATCGTAGTTCTATTTTCATATTCCCCTATCTTAAACATGCATGGTGATATAATGTCTGGTTGTTTCCTTGCATGCCTATTTAAAGGGCTAAAGGTGCTGTAATTTTCATTTTAGGTACCACGTGGTCCTGGGGGCTCACGTGAATATCTTGGCAGAGGTCCACCTCCAGGAACTGGGCGCTGTTTTAATTGTGGACTTGATGGCCACTGGGCTCGAGATTGCAAGGCAGGGGACTGGAAAAACAAGTGCTATCGATGTGGCGAACGTGGTCATATAGAAAGGAACTGTCAAAACAGCCCCGAAAATCTAAAGTATACTCTTTGATGCCTTTTTCATTATTTTTTCTATGGTTGGATAACTATTTGACTTTTCTGGTTTTTAACTGAGTTTGATTGTGCAGACGTGGGCGTAGTTATTCTCGCTCACCTTCTCCTCGTCATGGCAGAAGTCGAAGCCATAATTACAGCAGGAGCCAAAGCTACAGGTCATCTTTCTGTATTAATTTTTTTTTGGGGGGGGGGGGGGGGGGGGGAACACAAATAACTAGCTTCTGGATTTCTTTTCTTTGTTTAGATTTTCTATTTTAGTGGTCCTTAACTTTATCAATTTTCAACGGTATCCATTTCCAATATTTTAGAATACCGCTTTGGAATTTCTTTGGAGTTGAAGCTTACCTCTGTAACCTTGATATGTCAGAACCTATCATTCTGTCAAAATGCTTCTCTGTTGGATTTTGTTGTTTTTGCATTTTTGGGTCACATGTGTTAGAATGCATATACAATAAGATTGATGGTGCTTTGTAAATGCAATTTGTCTGCAGCCGATCGAGGTCTCCACCAAGGAGGGAGCGTAGCATTGAACGTGAGGAGAAAAGATCTAGGAGCCCTAAGCGTCACAGGGTATCATCTCCACCACCTTCCAAAGGGAGGAAGCACAGCCCAACACCTGATGAGAGAAGCCCACAGGAGAGAGGCACATCTTCACCAAGAGATAGTAGGCCAGCCAATGGATCAGATTATGCCAGGAGCCCTAAAGATGATACTGCAAGGGATGATGGTATCAAAGATAGGAGCCCTCTTGAAGAAAATGGTCGCAGCCGAAGTCTTAGCCCGATCCCTAGGGATAATGGAAGCCCTGTTGATGATGATGAGAACAATGGTTCACCAAGGGGGAGTGAGTGAGATCAGTTTCTCGACTCTCTTTCAATGCTGTGTAATCTGTTTTGGAAGTTCTATATCGTATCTGTTGATATGATATTGAAACTGATCATACTGTTTGTGGAATAATCTAAACCAATTTGTTGTGTCTTTGGAATAATCAAAATTAATTGTTGTCTATTGCTGTGCTAGGCAAATAATTTGGTAGCGTGATTATGCACGTGTTCAAGTTTTCTTCTGGCTTCAGTAATGGCTTGCTTCGGAATTTCAGTTTGGTCCATTGTGGACTAAATAACTTCGTTGCCATTCTTCTTGCCTGCCCCCTCAAATTTATGCGAAATGCTGCTAGTGCATTATATAGATTCGTTCCATCACATGTGCGGTTTAGTAAATCTGATCTACGTAAATTGAAAGTCTCGTACAGGTGAAGGTGACTTTTGCTCATGATAAGGATATGCACGAAATTGGCTTCATCAAGTCTTAATGTACTGGAGATTGACACACGACAAAAACTGCTGCCTTGCGTGTTACCCTTTGAATCGGTTTTAGTTTTCTAATTTGATGGTATTATTGTCGGATTCTTTTGGGGCATTCTGCACATATTACTATTGTCTTGAGTGCACGTTTAAGATTGCAATTCCTATTGCTGTGGTCCTCCTGCACCTGTTACCAGCGCCTCGAGGACACATCCAAGATTGCATTTCCTTTTGCAGCTCATATGCCATTTTCCCGCCCCTGGCTTCATGGTTGCTTACCACCACTCCATATTCCAACCATTTTGATGTCCCTCTCTCCTGTCCAACCTGCATTTACTATTGCTTGCCATTCACAGTTTGAGTTATGACATCACTCTTCTCATAAACCGAGCAGACCTGATAAATACAAGAAGCGATCAAAATGATACTGGCGGAACACGGTTCAAACCGGTCTAAGCCTCTTCAGAGGATTAGTGCTAGAGAGGTGAAATAACAATCAGTTGTTTAGCAACTGGGTGTTAGGTTATAATGAAATGAAGTCTGGTGTTCTGCCGTTTGTAGCTGTGTTCAGCAATAATTATGGATGGGCTTGACTGTTACTAATAATAGCACTAGTAGCCATTGCTGCAGTTAAATATAAAACCTTTACCTATCTCAAGATCTAAATAAACAAATCTAAACAACTAATAATTACAAATCTAGGGATGTGCTTTGCATATGTACATTTGAATGTATCCATTTTCAGAACTAATGTAGGGTACCAAACAATTGCCAAGACCAGTTATTGACATGAACAGATGTCTGTCAACCATAAGAGAAGCTACAGGTTTAAAAACTGTAATCTGCTCTCTGGATCAGATCAAATTTAGACATGGGGCTCAGGAAATATATGCCTTGATAACCTCAGTGTAGTTGCAGACAAAACCTGTCCTTGGGCATGTAATTCTACCGTTATTCTTCTTTGCCATTTCCTCGAGAGCCTGCAATTATAAAACAGAACTTAAATATAGACTTGACTAAAACACAAGATATTATGCTAAGTAGTATAAAACCTTAGTGCTGTAGACATAGCCGTTAGGCAAGACTAGTGGAGGATTCTCAGTATCCATCAGTTCTTTGGTAATATAGCAAACAAGTTTTGAATGATGCTGCTTCGAATATGGAAGTGGCAGAGCTAATTTGCGGAAGCTCTCTTGTGAGAGAGGATCCTCCTTTGTGCAATCATCTTCATAACAGAATCTAAATCAAGTCAAGTCAAAAGCAAAAATTTGGAAAATGTAAAAACCACTCCATGCAAACTTATAAATTCTACTACTCAAATCAATTTACATAGAGTGAAAAAGAAAACAGAAGAAGGAAAATAAGCTAAGCTTGATTTTCATCTGATCCTACAAGCAAGATTTACGACACAAAAACAGTAAGTCTAACAATCCCAAGCATATGAGGATTTGATATATTCAGGAGATAAGTATGGAAACTAGACAACATGGATACGGAGTTTTCAATGCTGACAAGCCTGCTTGCAGATATATGTTTAGCAATGGCTCAAGTGTCATGCCATATAACCTGCAAAACTCCTGCTTAAATTGGTCCACCAGGTAATCCCATTGCTTTGGTTCAAATAAAGCCTGGAAAAGCAATAATTAACAAATGAGGCAAATAGAACCTGGAAAAGCAATAGTTAACAAATGAGGCTGCCCTACAAGTGGGTTAACTCTGAGAACAGAAGCAAGCATCTTATCGCGCAATTACGCACAAAGAAACAGAACACGAACATGTGAAATAAATGCAAGCAACACCACTTAATGACACAGGCAATTCTAACAAGCATAGATGCAAATGATACAACTTTTGCAATTACTACTTGAAAGCGATCCTTCCTCCGCCCCCCTGGTGTTTTATCTGGCATGCTGGAGTAATACTGATCTCGCTTTCATGCAAAAAATTCTTGATCACACATAGATGATCATTTCAACTTCATGGAAATCTTGCTTACTGATAGATAATAAAACTATCCCTTTTCTAAACAAAATAAAACTTCTACATTGAATTTGGCAATCAAAATACTCTCTCTCCCTCCCACACACACAAACACCCCCCTCCCCCCAGCACGCCGGGGGGGGGGGGGGGGGGGAAGTGAGTTAAATAACATATCACTTGCAAGATAATGGAAACAGCTTTTAATTACAGTGGCTACATTTGACAAATTGTTTAATGGGGACATCAAGTTTAAGCTTCCTCCTGACCACAACCCGAGCCTTCCAAGCACCAACACCCCCACCCAAAAAAATAAAAAAAGGCACTGAAAAATATGAAAAATCAACAGCAAGATATATTTACCTTGTACGTGGCACACTCAGTATTACTCTTAAAGGCAAGTGTGGCCATGACCCGCTGCAATTCTTTCATATGGGTGGCTCCCCATGGTGCTAGATATTTGCGGGCATATGTAATTGCTCGCATGTTGTTTTCAGATCTTACCAACTCTATGAATTCTTGAAGTCTCAACTGAAATTCCAATTTGCTCTGCCATCAGAAGCAATATATTTTAGTACATAAAAATAACCATACAAACCAAGTAATATTCATCAGAATTCAACTTTCGACAAAGCTACATAACAGAGAGGTCAAGGATAGTTATATCTTAAAAATGATAACCTTTTCCTTAAATAATTACAAATCGTCACTGCAAGAATCTTTCCTCTCATTTTGGAACCTTCCAAATAAATTTTACAAGCCTACAATCTTGAGACATTCATACTGGATCACTAGAATGATTTGGCATCATTTTCAAACTTCTTCATTGCATTCCTCCAAACCATGACTACAGTTGAATTTTCTCTTTCTACATAGAAGATCAGCTTTTCTCAAGAGTTTACTGCTTGGATCTTTTCTGATTGAATATTTCTGCACATTTTCCCTTCCAAAAACCAAATGCATAAAGCATTGGCAAAGTGGCATTACCTAAAGCAAACTTCATCATCAGTTGTACTCTCAATGACAACAAACACTCAATTCCCTGAAGATTACCTCCTCCTTTACACTGAAACTGAAGAAACAAATTATACCATCATCAATCCAACTTCATGTTCTGCATTCAACTTTTATCAAGGTGGAATTTGGACTTGTATATGGCCATAAGTCATCCACTTGACATCCAAACTAGAAAGCAGAAAAAGATAAGTTTCTTACATTAAGCTTCTTATATTCATAGTCATGACAACAATAAAACGCGTAAGATGTGAAGGATTAATTTAGACAGCAATCCTGCATGCCATATATGAATCAGCATCTGACATACAACAGTAGCAGTAACACCTATTAGTCATCACTCCAACAAGTCAATAAAAATCCACACTTACTAGACCATGCTCCACATACACATAAAGTCTTTTGTACAAATGATATCTTGAATACAAGGTAAACGATCCTTCAGAGTACAAGGTCCTCCCTTCAAACAGCTTTGTAGTTTGTGTTGATCCCCATTTCATATGACATATAAACTTTCTTGATAATTGCCAAACAAATACACTGTAAGCTAAAGTTATCAAGCAACAAAAACAAATCTGTACTGCATTAAATTTACACACATATGATGAAGATCCTTGTACTTCAATTATATCTCCTTATATGTGCCAACAGATACCCGTCCATATTCACCGAACGCATCTCCCAGTTGCTTCCATAACAGATTGATATAGCCAGCCAAGCAGGAGGTCAAAATGTTGCAAACTATGTTTAGCATAAGTGTTATTCATCAGGCACTAATTTTGAGTATCTTTTATTTCCAACTTAAAGTGATGTGGACTTTTGTATCCCGTACAAACAATAACTCTTCAATCTGCATGGATAAATGCAGCTTCATATAGCATCCTTCTGTATTCCAAGTTCTGTTTCTAACTTCAGAAGTATTAGCAAAATTACATTCCTAATCAGTCATTCTTGAATGAAAAATTTCCCCTTCCGTGCATGATTATGTTATCCAACTGAAAAGAACTGCAATACTCCCTTAACCTTCACTCTCTAATGTTCCATATGGTTAAGATAATAATTAGATAACTTTCACAAGATGCCACACCCATGTGCTAGCCAACCAAAATTTGAGTTTTAAAAGAAGTAAATGATCAGTAAACCATTGCCTTTTTATAACAGTTCCTTGAGCATCTGAGGCATCTTGAGCATAGCGCACTGTTGGTACGATAGGTTCATCATCAACATAACTGGTCACTCAACCAATTGACTAAGATGCATGATGCCTGGGCATTATACCCTTAGGCCAGACCAAATTGTCTTTAAGCATGGATTCTTCATGTGGTAAAGCAATGTTAGGCAGAACTGCAGAACATAGATGTTTTTCTTCATTTCATTTGTGTCAAGTCACTAACTAATGCATACCAAAGCAACCTCATAGAATAAAGTCTCTAAGCCATTAGAAATTTGAAGCACTACCTGCAATACTTTTTGCCCTTCAAGTTCATATGCATAAAACTGGGAGAACTTGCTAAATTACATGTAAAATATGCCATTGAAGCAATGAGGGGACAAAAACAATGAGACAAGTTTTAAAACAGCCTCACCAATAGGGGACTCCACACAGTGAAAAACGAGAAGCCAGTAAATGACCATCTCACTACCACCAATAAAATTCAAGCCTCTATTTCTGGTAAGCATCATAAATTTGTGGTAAGCATCATAAGTTTATGCAAAACTTCCAGAATTGCATCAACAAAAAATAAGTCCAGGAAAATCACAATTATTGGACACTTATACAGTTGTGATCTTTGTCTTGCCGCTTGCTTCTGAATTTTGTTTTCCATGGATCATGATGGAAGTGTCTTGCCAAAGGTTGCAAAAGTTGAAAGGTTAAAGTACATGCAAATTGTAGAAAAGATAATGAAAGCTGTAGGAAGAAGGAAGCCCATACAAACAGTATAAAGCACCGGAACAACTTGACTACAATTGTCAAAAGTTATTAGTACAAGAAAACAACATTATACTATACCTTCGACTTCTTCAGCCTGGACTTGTTCTCGGCACACCAAGCAAGAGCAGGAGCGACCTCTTTGTTTTGAAGAGCTTCAATCACCCTTTTTGCTTCAAAAAATACATCAATATCAACAAGATCCTGGTAAGGAGGAACAGATGTTAATAATTACAGCTCCATGCATTCACAGAGTAAAAATTTGAACACCTGCAAACAGCAATAACTTTACATTACCTACAGTACAAGAGATTTAATTTACCCCAAGCGAAAAGAACTGAAAACTGGACAAAACCAATTGGAAGCAAAGCATTTCTGAATTAAGGGAGTATAAGTCAAAAGTCTTTAAAATGGAAGCATAATACATAGAATTTGCACCAAGAGGTAAGATACATCTAGGCAGGTCTGAAGCAACAAATTGGTTCAAGCACATAAAAAAATGGTACTTGCATCAAGTGCTTCATAATTATCTACTTCAGTCATGAAATAGCTCATCGAACTAAGATGAAGAGAACGCATTAAGATCATAAAATAAGCTAAAGCACACTACTGCTAGGAAATAAGGCAATATTCTTCACATATGCTGCTGCAAAAAAGGGCAAGCCAAACCACCTCGATATTGCTGTTTCCTGCAAGCTTCATAGCTGTGTCATAGTATGACATCCGCAACATGTAGTCTATTAGTATCCGCTTCAAACGGACATTGTTCCATTCTGACAAATTTTCTGCATCCGCAAACTCCAAATGGTCCAATCGTGCTCGGCACCTTTGCGCTTGCAAGTTCTCTGTTCTACTCCCCTCTTCCAACTAGTTAATCAAACAACAGGTAATTAAATCAGTAGAAATGCATAAGTCAACTATTTTGATCCATTAGAAAACTAATAAATCTCAAGGAAACATTTCCATGCTACATAATTCAATGAAGTTCACACAGATAAAAAGGGAAAAACAGAAACATTGATCCAGATAAGTTATATTAACTTGTACACAATTGCATTTGAGAAAAGAAAGCTAATTGCGCATCGATCAAGATATCAATGTCAAATTTTACAATTTTCAAATTCAAAGCAGTAAATCGCCTTACTCCATTTTTCTTCCCTAAATACTCGGATTGAAAAAATAAAACAAATGGAAAAATAAAAAATTAACTTACAAAAGATTTATTCTAATGCATTTAAACATTTTTTCCTCGGATTTGAATATAGATTAGTTGTTTTTTTTTTTCCCTTTAATTTCTGAGGCAATTAAACAAACATTAATTTGACTACCTTCCTCTTGAGTCCTTGCAATCTAGAGACTAGCGAATTAAGTTGTTGAACAGCGTCGTCGCGGGAGAGATCATCGGAGTCGGCGGCTTCAGCGACGCCGGATATGACCGCGGAGACTTCTTTCTCGACGATCCGGTGGTTAGCGCGGATCGTCTTCTTAAAGTGCTCGAAAGGGACACGAAGGAACTGGTGCTCCAGTTTCAAAGACTCCGCCAGTTGACTCAGCTTAGACGATGGAACCGCCGGTGAAATGGCTCCGGCAGCAGCAGTAGCAGCTACGGCGGTCGTGGGAGAAGTGGTGGTGGTGGTTGAGGACGGAGAATTGCCGTTAGGAAGCGCGTCCGTTTCCATCTCCATTTTCAAGAAAGAATTTTTGGATGATTGATCGGATCAAAAGATACTGTAGAGAGAGAAAAGATGGGGGAGCTGGTTAGGCAGGGAAAGCGAGGTCGTTTTATGCCCGATGCAGGTTCCTTATGGAACGGTGTCGTATGAGATTTCTGTACTTTTCCTACTGGTCTTGCAAACGGGTCTGATTAGGTATGAAAGTAAGAAAAACGCTTCTTCTTGGGTTACTATTAGGCCCATTTGATTTGAAGGATCCAACGATCCAGGAGTATAGACCCTAGCCCGGTCTTGTCCCCTTTAATCTGCTCGCACATGTTGGGCTTGAGGCCTTCCTATTCTCGAGTTGCCTATTCATATTTCTTGCTCGAAGGACATGGAAAATTGTGATCATTGAACTTTTTGTCTAATAATTAATGTATCTACAGTTGTTCAAAAAATTTCTTTGTCAAAGTTACTTCAGGGGTGCTTGGTCCAAAACTTAAAATCAGAATCGAAATCAAAATCATAGACAAAAGTAGGATTTTTGTGTTTGGAGCAAAAACTTACGAAATTAAAAAGAATTAGAGAAAGTAAGATTTTTAAATTTAATTCTGATTCTCAAATTCTGATTCATTTAATCCAAACAACAACTATCAAATTTATTCTAATTCTTCATTTCGATACCTTGTAATCAAGCAACCTCAAAATATTTTTCTTTGTATGTTTCTAGGCTTGAAGCCTTGAATCCTTCAATTCATTTGGGGGCCGCGCCCTCTAGATGCAACGATGTTATAATGAATCATCAGTAAAGTTCTGGCCGAGTTGCAAATCAATGTCGCCTGCACCAATCATCATGATGACATTTACACCAGGGACCTTCACGCCCAGAGAAAACGCGATTTGGAGTACATATTTATTATTATTAGTGGATTAAAATTTTAGTGGAGCGGAGTTCATTATCCATCATTAATGATTATGCTTCGTAAAGATGAACGGCCAAAAGTGCTTAGCATGGTTCGTTAGTAGACAATGTGAATTAGTACACAAAATTATGTATGTCTATAATCATTTTTTATGAGGACGTAGAAAGCTTGCACACGACCCTTTCTCATATTGGAAACTTGTTACATTTGGTTTCTCAATTTATTGATTTCCAATATCAACGTCCGATGGCATTTTGAGAATATATATATATATATATATATATGTTAAAATCAATCCTCATTACAATATTCAATACACAGTATTTGACATATACAATTGGGATGAGGCTTCCAAAATTCTTTGTCACAAATAATTTGGAGTGTGACTCTTAATTTAACTAACTAACATGCATATACCTGCTTCTTATTAAAATCCAGACCTTTGGCACGAAAAACACCTTAGCAAACTTGCTCGGTTACTTATTCTTTTTTGTCTTTGCTTAAGAAAATAGAGTTTAAAAAGAATAGCAAAAGGAACATTCAGGTGGACAAAACTTAACATTAAGGCACTAAAATTCAAAAATCATGGAAAAAACTTTTAAAAGAACAAAATTGTCCAATAAATCTTAGAAGCCTGCTTTGGCAAAATAGCAACTTACCCAAATAATATAAGGCTGCGTTTGGATGAGTGTTTTTTAAAGTTTTTTTTAAAAAAATTTATTATAAATGTTTTTTAAGAACAGTAAAAAGCAAGTAAGTAAGCAGGAAACTACCAACCAAAAAGAACAATTTTCTTTTCTTTTTTCAAAAATGATCCTGTACGGCTTACCCCACGTACATAAGAAAAAGGAAATAAACGCTCCTCCTCTTCCGCCCGACACCGCGGCTTCCAAATTTTTAAAACTTGCCATTTTGGCCCAAAATACCCTTTACAACTGGCTATATTCTCAATTTGCACTTTGCTTATGCCACTGAAGTGACAACTATTCAAGAAACAAGAATTGTTCCCACGGCCTCTCAATTGCTTTTGCTTCAAACTTATGATCCGAGTTTCCCAAAATTCAAGCCCAGAATTTCTCTAGCAATCTTCAGTCGCCGGCCTAATGGCCTGTCAACTCCTTTGATTCAGTAAATTCTCTCTTACCCAATTTATTTTCTTCCCTTGTTTCCCTTTATAAATATTTATTGAAGCATCTTTCTACTTAATTTAGGACTATTCTTACTGTATTTTTGGGTAGAAGATTTTCTTTTTCTTTTTATTATTCTTTTTCCTTTTCCTTTTTGGTTTTTAAAATTTGAAGATTGTATTGGTTTTGGAAATTACTTGACTAGAACTTACCGTATTTAGATTGAATTCTTGAAAATATATTCTTGAGAAGATTATTGATTCATTTTTGGTAAATTTTTAATTTTTTGAAGTGCAGCTGTGCTGGCCTTTTTAGTTTTGTTGTAGCAGAATTAGCCTCTAACGGTCATTTTCATTGCTGGAATATAGTATTGGTTACCGCATTGGAAGAGTTAAGCAGAAAACAAGAGCAAGATGCAATTTTTTATTCTCCCCTTCTTTCCTGGTTCATTCAGAAATTTGGAGTAAAATATTGCGGGTGTCCATTTTGATGCTTCTAAGGAATTGTGAGTTTTTACTGCAAGAATTTATTGAAATCTGAATTTGGTTTCTGTTAATGAAGTTTCTTGGATTCTTCCTTTTTTATTTTTCATTATAAAGGCTTTATGTTTTGTGTAGTACAGTCTTTTAAATCAAGAGATTATAAGTAACCAGAGCTTCTGACACTCATCTTTTTCTAATCATGAATCAGATAGCACGTTAATTGATTCTTTTATGAATGGAGAGTCTCATGATTTCTGCTAACGGTAAAGAAGGTCGCTGAAATGAATATTATAGTTTCATCTCACTTGCTGAAATTAATGGTGGCATAAGCAAAATATGAATATAACATATTTATGCATCATGCTACTACTGTTCTCATTTTTCCAAAAATACTCAATGCTTGTCAGTGTAATGCTTAGCAATTTCTTACTTGATTATTCACTCTCTTGTTGCTTTCTATGAGCTTCTGAATATTGTTTACTTTTCTGTTCGATTAGAATATGTGAAGCTTTGAAGCCATCCATGATAGAGTTTAGACTTAAGACAATAAGTTGAAGACACAGAGATGAAGAAGCTTTTCTTTTTCAGATCATCATCATCTACTGGTGGTGATGATCAAGTTTCACTACCATCAACTCTCAAGCAAGTCTATCGGGATAAGAAACTAGATGGAGATAACAAATCCAGGACTAAAAAGCAAGTTACTGAAAACTGTACTGCTAGTAACACTCCATTTCTTAGAAGAAGCCTTTCATCGTCATCTGCAGCCATCTTTGATGGTAGTGCTGGAAGAAGGAACACTAGTAATCTAACGGGGTCTCCATGTAGTACAAGTAATGGGTCACTCAGGCAATCTGGTAGCCATCCATCTCGGTAGGCACCAAATTTATCTTTTTCTGTGGCCTTGGATTGTCATGTTATGTGTTCTGTTTTAATGAAATTATGTTTGTGGTTATTCTTATCATACAAGCTTTTCCGTTTGTAGTCGCACTCAGACTCCTGAGAGGCAACATTTCTCAAAGTTTGAAAGTGCTGCTGTCCAAAATGCACATATTGAGAAGCGTGGTTCTGTTCCTTTTTCTGGGATACATTATGATTCATCAGGATGCTCTTCTTACAGTTCGAGTACTGTTTCAAATGGGGTCTTGGACCGTTATATTGATGGGGAACAGCAACTGGAAAAGAGTGCAGCACAGAGTAAGTTTCTTACGAGAAATCATATTGAAATTGGAAATGACCCAAGAAAGCAAGCCCCGGCAGTTCAATATAACGCCCCTGCTTCTCCAACCAACGGTAGGAAGCAGAAACCAAAGTCTCAGTCTTTTAGAGAAATTGATGAAACACAACTTCGTTTTTCATCAAGAGATCTGGTGGAGAATGGGTTTGGGGATGAATCTCCTCGAAAAATTGCTAAACATGTGGTTGAGAGACTTTCCCAGTCGAAGTTTTTGCCCAAGAAAAGTTCAAGAGAATTAGACCCCGATATTCCAATCACAGTTGAAGATATATACAGTGGAACCATAAGTAGAAGCCCTAGTGGAAATTCTGATGGAGTTCCTCAGAAAAATTGTGTGCTCGATGAATTGAATGGGGCTTCTGATGGCTATTTCTGTGACGAAACTTCAGGTTTTGCAGGGAGAAATTGTTTCTTTGCTGACAACAGTGAATTCGCGAAGAACATCAGGTCTGGAGAAGATATAGATTTCAAGTTATTTAGAAAGTTTAAGGAAGCAGAAGATCAAGCCATGCTTTTCTCCGAAGAGCTCGAGCAAGAGAACTTTCTTCAGCACACTGAGCTTAGTCTGCTGTCACTGATTCAGACAATTAGAGGCCTGAATGCTGAAAGAGTAAACATGGCTTATAAAGTTTCATCACTCCTGAAGGATTGGATTGCTGATAGGGCTTCGCTGAGGGAGGAACTTAAAGAAGCTAGGGCGGAATTGGACTCAAAGACTAGAAGATTGGAGAAGGAAAAGAATGAGTTACAGTCAGCACTGGAGAAAGAGTTGGACAGAAGATCGAGTGAGTGGTCTCTTAAACTTGAGAAATACCAGGCAGAAGAACATAGACTTCGTGAGAGGGTTAGGGAGCTCGCAGAGCAGAATGTTTCCCTGCAAAGGGAGGTCTCATCTTTTGGTGAGAGGGAAACAGGTATAAGGAGCAGGGTAACACATTCTGAGCAACAAGTTATCGACCTGACTACAAAAGTGGAGGAAGCGAGGGAGGAAAATAAATACCTGCAGCAAAATTTGTCAGAACTGCAAGAGAAGTATAGAGCCTCTGAAGAGGACAAGGATTGCCACCGAAGAAACTACGAGGAGAAGGTGAAAGAGTGCAAGGACTTGCACAGATCTATTACTAGATTACAAAGGACTTGTAGTGAACAGGAAAAATCAATTGATGGACTGCGTGGACTTTGTGAGGAAATGAAGAACAATTCTCTGGAGAACATTGATAATCAGTTAGGGAAACTGCGAATGGAACAAATAAGGCTGACTGGGCTGGAGCATGCATTAAGGAAGGAGGTGGAATCTTGCAGGCTTGAAGTTGATATTCTTCGTCATGAAAATATAAACCTATTGCATCGTCTAAAAGACACTGGAAAGGAGGGTGGATTTTCAACGTTCAAGTTAGATCAGGAATTGTGGAACCGTGTTTGCTGCTTGCAGAACCAAGGGATTTCTTTCCTTGCAGATAGTGCGCAGCTCTGCAGGAAGTTGCTAGAGAACATCAAATCAAATAACAGTCACACTACAAAAGCTGGGATAGGTGTTGAAGTCATGGGTTTGGATAGCCAATATATCATTGAATGTGAGGTGAAGATCCAAGGTTTCAACAGAGGAATAGAAAACTTAACAAAGAGTTTATCTGTTGTGTCCACTGTGCTGCATGGGAAGTCAACAATATTGAGTGAAAAGTCTCAGTCGGACACTGCAGAATCTCAGTGCCCCATTTTAGGAGTTGATTCATGCCACTGCAACAAAAAGTCAGAGGTATTTGGCATTGATATCCATTATGTAATTTTCACGCAGACATTTTACGCACTTTTGTCTCATGGCTCTTTTCTCCCTTAATATTCTGCTTTAATTGTATAGGATGTGATACGATCAGAGCTCAGAGCAGAAACTTTACTGACAAATTTGCTGCGGGAGAAGCTTTATTCCAAAGAGCTGTACATTGAGCAACTTCAATCTGAATTGGCAGCTGCTGTTAGAGGGAATGACATTCTCAAATCTGAAGTGCAAAATGCAATGGATACCCTTTCTTGTACAACTCACAAGATGAAAGACCTTGAACTTCAGGTAAGCCTACTATCCTATTGTTGCAGTGTTGTATGAAGTATCTCACCCATTTTTCATGCAAACAATGGAAAAGAAACTATCACGTATGTTCTTACCTACTGACGTTATGGTAGTCTAGGTTGTCCTTTGAATGGTAAGAATTTATGCAAAGCTGTAGAATACTAGTTTTTTACATAGGTCACTTGAGCTAAATGCCGATGGACAGCTGAGATTGCAAAAAGTAATTGGAGTGGTTAACTGTAAAAGATAATCATTCTGTAAAAGATAATCATGAAGTTCATACAACATGGTTATAGATGTTTACGAGGAAGGATTTTGGATGATTTCCTTTTGTAGAATATGATTTGCCTCATGAACATGTACCATATGCTGATTTGTCTGGATTTCCTGATTCTGCTTGTTGTGTAAAGTTCGGAAGAAAATTCTCTTAGTTGTATTTGGTGTTGTTATATACTCCCATTACATGACTTTACACCTTTTGGCAGATGATTAAGAAAGATGAGAATATCAATCAGCTTCAAAATGAACTGCAAGATTACACAAAGGAATTAACAATTGTTAGAGGAATACTACCAAAAGTATCTGAAGAGAGAGATTTGATGTGGGGGGAGGTCAAGCAATATAGTGAGAAGAACATGCTGTTGAACTATGAGATCAACATCTTGAAAAAGAAGATAGAGGCACTCGACGAAGACATACTTCTTAAAGAGGGTCAGATTTCAATCTTGAAAGATGCCCTAGGCAAACCGTTTGACCTGCTTGCAAGTCCAGATTCGGCACATGAATATCTGGTGAAATGACTGGCCAATTTTGAAGTTCAACAAGATTCTTTAGAAGTACTATTCATCCTTATACAAGTTGTTTTCCTATAGAATGGTTTTCATTATTCTTCAGTTCCAAAAAAACGAAAAATATCTTTTTTGGAAACAATGACAGCATGTGCTGTGAAGGTTTGCAATCAACCGTGCAGTTGATGGTGTTTTTTGAGTTTCTGTACGCAAGACAAGAAAATTAACTTTGTGGCGTGGCTTCATCATTTTAGCTCTATATTTCTAAGGTAAACCTGTTTATTGTAGAAGCATTAGAAAAATGTACTTGCTGAGCATGTCACCAGGGCATGGATGAAAAAAATAAAAAAGTTGGTTAATAGCTCATGCAATTGAGGTAACATTGGAGATAAAATGGTTTATGTCCTCTGTTAATTCAACACACTTGTAATTGTAATACATTTGTAATTCAAGTAAAAAAAATCAAATGCAGCCTGACAGTTTCAAAATATACAAGATTTGGACTATGTTTTTGCGGGGGGCAATTGGTGTAATTAGCTGAAGTAGCAATGCAGAATGTACTTATGTTCAACAGGGTCAGAAAAATAAACTGCCATTTTGAGTCAAATTGGAATTAGCCCATTCATATAGGAAGGATAAGAGGCTTAGCAAATTTCCAATCCCGGTTATGACAATCCATTAACAGCTGCCAAGAAGTCAAGAAAACCATAAGATTTAATCAGGATGATGAAGGGATCGCAGGTCGGTGTTAAAAAAATAGATGAGAGGGAGAGCAAGATGAAGAAGAAGGTGAAGAGAGCAGGAGGGCAAGGAATTGTTGGCTGTGGATCAGGTAGAAGCAAAGCAATTTATTGCAATTATCTGGCCTGGGGGTAGATGTTCATGTTTCGGGTTCTATTTCATTTGCATTCTGTATTTAAAATGCATTAGCCCATTTGACAAAAGCTTGTCTCACTCGTGACCTGGATCCATCAAATTTGTTAAATGGGTCTAAATTTGGGCCAGAAGAAATCGATCCAAGTTTGACATACGTGCATCTGATCCAACGACCGCGTTGGTTTGAAATTGTTTTTAAAAAATATGTTTTTCTTTTTAATTTTAAATAGATTTTTTTACTACCGTCTTCTTATCTCACATATAAATATAACCAAAAAAATTTTAAAAATTACTACAATAATATTTTGAAAAAATATTCCCGTAAACACCCACCCGAATGAAGTGTAGCTCTTTGCACAAAGTATGGAAAATGACTACAATTATATATATATTTTTTGAAATAACTACAATTGTATTGTACACAAATTCAACTCAATTGAGTGGGACATTAGTTTTAATACCATGAGTTAGCAGGCTTTTAACTCTTAGTATCTCAAGCCTTTTCTCCCCATTTCCCCTCTTCTGAATTGAAATTTTCAGTAAATCTAAAAACAAAAATCTTTTTTTATTATTTTTTTATGAGTTAAGTTTTTTCTTTTTTCTTCCCTGAATAAAACTTGCGAGTTAGTTAAATAGTTAGAAACTAGTCAAGACAATTGCTATGTCCTCACGATTCATCAGTTCTTACCTACCCAACCAACTTGATAAAAGCTTTGGGGAGTGAAAACACATGCTATGCTACTAAAGAATTGCAAAGATCAACCAGAAGTGGCAAATTAATATTATTGACAGTCACATTTGTTTCCTTTTGACACTAACGTCCAAATTAGAAAATCGAAAACATCTAATCTTTATTGAATTTCTTTAATAGGCTCACACAAATTGTCATATAAACATACACATAAATAATGAGTAGATTTTGGTCAAGGTTTGGATAATCTTCATTAATTGAAAATTTAATGAACTCAGTTGCTTTTATTTATGATTTAATTATGGCATGGACTGGGGAAGGATCAAGTTTTAAACCAGCTGCTCAGATAATAATAGTAGTCATATAGCGCAGTAAAGAAACATTAATAAATATAATGACAGCTGTATATTTGTCCGCAGCACTAGTTTTACCATGAAAATAATATAATAACAATACACCAATAATTGACCCACTGTCCCACGCCTTCTCTGCCTCGTGAGAATATATAAGTAATAACCATACGCCATTAAAAAAATGATCACTTGTTTTACTTTGTAAAAGCACTCATTTTAACAAAAGCTAGGGCCCTAAACAAACCGACTTACTTTTCTTTTCTTTTTTTGACAATTCAGGGGAAAAGGGAAAGGGAACCCACTTACTCGACCCGAACTGAAAGGAGGAATAAGAAAAGGACCTAAACTGAACCCCACAAACCCACTCCAAAAGCCATGGTAACTTTTAGAGGGGCCACAGGAGTTTAAGTATTTGACTCTAACAACCAACTCTTCCGATGTGGGAATTTATGTTTTTTTGACAATTCAGGGGAAAGGGGAAAGGGAACCCATTTACTCGACCCGAATTGAAAGGAGGAATGAGAAAATGACCTAAACTGAACCTCACAAACCCACTCTAAAAGCCATGGTAACTTTTAAAGGGGCCACAGGAGTTTAAGTATTTGACTCTAACAACCAACTCTAACAAACCGACTTACTTGTCAAAAAAGTTCGATTTATTCGAAGTTGATTAACCTCTAACAGCTCAAGTCGATTATCAAACTAAACTCAAGCATGCCTATATCCTATTAGAAAATTCGTCAAGTTATCTTGGTATTTATATATTTTTTTATTTTTATTAAAATTGCTAAAATATTGGTATAATTTAGATAAATTGCGCATATTTTACATTTTATAATTTTAAATAGTAAAGGTAATTTTATCATTTTTATTAATTAAAAATAAGTTTATAAAAGTTTAGTTATTCAATGTGAATTCGAATCTAATAAAAATCGAACTCCAAAATTGCAAACTTCGTGAGTTCAAACTCGACTTCAAATATATCAATTAAGTAATCAAATCAATCTCGAATCTAACAATATATGAGTTTAACTCCACTCATTTACACCCTAAAATAGACAATATTGTCTACACTATAAGTTTTCCGTAAGGGCAACCTACATTGATCCAAACTAATCCTCCCCATCTTCTTTGCCTCGCGATAATAACCAAACGCGATTAATAAATCTTGCTTTATTTGGTAAAAGCACTCATTTCGACAAAGAGACAACATTGTCAGTATAATTAGTTGTCAATCTAATTTCGTGAGGGCAAACCACATTCATCCAAAATAAAATTAACATATTAGTAGTTTTAAATTGTTGATTGATTAGAATATCATACATACGTGACCCACCAAGTCCTCTTCCTTTTTGTGCTTTTTTTCTTTTTCTTTTTTAATTTTTGGGCTGCACCTGGGGAAGCAAGCGTTCTGCCTCAGAGAGAAGCCTCCCGAGAAGTGGTGGACAAGTTATGCCTACCTACTCAAAGTAATGTCAAAAAAAGACAAAAAATTTTAATAGTCAAAAAAGAAAAGCAAATGTACACAATGATTTAAAACATTGTGTATCATAATGATAATTGTGACTTGAATTGCATCAAGAAAGGCAATACACGAGAGAGGGTAACAATACTCCAATGTTCCTTTGGTCCAAGTGGAAGAAATGTACTTAGTCCTAGTGTTTATAAATTTAATTTAATTTAATTTAATTTTTGGAAAATGTTTCTCAAAAAGAAATATTTTAGTCCTTTTTGGGGGGTCCCAGGGAAATGCTGGATGTTTGAGGATCATGGGGACCCAATTCTTAATTGAATTCAAAGATCAAAATAATAGGTTGAATTATTATTCCAAGGGAGTTGATCATCTTTGGTAATCTTTTAATCCATCTTGAGACTTTTGAGAGTCTTTGAGTCCTCATCACACTTCTTTTCTAGTTTCTATCTACTACTCAAGTAAGTACTTTGCGTCCTCGTTAATAAAGGCCTTTTATTCGCGCTTACCAATGGCCATTAATCTGAATCAAGATGCAATTATTCCTTGTTTCCAGTGACCATTACGAATTAAGATGCAATTTTTTTTACTTAGACTGATTAATTACTTTTCAATTTCTCTCTTTGATAATTCTAGCACCACTAAAACAACCGAGGATAACGTTAACGTTAAGGAAATAAATCTAAAAATTGCAATAACAACTTATGTAACGTTAAAGAATAAATTAATAACGATGTATTAAAACATAATTATCATCCAAATACTAAGATTAAAGTGGTTTGTATAATTGTGATAAATTACAAATTATTATTTTTTGGAAGATGATAAATCACCGTCAACTAAGACCAATAGAGCCATCCTCAATGCAAATTGGAGGAGACGATTAGTGTGTTATTGTGATTCAATTCAGTACTATAATAAGCACGACAACATTAATAGGTTGAATAATAAATGCAGACCGAATTATTAGTTGATTCTTATAGTAATTATTTTACTAATTCAAGGTCTTAGGTCTCTCTCCTGATTTCAACCTACGGGCACGTAGCTTTCAAGAATAAAAAAAAGTTACGGTGACATGTTCCCCCAAAAACTTTTGAAAAGAGAACAGTGTAGTATTTTAGTTGTGATCGAAAATTATATGTACTACATTATTAAAAATTATATGCAAAATATATTTAATTTATACACGGCATAACTTGTAAAATTTTCTTAAATTAAGTATTGTTTCTACAATACATTGAGTCGTTTTCATAATTTTTTTTTAAACTCGTTTATTGATAAAAATTATTTTAATTATTTAATTTATCGTAACAGTGACAAAATGAATGTAAAGTGACAACTCGTTATATTGACACGGATACAGTAGATTCAGGTACTGAAAAAAAAAAAAAAAAAATCACACTGAATCCGAACTGATTTTTGTTGATAGTACTATGTTCAAGAGTCGTTTGTCTTCTCTGTTGTCTGGGACGCACCTCCCTCCGCTTGGGTCTCTTTCCTTATTCATGTGGTGCTTGGACCTAGGAGGGCTCTATTATGCACCTTTCGTCTTGAGATTAAATAAAGCAAATTGGTTGGTTGTGAATTATTCTTCCTATTGCAATTTCAAATATTTAATGTTGATATTTTTTGAACGAATTTAATGTTGACGTTTACTCTTTGGTTTTAGAATAAAAATAGCGATATGTTTTTGTTTTTTTCTTGTAATTTGGTGTCAGATTTACATAATTTTGATTCCACACTATACCAATTCAATTATGGGTTAATTACAGTTTGCCCCTGAAAGTTGGGATAACGTACACTTTGCTCTCTTGAATGTAAAAAATATGCACTGTGCACCATTATTTTTGGGTTAATTTTTTTTATTAACTTAATTTTGCATAAATGGTTAAAAGTCTAAATTGCCTTTATGACTGCATGTGTATTAACAAATATACTTATAGGCACTAAAACTTACTTTCTTTTTTTTTTTTTCCTTCCATACATGCCTATCATGCTCATATATATAATTTTAAAAAATAATTGTATATGCTTTGTAACTAATCATATAAAATACATACAAAAATTCTGTCATATTATACTTCCGAATAATATTTCAAGTTGTCATAAGATTTTAAAAATTGCATGATAATAATGATATATTTTTTGCACTATATACAAAACAATAATGATTTATATCTAAATTTTTGCACATGTATATATATAAAACCAATAAAATGATAGAATTTTTATTAATTTAAATTTTTTAATATATTATGCTAAATTTTTTAAATTTAGCTCTTTTTCTTTGTGCATGAAATATTACATTACATTTAATAAAATATGCTTATTAATATCAATTTTAACTCTCTTTTTTTGTATATAAGATATTACATTATGTTACATTAATATCAATTTTAACTATTTTATTCGTGCACAAGATGTCACATTAATTAAAATTCTATGATCTTCTTGGCTTTTATATAGATACATGTATAAAAATTTGGATATAAATCTTTATTATTTTGTATATAACGCGAAAGATATATCATTACTATTACACAAATTTTAAAATTTTTCCACAACTTGAAATATTATTCACGAAGTATAATATAACAAAAAATTTTATATATTTTATATGGTTAGTTAAAAAGCGCATACAAGTATTTTTTAATATTAATTTTTTAAAATCATATGTATAAACGCGTATTATATGGGTATGATAAACATGCAATGAATAAAATGGAAAAAAGAAGTAAGTTTTAATACCTATAGATATATTTATTATGAGGGCAATTATGACTTTTATTAATTTATATAAAATGAAATTAATAAAAAAAATTTAACCCAAAACTTTTGGTGCAAAGTATACATTTTTTGCATTCAAGGGGGCAAAGTGTAGGCTACCTCAACTTTCAGGGTGGCAAATTGTTATTAACCCTTCAATTATAATATTTGACCAACCAACAAAAACAAAAAGTAAAGAAAAAAGAAAAAAGAAGCAAAAAGCAAGAAAGAGAAGTAATGCGTAGTTATTAGAAATTCACTAATTACCAGTTTCATTACAAAACAGAAAAATTAGAGTTAAAACAGTTTTATCATAAATTCAGCATTAAATTGTTATACTCTTCTATACTGTTCAACTTGAACGAACATTAACAAAATTTTCTGGCAAGATCTACATGATCTAGATAACTAGTTGTCTTTTTTTTTTTTTTTTTTTTGAGGCAGATAACTAATTGTCTTTAGAATATGGTCCATGTAACATACTAGCATGTGATGATCTAAGAACCAAATATGTGAATTCCTACACACTGGAAAAAAAAAATTAAAGATGGTTAAAAAATTGTTATATGACCTGATGATTATCTATAAATCTTATGGTCTAAAGAGATACACATAAAATTTTATATTTCTTTTTTTATATTAATATAAATTATTATAATTATGTAGTATTCTTTTATATTATAAAATTTACAAGCCTACTTAAAAACTTTTCATGATGACTATACAATTTAATTAATCAAAATTGTGAAAATAAATTTTTTTTTGGTTAAAAAGGAAACAAAGTTAAACAGTTAAAGTCAATCCACTATCCATGGTTAGGCTAAGTTCGAACTCCGGTTTACAGGGAACCTATAGTCATCTTGTCACATGGACGATAACGAGGTGAAGTTTATCAGTGTATGTATACTTGGCCATGCACGAGTTAGACACGTGTAACCTTAGCACCGTGATCATAGAGTAGGTGTTACTAGTGCATGCATATGCAGACACTCGTGAGTAAGTCTAACACAATTTCCCAACAAATCCCACAACTGATCTTTTTGAAAAAGAAGAGTAAAGTTTTGGTTTTGGTGATGGCCCATTTTTAGTCTCTATCTTCACAATCAATTGGTGATGATCAACAAAAAATTTTGAAGGAACCCTCCAAAACAGCTGCTCATGATAGTAATCAATGACAAGGGGCATACTAAAGTAGGACCACTTAGAATTTTTTTTTTTTTTAGTGAAAAGAGAACAAATTCCACATGCACCAGCTAATGTTATGTACATTTTGTAATTTGTATGGTACTAACACTAGGATCTTTTTTTAGTATTCGCTCTGCTTTTTAGTGTCTTGAGACTCCGGGCAACTAGAGCAGGTAGGATAGCTTGTGTCACAGTGACTATACACTGAGAAATCTGGCCCTCTGCGTGGACCAAAACAAAAGTTACTGGGATTTGAGTGAATGTTCAGAGGAGGAGGATGATGATGATGGTAAGTTATGTCTTTTCTTCGTTTATTGAAAGTAGAAAAAGTATGTTGGGAGGGGGTCAGTTTCCACTGTGTCCAATGTGTATGTCCCTTCACTTACAATTGGTGTTATGTTTACCTCTTGAAACACCAGCTTTCTGTTTCTTTCTTGGGCTGTAGATAAAAATTCCTTGAATGAAGAAGGTGCCTTTCTTCTCTCAATTGTAAAGCAACTTCTTTTTTTATTTTCATTTCACATGAAGCACAGCCCATGTCTCTCTGCATGGTTTCTTCTGTTTCTTGATATCATACCTGTTGCTTCTCTTCTCCCTTCTCTTGCGCCTGTAAATTATGATTCTGCCATGGTGGCGGTGGCTTTCTTCATCACCTGTCTGTGTGTGTCTTTTTCCTTTTCTTTTGACGAATTTCCGAAGTCCTCTTTTTCCTTTTTCTTCCTCAAGACATTAGTCTTCAGAAAGTTACTGTTTTTTTTATCATATGCAATTCACTTGTCATCCCAAAATACAATTTTCTGAAAAATTCCTTAATTTTCCATGGGGACAGAATGTAGAGTATTCATTTCTCTTTGTTATAGTCTGCTCTGCTTATTTTGTTGTGCCGAAATTTGATATATTTTTTATGGCCTTTTTTGATTACCCTGCGGTTGATGGAAGGTCAAAATGGAAAGAAGCAACTTGTAGAATTGGACACTTTCCAGCTTTCTGGTCCATGGTCACAAGCAGTATTTCAGTGGAGTAGTTTTTCTGCAAAGGTGTTTTGATTAGGAAACTTAAATGCAGTTTCATGTGATTGCAGTTACAAAAGTGAGTTTTAATCACAGGACACAAAATCAAGGTGGCCTGGAAAGTCTCTGAATTTTCTTTTGCTTGAATTGTGGTTATCTTTGGAATAAAAATGGAGTCTTTGGATCAAAAGTCTCTTGAAAGAGTAGTTTCTCAGAAAGCTCTTCAAATGGGCAGTTCATTCCCTTGTCAAATTTGTGTGGTGGGCTTCCTTTGCGGGGTTTGCCTTACCTCATTGTTTCTGGCTGCTCTTACTTCATTTGGTGCTTTTGAGGTTGGACTGATTTCATTCTCAACTTTTTCCAATGGGATTTCAACAGGTGATTCTAGTTCTGAATGTAAGTTTGATTTTTTCTGCTTTTTTTTTTTTCCCTTTCCGTCTTTATGAAGTTCTCTAATTGTGGTCAGCTTTGTTTGTGGGAGCAACTCATCTTTGCTATAGTTTTCATCCACAATTATAGGCTGAGCGTCCCTTTTCAATGTTTGGATATTACATGCTCCGTATCATTAGATTTTTGTTTCGCAGTGATTCATAAGCAGAGGAATGCTCCGTTTCTCTTAGGTTGTTTTTTTAGATATAGGTTTTGGATGTTATTAACAAAAAGTACTTCATCTCATTTATTCCCACGCCTTCATTTGGTGCTGATTGTAATGCCTCGACTTGTATAATAATTTAAAACAGATTTTGTGCTCATCATGGATTTAATGGAGTTCCTAGATGATATAAGACGAAGAACTTTAATTAAAGTTGGCCGAACTTGTCTGCAGAGGCAAGAAGTAGAAACTCAGGAAGACTGGATCTTAAGCGTGTCCTGAAAGTAACTTACTGTTTGAATTATACCTGAATTAAAGTATTGAATTTTACAAAGAAGTTTTTAGAAAAATGATTTAGTCAAATAGCTTTATTTCACTTATCCAGTTAGAGTCTTCCCTTCAAAGCAACTCACATTCTTCCTTGGGAAGAAGGTGCATGAAGTCTTCTGAATACCGGCCATGAAACATCTTCATCACATGCTGAGAATAAAGAATAACTGCTTTTTAGAATAAAAACATAACTGTATAAAATTTAAAATTTAGTTGCTTCTTTTTTTTTTTTTTTTTTTGTCCCTAAGAACTTTAGCCACTTGTTGCCAGATTATGGCCTGTCCAAGTTTTTGATCCAAGTTATTGAGTTTTGCCACTGATCTTCTTTACCACTAAAAAACTGCTCCGCGATCCGATAGAACTGCAATTCTGTTAAAATAAAATTTCATATCCCATTGCAATTGAGTTACTTTATCTTATAAATTTTTAAATGATTGCAGTTCACTGATCTGCATGCATATATCTTGTTGGAAATGGTTTTTTTAGCAGATGCTGTTACAGGTGATGACTGCAACTCTAAACAAAAAGAAAAAGAAAGAATAGTGTTCTCAAAGCAAACCTCGATCCTTGAAATTGATGAGAGTGCACAACAACTCTATTCAGTTTGGAGTAAATTTTTACGGAAATCTGTAAACGATGAAGGTCAGTTACAAGGAGTCAGCAGATTGAATAGACCCGAAGTACCAAAAGCCCCTCACTTGGAGAACTGTAAATTGACAGTCGAAATAGACAGCCGTCTTGATAGCACGATTGACAATGAAAGCTTCCCTCCGTGGACAATCTGGAAGGGAACGTTAGATAAATTTTCCTCGTTGACAACTGATGAGCAGCAAAGGTCCATCAGACATCAATTGATATCTGAAGGAGCTTATCCTCCCTGGGTATGTTCTGCCTCCTACTTTTCAAAACTTCTGTTCAGCAAATGTTTTTAGATCTGATTTGATGTTATCTTAAAATTGCTTTACTGAAATTCAAATGGTTTTAGTCACATATCATCTGTTCAAATTGGAACATGAGATAGAAGAATTCTAACTGCATGTCAATTAACTCCAAAATTGAAAATTTGGTTATTCAATTTGCATTCCTTGTCAACTTTGTTGTTTGAGTTTATGTTCGCGTGATATAGTTACTTGTTGATTTTTATGTAGAAGTCTATCTCACTAAATGCCTCATGTTTCTTGTGAATTAATCAATCAACAAATTACATGCGAGATGTGTTTGTATGAGTATTGGGTAGTACAAAGGCGCGATGCTAGTTTGATCTTTAATTGAGTTATAATGTTAATGATTTTACCGTGCAATATTTGATGATTCTGATTCCCTCTTGCAGATAGCTGGATCAGATGATGAGAATTATCCTTTGACCAGGAAAGTGCAACGTGACATATGGTTCCATCAGCACCCATCCAACTGTAGAGATCCTAGCATAAGGTTTCTAGTGGCCGATTGGGAGCGATTGCCTGGATTTGGTATTGGAGCCCAGCTTGCGGGGATGTGTGGTCTTCTTGCCATTGCAATAAAAGAAAAACGAGTACTTGTGACGAACTACTACAATCGAGCAGATCATGATGGTTGTAAAGGTACTCTTGACTCTGCTTAAGAATCCGACATCTAAATAATATCAATCTATTGAATGTTTTCATGGAATAATTAAATATGGTAAGTTTTATGTTTCTGCGGATGCTACCCTAGCAGCAAGGACAGTCCCTCATGTCCTATTGATGCCACTTGCAGTCACCCTGGATGAGAGTTTTAGTGTCATTGAGAGATAACTTGGGGATGATCTGCATGCGGGGGTAGGCCTTCAAATGTAACCTATATATTAGACCCAAGGAGATAAAAAATTTGCTGTAGTAGGGACACTTTTTATATGACTTGGTTCTTTGTCTTGTGCTTGCTGGGAGTCTCCGGGAGAAGCTAAAAACGGACTCAACCAACTGGTTTAAATCAGCCAAAAGCAATTTAGCAACTTAAACATAGCCTGTTGAATTCCACGCTATAGAAGTTGATATTTGTGACTCTGCTTTCATTTTGGGTCTTCTTTTACGTGATTTTACTTTCCAAAATCACGATTGTCACTCCTAACTTCTCATATGGTCTTGTTTGTTATAGATACATCTCGGTCTAGTTGGTCTTGCTACTTTTTTCCAGAAACATCCCAAGAATGCAGGAAACGAGCATTTGAGCTAATGGAAAGCAAAGAAGCATGGGAGAATGGGATTGTAACAGTGAAGGACAATTATACTTCAAAAGAAATATGGGCTGGACAGATTCCTAGGCAAGCTGTTAAATCTTTTACGTTCTTCCATAAACTGTAAACCTGTAGACAAAATTTCTAATGTGACTCCATCAAATTTTTACTTAAGGATATGGGGCAATCCCTGGAGTTACCTGCAGCCAACCACAGAAATAAATGGGACTTTGATTGCTTATCATCACAAGATGGATCGAAGATGGTGGCGTGCTCAGGTTAGATTTATGATTAAAAATTATCTCCAGATGGTGGCGTGCTCAGGTTAGATTATGATTAAAAATTATCTCCGGATATAAGAACAATGTTTGCAATATAGTTACTTGTCTCAGGTGGAAAGCATGAAAAAACTAGAAAATTTATTTGTCTCCCTTGATTCTAAAAGTAAATAAGTGTTTTCAACCGGCCTGTAGATGCCAATTGCCAAATTAAGTGCTTTAATTAATCTTCATACTGCTAAAACATTAAAGGCATATTATGAATCAACATGGAGGCAGATCACGCAATCTGTATGAATTTTCTGATAATGTAAAATAGAGGGTGATGGCAAGAAGGCAACTTGTGATTTATTAGATGAGAGGTCTGCCTTTTTAGAGTGGGATTCTCTTGGTTATTATTAATCTCACACGTTGCTTGTTGCAAAAAGGAATCTAAACCCCAGTGCATTATTGGCTGTCTGTATAATTCTCCTTTACCGTGTACTGTTCAGAAAATGAAATACATGATGCATCTTGTGAGCTATTGGTGTTTCTCTGTTTCATTAGACTAGTAGGCTGATTATATTTCTGTTTTCGTAATTGTCAGGCAGTGCGCTACTTGATGAGGTTTCAATCTGAATACATGTGCAATTTGATGAACATTGCCCGGCATGAAGCATTTGGTTGGGAAGCAGCAAAAATGGTTCTTTCAAACCCTTTTTCAGATTCTGCAGAGGTTTGTCTGTAGGAAATGTTAAAACAAAAATTTAAAAGAGTTGTATTACAAAAGTTCATGGTTAAATCCTTTATCATGCAGGAAACAAGTCACTTGCATAATTTGTTAGGTTGCATCACTAAAACCTCCTCTCTTTGACAGGATGCTGTTGAAAAGGATAGATATGACATAGAAAAATTTGTATGGTCAAATCACAAACCATGGATTCCTCGGCCTTTGTTAAGCATACATGTGAGAATGGGAGATAAGGCATGTGAAATGAAGGTGGTTGGATTTCGAGAATACATGCATCTAGCTGAACGAATCAGAAAGCGTTTCCCTCATCTTAATAGCATCTGGCTTTCCACTGAAATGCAGGTAATAATCTTTTGGCTTTTGTGTTTCTTTCATTGTCGAAATAGGAAGGGGACTATGACTCATCATAGTAGCATTCTTTATGTTTAGGAAGTCATTGACAAATCAAATTTGTTCCCTCACTGGAAATTTTACTACACAAATGTAACGCGACAAGAAGGAAATGTGACCATGGCAACTTATGAAGCCAGCCTTGGGAGGGAAACAAGCACCAATTACCCTCTGGTTAATTTCTTGATGGCCTCTGAAGCTGACTTCTTCATAGGAGCACTGGGTTCAACATGGTGTTTTCTTATAGACGGCATGAGGAATACAGGAGGAAAAGTCATGTCAGGATACTTGAGTGTGAATAAGGACAGATTCTGGTAGATGCTTGTAAAGTTTTTGGCTGCTGCAAAGTTATTAGGGTAATAATGCAACTATGGACGAAAAGCAGTGAAGCAGGATACACCCGAGGCTTCTCTTCATACTCTGCAGTGGCACAAGAGCCGGATGAGCTGCTTCTCCTAACAAATTTTGCCGTGTTAATCTCTCTCTTTTGATGAGGGAATAACCATTTGAGGTACAAATCCTTTGAAGAAGAGCTGACCATCTGTTAAAGAATTATGTATGATTGTACATTGTAATGGCTGATACCAATATATTTTGCATGGATGTAAATTTTTGTATGTTGTCATGTACACATGCATCTTCAACGAGACGATCTTCTAAGGGAAACAAACGGCAAATATTCTTGCTTCTTCAATATGTATTTCTAAGTGAAACAAGTGGTAAATAGTCCTGCTTCTTCAATATGTATTATATTTAGAAATTTTTCTTCGATCATAAATTTCACCGTTATGTAAGGACATTCTTCTAATCAGCTGGGATGAGGGTACCTGGTATATTCGATTCTGAATACAGACCAAGTATTTCATGGTTCACACAATTTTTAGTGGTCTAGTGAACATTCAATTTTTACTGATGCACTTTTAACTACTGATTCACGTAGATGGATCTTGTCGGTATGTTTCTTTTCCTTGGCACATAATAACAGAGACAAAAGCATAATTTTGTTCGAACTCTCTTCCCAAGCACTGTACAAAAGCTTCGATCCCTCACCTCTCTGTGGGTAAAAAATCACTGATTCCGTTCCCGTCATATTCTTTCCAAGTGCCATTAGAAAATTGCTCTAGATTAAGTAAAAGATAATTTTAAGAGATGGGGTACAAATGAAAAATGCAATCTGAAAAAATGACGATGGTTTCCTTTGGCACGAATTTATGGCTTACGACTTAGAAAAGTCTCGTTAGGCTAGCTTTCGTCGGTTCCCATGCACGGCCGTTAATAAGATGAAGTCAAAAACACATTGAATAACTAGTTACGGGGGTATATATCCCACATCGACAGCTTTACGAATTTTTTTTAGTATTTACGATAGTAATGAGACGGGCCAGGACACGACCTTACTTGAACAGGATCTGTTCTATAGGCTCGTACCTCTGTGTCCTCGAGTTCTAAGGAGACAGGAAACCAAGTCTGGTGGATGAATTGGGACCGCGAGGTCAGAGCGTGATTAACAGCTCTGGTTGTTCGGTTCTCCAATAGCCAGTGTCGTGGAGGATCGCTCCTGGCCTAGATCATTGGTTGGGATGGCCTCGCGGTTGTCTGACAGGCTATCAAGCAGCCTTTTTGGGCTGACACCTATCTATCTTGTCTGCTTTTGGGCCAAAAATAATAATCCCGTGTCACCCTTTTTTGGCCTCAACCTATCCAAATGTATACTTTTGGGCCAAAAATAGTAACCCAGAGACTTTCGGCAAGAAGATGCAACATGCTTATTGAATTTCGTTAAAACGTGCGGGATTGAGTTTCCTGAAACGCTGAATTAGTAATGTCACCGTAACTGCTGCGTCCGTTTTAGTTTCCCTATCCTCCATTATAGAGGACGTTTGATTAATTTTTGACTTGGTTAATAATTATGGTACCTCCGGATGACAGCAAAATCTACCAAGAATCAGAGATAGTTTCTCGTTAAATATTCCTTCACTTTCACGAAATTCCAACTCTGCAAAGTAGAATCTGTAACAGAACTTCATAATCACAGATGTAGATACACTTGCAGCAGTTTAAGAAAGATTAGCAAATGAATAAGCCATATAAGAAGATCAGATCATTCTGATTTTACTTTAAATAATAATACAACATATAAAGAAGATAAAGATCTTCCGGTACAACAAAGCAGCAAGCAATCTTGTGACGCCCATAAACTCTACCCTCACGAAGGAAGATGGTTGGACTTGAGCACTAAGCCTTTACCTCCTCATTTGGTCAAGGATCAGAATAACACCTGTATTAACTGTTTCTTCCGTACTATTCAATATCTTCACTCAACTGACGTCCACTCTCTGGATTTCTGCTTGCAGCATGCTTTTTGTTTTTCTTGCTCTTTGCTTTCTTGGCTTTCAGTCGCCGTTTTTTCTCATTAGCGTCAACCCAAGCATAATCAGGTGGTATGTGGAAAGGGTCAATCTCCTCCCGGAAGCTTCGGCTATCGCTGTCACTTGATTGCTCACCACGGCTACCTCTCATCCATGAAATCCATGACGAAGACACCTCAGGTTTAGCGTCCTGGAAATGTGCAGGGCTGGAAGGAGGAGTGCAGAACTCCTCTGTTGGCTGAAGCTCCTCAAACTTAGTAAACGTAACAAGGACCCTAATGGTTGGTACTATTGGAATGGCAACCTGCAACGTGGTTCACCCATTAATGAAAGAAAGCCAATAAAAACACTCAAGATGGTATGCTAGATAGGAAATAGAGAAACTCTAATCGCCAAAATGAGGGGTTTGAAAAATTCTTTAGCTACCTGTCTAATACAGTCTACAGGGTGCAGGATCAATCTTCAAAAAATTAGGCATTCGATAATTGGCTAAAACTGGTATGCGACCTTGAACCGAAATCAAATGAACAATAAGCTTCAATAGTTTTGCAGTCATCACTTATTTCCTCAAGTGACAAGTTTACGAAGATTTCTGATTTTTTCTTGACAATTTGTGGAGCAAATCAGTGATCGAAACCTTCCTCTATAAATCACAGTTTGATATAACTAAACTATAAGGAAAAATAAGAAGCCCAAATTTTCTTACATCTAGGATAACACCAAAATTTCAACAACAATCTAGTAGTATAGGCTAGTGCATAGATCTAGTATCTATCAAACCAAAATTTCAACAACAATCTAGTAGTATAGGCTAGTGCATGGATCTAGTATCTATCAATCAGGAATACATCAAAAGCAATATAAAACAGTCAAACAGCACATAAACCAAATGTGCCGTAGCCTACTATTTCTATTTTTTGTCTCCCTTTTTTGGTTTCCTTAAGGACACTTTAGTTCTAAAAGATAACCAAATACATGGAAATGTGATGCAGTCAAGAAAGAACTCAAGGAAGTCTAAAATTAAAGATTTCCATATTTATTCTCAAGCTTCAATTAGACATATTTTGAAGATTATTAGCAGCCCATTTGGGAGCTGCATATGAATAACTAAGGATCTATGGGTCTATTCAAGTATTGTCTTAGTAGGAGTACAAGATTAAGTAGCTTCCAGAATTCTATATTGAAGGGTATTTAAGTAATTTAGATCTTTCCAGTAGGTATGTTTCTTGAGTCTAACGTGGTTACCTAAATTGTATTTGTTCTTATTTGAAGTTTAGTTGATATAAGGAAGTTCTTCAAGTATGTAGTTATGTTTAAAATGGGAAAATAAAAATCCTTAATCACAAGAGGATTCTATTAGAATTTTAATTTTATGTACATTTATATTGTTTAAACCCCATTTTGCAAGAAATCAAAAGCACCATCCTTGACTTGAACATTCTTAAGATCATCATAATCTAGTATTATTGTTCTTTTATGCTTATGTGACTCATCATTTTGCCATTGTCCTTTGGCTTTCCAGGAAAAAACCTAATCAGCTTCATTGGAACTCTTTTAGTTTTCTGGTCAGAACAAGACCAGTATGTGATTAATGGTAGGCAATAACTAAAACTGGAATTATTACATTGAACAATTTCTCAACTAATTTCCTGCTGCAAGAGAAATTTCTAGCTGAATGTTCTTTGTATTTGTAACAAGTAAAACCCCCGTCACTTTGTCTCTCAACAAACCACTTACATGATCTAAAACAAACACATTTTTCTACAACTAATTGTTGAGTTATGCTCAAAAAAGATATTAACATCATACCATCTCATGAATCACATAACTTTTCCTACTTTTTCCTTCTTTCTTTGTATTACTCCACAAAAAGCAGACACATTGCTAAATAACACGCTGAAAAAATGATTAAGAAAAGTCTTTCCAATGAAAAAGTCTCAACTCTGCAAAAGGAAAGTCCAACTTAGCAAATGGGGACATAATAGTCCTCGATCAGACAAGACAACGACATATATCTTACATCTTTTTGCCAGTCACGTCTATGCCTACCAAACAGGATACAGATAGATGATTGACTACATATCCTCTAAAACCTACTTTAGTAAAAATAATTACTGTATTGTGTGGCATCAGACCCGTGCATAACGTTTAAGGCTGCCAAAATCAGAATGCTATTTAACAACCAACTAAAAGTTAGCCTTCAGCAGATTGCATTTATTTCACAACTCAATCAGATGGTCCAATGTAGAACCTTTTCTATGAGATTCTAGCGCAACTTTACCATCCATCTCCTGGATGCACTTGCAAACTAAAAAAAAAAAAAAAATAGAAATGCAATGCAAATGGATAACAGGTTAAAAGGGCACCTTTACACACAACAGAATATGAATGTTAAGTAAAAGCATAAACATGCAAGCTTAATAGATGAAAAGCACGGAAGAGATTATCAAACACTAAGTCAACACTGCAACTGAGACAGCAGCAAATAAGGAATTGGAGCATGCATGGATACAATTTGCATGGAGAAAGCTCAAAAATCTTCAAAAGCAAAGAAACAAGATAACAAAGGAAAAAAGAGGAAGGAATCCAGAGAGCAAATGTGTAGCAATACGTTACCTTAGCAGGGAATGTGGCAGTAGGTAGTTTAGTAGTCAATAACTCTCTTAATCTTCTGATAGCTTTCACCTTATTGGCCAAGATATCCAAGAGAGGTAAGAGTTCTTCTGTTTTTAAAGGAAAATCTGGTGTCAACCACAGAACAGGCCTTAAACCCTTCTTGTATTCGCTTTCATTCTTAGACTCACTAGCAGTACCTTTCTTCTTCTTCTTTTTGGTGCTTTTATCCTTGCTCTTCTTAAGTTCACCAGCATCCTCTTTGGGAAATTCAGATATTGATCTATGACAGTCATTGGTTCTTGGCTTGCCATCTTCAGGAGCTAACTTTGAAAACTTCTTTACAATCTTTGAGTCCTCAGGATCATCTCCCGCATTCTTTTTACCTTTCTTATTCCAGCCAAACCAGCTTTTCTTTTCCTGGGTAACACCATTGGGATCACAATTTTCAAACGAGCCACCACCACTGTTTTCATGGCCATCCTGAACTTCAGGTTCATCATCCTCGCAAGGACCCTCTGAATTCCCCATGCGAAGCGCAGAATCTAATTGCTTTCTTTCCTCAGCTGTTAATACATCATCATACTCATCATGTTCCCCACCATTAGCAATCTTTTCATCATCATTCGCTGAAAAAAGCTCCTCGTCAGTCATAGCTCCAGGGACTCGTCTTGACTTCACACTCACCATTACATGAAGCATATCATACACCTTTGCTTTCCAGGGTCCAACCATCTCAGTCCTCTCCTGTCGCCTCCAGTTCAAATGGGGAACAAGCTCAGCTTGTGTAACATCAATTCCTGGCCTATACATGTTTGTTTGAGACATCAAGGCCACTTCGCGGGCAACTTCAGCTTCTGTTGGGGGCACCCCAGCACCCTCCAACGCATTTGTAATTTCCTTCTCCTTATGAGCGAGTACAATAAGTGAACCAGGAGGCCAAAGATATATTGCCATCTTCTGACGAATATCCCTCTCCTAGAAACAGAAAAGTTTGATCAGAGCGCTGAATGCGGAAGCCATCAAATCCTGCAAGGGTCATATCAGCACGGAGATTAGCACCCCGTTTCCAAATCCTATATGTGTCCGAAGGGGCAATTCTACCAATAAACGGTATGACAGAACTCTCAAAATGAAAGGTTATCTCCATGTAAAAATCCCTTATCCTGGCTGCTGAAGCCACAATCCTAGGAAGCCTACGGCACCATTTGGCCCAAGCAAGAGGTTGATAATATTTGGCAATAATCATGGCAATATTCTCTTCCCTAGTACAAACAGCCTCCTGAAGCGCACTCCACCCATTCTCATTCTGAAGACTCCAATCAGCACCAGCCGCCATCAAAATCTCAGCTGAAATGGGATCCCTCAGCCTGACCGCAAGGTGCAGAGGGGTCTCACGACCAGGAACATCCCGCGTATCAATAACTGCGGACACTGCGTCAGCATCAATCTCAGCAGCCAAAGACTCAGCTTCAGTATTAACGTCCCCCGCCTTGGCCAACCGTGGGAGGGCCCCCACAATCTTTCTTAACCCAGCATAGTCTCGCTTTGCCACAGCCAAATGCGCTGGACTGTGAGCAAAATTAGAATAATCTTCCATGCTTCCGTTCTAACCCACTAACTTCTCTCCCCTCCTCTTGTCTTCCAATTTCTTTCAAGAAAGCTAGAATTTCTCCATGTTTTTTCACAAAATTCAGTCAAAGAAAAAGTCCCAACTAAAAAAATCTAGGGCTTCAATCCTTTCAGCATTAAATTTCAACTCAAAATTCAGACTATTCACAATAACTCTTCTCCAACATTGCTATTTCTCGAGGTAAATTCCACGGTCTGCAAACCCTTCAGCACCTGATCTCAACTCCACTCTCACACACAGCTCAAATCTGAAGCTTCCAAAAAAATATAAATATATAAAATACATCCAAAAAAATACAATCACAAAAAGATTTATTTCCCAAAAAAAAAAAAAAAAAACAAAATCATCTTCACTTATCAATCTAGCTCTAGATTTACAGCGATGAATAACTGTTCATTTGCTTACATCAACAAAATCCTAGAAGCGTAAACAACATATATACACGTAATACATAAATAAAGGACTAGCCGGAGGAGATAGTAATTGAAATTACCTGAGGAAGCGGAGGGACTTGGAGTCGGTTGTAGAGAGAGAGAGAGAGAGTGTATAGGATTTGAAGGAGGGGGAGGGAGTTGAGTGAGTTGTACCAGTCCAGACTCGAGATCGATCTCTGTCTATTTCTCTGCTTTCTCTTTCTCTCTCTTCTGTAGCTTTTTTGGCTTTCTCTCTCTTCTCTACAGTGAGTGGGAGACTGGGAGGTTAAACGACAACGGATTGGGTATCTCAGCAGTCAACAGCGTGATTGCACAAGCCAACTCTGACTTACCGTTTCTTTTATGTTTACTTTTTTTTTTTTTAAACTCTGACATTAGACTCTTTATATGCTGGCCATCACGCTTTCTTCATATTGATGATATTATAAAAATTGCAAAGAGACAATTGCAGTATTTTTGTGTATCTTACCCTGGAAAAGAAATACTTATGTTTATTACATTAATGAAACAAAGTTACTCGATATTGGTAGAAATTTTAACTTAATGTTAAACTCGGTTCAGTAAAAGGATATTTATGATTGATCAATAAAAGTATGTTTATGATTGATTTGTCAACTAAACTAAATATGAATAAAGCTAAATGTTTGTTAATTTCTTCCGCGAAGTATAAAATTTGAATAATAAAACTCTAATTTTTTAATTCGACCAATTGGAGCTATTTCTCAGTTGCAGTTAAATCAAAGTACTTGAGAATATAAACTAAACTTTACAACGCCATATGTTAGGTGGACACCCCTAATAATCATCAGCTCCTCTCACTGTTTGTCTGGATACTGGAAATACTGTTGGACTGGTTTTTCTTTTCTTTTTTTTTTTTTTTTTGTTGTGCCGCCGGGGGCGGGGGGGAGGGGGGGGGGGTGTGGGGAACAGAGAGAGAGATTCACACATTTACGGCTGGAATTTGGTAGAAATTAGGAGCGCTGAACTACAAATGAAAGAAAGGCTGCTGACCGGACGGGGATGGGAGATAATGGTGTGACCCAGCGTTGCATAGTCTAGTCTTGTGATGGGGAATGTCATGGGGGCCAAGGGACACACTGTAATGTGACATCTTTTTCTTCTTAATTTTTTTTTCTTTCCATTTTCTTTTATGAACCTACAACATAATACTTTGAAAGTGTCCCAAAATCATCATTTTGGCTGTAGGTGTCTTTGTAGGCGCAATGGCAATCTCAATTTTTCAATAGGTTAAACTTAAAAGATTCATAACTATGCTTATTTTATTATGTTAAAAGATTAGTTCAAGTCTTTAGATTGAAGCCTTTTTTTTTTTTTTTTTTTTTGGATAAAATTTAGATTGAAGCCTTGAGAGTAGAATCTGGCGCATCGTAGTACCGAGTTTATACCTTAACTAGTTAAGCAGGATTTTAGGACAACTCTAAATGCCTAGGAATAATAGGACAAGTACAGGAAAAAGGGCCTTAAAGGACGATTTATTTGATTTCAACTTCCTGTGTCAGGATTTTGGCCCATCCCATCCGTTTGCGGAAAATATTTTTAGGTGTATCCGTTTCACGAGTGGAACCGTGGACCCTAAAGTCCACCTTCATCTGCATTCATCAAAAGTGAACATTTCTGTGAATCCACCTCATGTGAATCCTATAGTACTTTTAATAGATGTGACACAAGATGAATCACAGAGTTCAGGACTCTACCTGTGAATCCGATCCACTTAAATATTTTCTTCCGTTTGCATGAGGCATTCCCCTCTCCACTTCTCAACCGCTGCGTTACTCGTTTGACATTTCTGGATGGTAGATCCATAGGCAATGCTTCAAGGGTTCTAGCTGTGTATAGAGTCCCCCGCCCATCTCTATGCGGGCAGCAGAGTTTATGTCATTATATGCTAGCTTTTATTTCGCTGAAGCAGAACCCTTTTACAACGCACCATAGCAGCAATTAACTAAGAACTTAAGGGGTGTTTGGTCCAGAAGAATCATGAAAAGGAATGGATATCACATTATTAGTATTTGTTAAACTATTATTATTATCATTCAATAGAAATGGTAGTAATCAATTAGGATGTTAATAATTTCTACCAAAATACTATTTTATCAAACCTATTAACCCTTATGATTAAGGACAAAAACACACCCATTCAAAAAACACATATTTTTTAAGTCATCCACCCCCAATATACTATTCCTCTCTCTCTCTCTCTCTCTCTCTCTCTCTCTCTCTCTCTCTCTCTCTCTCTCTCGTCTTTGATTTTAAATATTTTTTATTAGTATTTTATAAATTTTTTAATAAAAATTCTTTTTAATAAATTTTTTTTACATTCAATTTATGTTATAAAAATTTGAACTAAAAAACAAAGATATATAGTATTCTCTGTTAATACAATAAAAAAAAATTTTTTAAAATTATTATTTGTATAAAATTCAAATTAGAGCATGACTATATTTAAAATTGAAAAAAAATTTAAAAATTTTTCTTTAAAAAGATGCAAAATAAGAATCTAAAACAATGTATATCATAAATAAAAGATTTTAAAATTTACTTAAATCATTCTAGAAAACCAAACAATTATTTTTATAATAATATCCATTCTATTGTTAAACCAAATATGTTGATAACAATCATCAAAACTCATACTCATAATAAAGTTAATGATACCTATATTGTTAGTGATTCACAAATTTAAACCAAACGCCCTCTTAATTTTAGATATTAACTTAGTTTCGCTTACACTTTCTTCGTTTTGGCTAATTCTATTCGCGAGGTGGTACTTCACTTCTCTCCATACAAAACCCACTTAGCTGCCCAATGATGAATAAATAAGCAAAACTAACAGTGAAATTTATTGGTTTATTTATGATCTCTAGTTTAGCTATTAACATCTTCTGACGTCAATGACTACTTACCGATGTTCTGAATTCCCAAATAGATTCCAGGATAGTATTGACCAAACATCATCTTCGCTCAGAATGTTGCTTGTAAGCAGTTGCTATATGGTTGCATGACTTTGGGAAAGGGTGGATTCCTTTTTCTTCTCATAACTATTTTGTAAACAGTACTGATTATTGTTGCACAACGCTCATAAAGTTATTTTCTACATTCACATTAATCACAAACAACAGCAGTAACTCACAATTACACAAGCGAACAATACCATTACAGAAAATCCGAGGCACAAAACTAAAAAGACCGCTACAAAGTCAAAATCTAGAATAATTTAAAAAAAAAACGGAAAAGAAGACGACATATAACCTGAGTTCTCACCACAGTAAGCCCCAACAAGAAGCATTGACAGAAGGACTAGACATTAGCTCTAGAAAAAATAATTACTCAAAATATTTCCTTACAGCTAATCAAAGAAAAGCATCAGAGATCATAATTTAACGTCAAACCTTTTTTGGTCATGACATAATTACCAACAGGCCCTACCTCCCTCCAAGTCCTTCTAACATTCTAGTCAGGGACTTCCACCTAACAGGGAACTTTTTTGCAACTCTTCACCTTGGGACGCATGTTCATAGCAGATCAAACAAACATTTCCTTCTGGCTCTATCAGAAAAAGATCTTTGGACAGATTGAATAGCAATGCCGATGATCTGCCTGCAAATTAACTGGTGTCGACTGGATAGCAAGCTTGAAATAAAAGAATTCACTATAGACACCTGAAATTAATAGAACAAATAAAAACTATGTAATCTACCATGCATAATTTCTTCATCAGCATTTCTACTATCCTCGCACTGAATAATGGGATATAGAACCCTTAACTACTGCAATTAAAAGCACGCTGCAAATACATGTACATGTACTTGTACCAACTCCTAGTTGGCTAATATTCAGATAATAAACAAGCACCAGGTAAAGCAAAAAACCAAAAAATCACATTATCACATAATCAGTCTGGGACCATTGATCTTGTATCTTAATCATGCTCTTTCACTCTATTATGCAGAAAAACTACCGAAACCCCCATTTTCCATCTATACTCCAAGTGCCAATTGGAGAAGACAATGCGAGTGCTTATTCCCTCAACCCATCAATTCATGCTCTAATGCGTTCATATAATCTGTCAACTTGCCACCCAATTACAAACCACACAAAACTTCAATACCACAGTTGATAATTCATAAATATCTCTTGTTTCCAAAAATTGCTATAGCATCTCCAATCAATCCTTAGACAGTGGATCCAAAGAAAACCAAAAAGGCATGCAGGCGTAGAACGTAGCCTCTCCCAACCATCTATTATCAAGTCTCCTCACTATTACTTAGCCTAGATTAATTGAAAACTGGATACCTAATTAAATATTGGTGCACTGGGTTGAATCAACGACTGATTATTTGCAATTAATTATGCTTCGTGAATGCTATTGTATCAGTAGATCACGTCTTACCACTCAAACTCAAAATGGAGCCTCAAGTGATTCATCCCAAACATCTGCACTTCCGTTGGAGGCATCTTCCTGCGTCTTCCTCCATAGATAGCCTGATATATTCTCTGTGTGCAAAACGATCCCATTCTGTCAATGTTGGGTTCTCTCGCTCCTGTTGATAAAAGGAATCCAGTCAGCATTCTCACTCTTCTTGTGCATATCTCAAATTACAATATTTTCTGAAGTACATAGAAACATTTGCTCAACTATGAGGCTGATAGAATGGCTAAATTACCTGACGAATTAAAAATGGATCACGAGTTTCAAATGCCATGAATTTATTGAGATTAAACAGAATATTGAAAACGCTGCCTGATAGTCTGCTTCCTTTGAGGTCGCGTAACGTAAAGAAGCTTTCATTCTGCAAGATGGAAAGCTAGAACATAACCAATCACCACCACATTTGGAAGCCAATAGAACAGGACAGAATGATGTCAACATGTCAGCTTTAATAACTTCGAGAACCTAATAAGCTAATATGGACAGGATAATGCCATGTCTGGGACCTCATTCGATTGGTACATGGCACATTCTTTAATTCTCTAGGACCAATGAACTAAACTATTTATTTCAGAGCAGGGAAAAAGTGAAAAGAACACAATTCAGGAAATTAGAATCCTAATACCAACTCCAGCATCATTTCCTATAAAATAAAATATAAAAAAATGCGATTCAGATTAGGCTTCTATGCAAATACATTAACCTTGCTTTAAGCAAATTAATGAAGTGAGAAAATGTCCTTCTAATTGCAAATTAAACAAGCAAAGAAATGTCTCAAAGGCATCATCTAGCAATTGTTCGAACCGTATAACCAGAGAAAAATCAATTTTATAACACAGTGTCCTCAAAGTAAAACTAATGACAACTAAACAGTCTAAACCAGAAAAACAATCAGAACTTGGCACAGAAAACACATTTATAGTGATTATATATGCTAGACAATGGAAATTTACCTCTGGACTAATCATGTCAACTATCTGGCACAAAATATCCTCAAAAAGCACAGGCTCCTGGGCCATGCATTCCATTCTATGCAACTGCTCCTCATAAAAGAATTGCAGTTCATTCCTTGTTATAACTCCATTCCCATCCAAATCTATGCATTTAAACCTGATAAAACGACAAAATTCAAAGGAAGCGATATAATCTACAAGACATCAATTTTCAGTTAATGCAGTAAAAACACTTGTAACAATGCCATCCCTTATTTTTGTTCATTTGAAATATGGATAACTGAAACAAATAAGTAAACAGATACAATGTGCAAATGAGCAAATGTCATTCATTAACTCCAAATAACCCGACTACCAGCCCCTCACAGCTGGTATAATTAAAATGGAAACGATTGGTTAAAAAAGAAAAGGAAATTATAAACTTTTTTTTCTTTAGAGATAGTAAAATCCTGCTTTTAAAATCACAGCCTCAATTGCACCCTCTCTTGACTTTGATTATCTCCCCTCAACAGGTTACCAACTGAACTTCAATAAGACATCTATTCTGCTTCCCAGTCAGATGGTACCCATTGATAAAAAGAAAAAGAATCCTTTTTAATTGGACAGTTAGCTGCTCTCCAGCTGTAGTACAAAACCTTCGATAATTACAGAAGCAACTCAAAATTTCATGTTGATGGAAGCCAGATATAAAATTACCACTTCCTACATGAAAGTTACCATGACTCCCAAAAAGTGGTCTAACTTCATTTTTCCCAGTAATTATTCAAAATTAAATGGCAATAGAACATGGTTAAGTAATTTCGAGAAAAAAAACATAATTCGAAGCAGGAAAATAATTCACGACGTAATGAAAGATGTACCAGTATTCAAGACTAGGTTCAGATGATTTATCCTCCTCTGACAATATGAAGTAAACAAAATCTTCATATCCCATCTTTCCTTCAACCTTACTAGTGAACTTTCTCGGCACCTAGGAACAAAAAGGACATGATAATCAGAAAAAGCCTCAAAGAAACAAAATATCCTTGTTTATTCAGCAAAGCGTGTATAGTAGCCTAAAAATAAAAATCCAAGCATAAATGACACAAACCTGAGAAAATACCCTATCAACAATTCTGTAGGTGAGCGCATGGTTGCCATATCTTATAAGATTCTCCTTATCAATTAAAAAATCATGATCTGTGTCCAGCTCCCAAAACTTGCAATATATCACATAAAAGTGTTCGTACGAGAAGTACCTGAAACAAAAAAAGAAAAAAGAAAAACACTAGATATAAAATGGGGAAAAGATGATATCAGATACAACCCACTAAAGTAAGCAAACCTCTTACGAACAAGTACAAACAAGCATATTGGTAGAAACATATTGCCAGATACAACATATGTGATATACAAAAGTTCCATATAATGGCAGCTGGAAACTACTAAAATCCAGAAGAAAGCAGGGATATCATTACAACTATTCATCAGTGAACCATTTCAACAGATTAATTGGTAATACCAGCAAATCATTTGGCAAAAATTCTTCGGGTAGGAATCCTAAAAGACAACTCAAAGGGTCTCATAACACAATTGAATGACACATCCATAAATTTTACCAGGATCACTTTCCAGAAGTTTTCACAAGTAGAAGTAAAATGCATTTGCTCTTTTGAATAAGAATTAGTCAATGCATTTGCTCTTTTGAATAAGAATTAGTCAATGCATTTGCTCTTTTGAATAAGAATTAGTCAAACAGGGACTATAATTAGGACAAGAATAAATAAGGTGTCATTCTAGTAAATAACAAATAAGGCAATTTGAAAGGTGCCGCACTTACCTCAAAACCTTGTTAATATCCTCTTCCTCATCGGCATGTTGCATTGCAGCGATTAAGTTCGAACGTTTTAGCTCCCTGAGGGTAAGACGACCATTACCCGATCTATTCACGTAGTAAAATATTCTGTATATTACAGTTTCAGCTGGCCAATGCAATAAAATTGGATGTTAAGATGCAAAAAATAAATATGGCTCAATTTAGTTACTAGAAAGTATGAAGACATATCTAATCTGGACAAGGAGAAAACTTGAGCCGCAGAAGGGTCAGCAAATTCTGACGTTTGCAGACCAGGTAGATAAAAAGTTGTAAAAGCAACAATATGCCATCACAGAGAGGCTAAAACAAGCATGCATCTACTTTCTTTTCCCTCTGGAAAAGGGGATCTTATCCAAAAGACTACCTTCGGAAATGTTTCATCTTCTAATCTCACATTTGTTGATCAGATGAATTTCAAGCAAAATTTAATGCAGCCCATAGTTTCAGCATATTTTTCCACACATAGCCCACTATAGAATTTCACCATAAATATATTAAAAAGAAAGTATGATGGCTAGATGTAAGCGCCAGCAAAACTGCATATACTTTTATCTCAGAGAGCACGCAATAACCATTCTCTAGACTTTGATAACATAGCATGCTATTTCTCATTATTGATACGACAAGGTAATCTTCTCAAATTTGGATGGACGTTTTTGAACTCACTAAATAGTAAACCAACTACACTTCAACTCTGCTGAAAACTAGAGAAAACCCAAATACAGAACTAATGCTTCTAGTTTTTAGGTAACCATCCTGCACACAAACATCGGTATGCTGGAAGTCAATAGCTTCCCTCTCTCACTCCTTGAACCACCTCCAAACCTCCAAAAAGGAGACTTTCACCAGGGATCTCTGGGAAAATTACATTCTCCAAGCAAAATCTTTTTTTCGATACCTTAGTTCAAAGGAGATCCCTTGTCTTTTAGATGGATTATTTATTTAGACTACAACAGGAATCCACTTATCTATTGGAAGGTTGGTAAGATAGGAGCTTTGGGAAATCTTAACAGGAACTTGGTTACTGCTCTATTTAAAATAAAAACGGATCGAAAATTCCTCAAAATACCTACATAATTTGCTCTCTGCTGATGCTTTCCTTTTCTTCCTTCTTAAACATTCTCAATCAATGCCCTCTTACACACAGGGGGCCAAAAAAAAAATTTTTTTTTCCCCACATTGTCTTTGACCAAGGTGCCCTACTGATGAAAGGAAGAAACATAAAGTGATGCAAATAATTTAGAAAATACCATATCTCTCTTGAAATTCAGGTGTACTCTGTAAGAACTCCAAGCCTGGATGAGTTGCCAAAAGTTCTCGAAGCACTGGTTTGAAGTCATCCTGTCGAAGCAAATTAAGTACAATTTCAAAATACTTTAAGATCAAATGTAACCTCCGCAGACATAATCAGTAATCAGTCATTAGTGTCAATACTATCCTAAAATTTAAATGCAACTAAATATCAAAGCAATGGGTCCTGGTTAAAAACAAACAAAATAAGCAAGAAAAGCACCTGAGTCAGATATCTGAGATCTGGCTGCTTCAAGATTATGAATATCTGCGTAGCAATATCTTTTGTCAACATGTTGCCATTCACCCAGTAGTCAACAAAGGCATCCCTACAGGTAGATAGTAGACTGTGATTCAAACAAAGTCTTCTGCTAGAGTATTACTTGAAAAGCACCAATCAAGGAAATGCCAGCAAATAAATTTTGCTGATGTAAGTTTTATACTGGACAATATAGCTTCACATTCAAAATAGGTTTTACACTGGAGAAAATCCTGGCATGCTCGCATGTATATGAAAATCCCAAATACTCTTAGGCACCCAAAAAATACAAGATTCTTGTCTGTTCAAAATAACACACAAGGAGGACATAACTGAGAGGACAAAAGAAGACCTTAAAGTCCTAATTCTATAATTGGTAAGCTCCAACTTATTCATCTGCACTATATTGCCTTCAACAATCAAAACCACTATGCCAAGGTGATTTCATTTAATAGCACACTTCCAAAGAATGCTGAAAAAACATCACTTAAATGAAAAGGGTTTACCACACACAAGAAAAAGATAATAAAGTGCACAAAAGAAGACCTTAAAGTCCAAATTATAAAAGCTGTAAGCTCCAACTTATTAGTCTGCATTATGTTTCCCGCAATGGTCAAAATTACTATACCAAGGGGATTTCATTCAATAGTACACTTAAAAAGAATGCACCCCAATAATAAGGGTCGCCTGAAGGAAAAGGATGTTTATTGATGATGTTCAAAATAACTTCAGAAATCTCAAAAGTTGAAGTTCCGGGAAACAACAGGGCTGCAAATAAGACATCCAGCAGTTCAGACGGAGACCACGAAAGATTGAAGAGCATCGAAAAACATTCAGCTACATTCTCTGATAGTCTGTTGTCAAGCACCAACCTTACCACATAACTGAGCACAGTAGTACACTAAAAGCACAACATACCAGAGAGCAAAAGCAAGGAGGAAAGGAAGAAAGACAAGTTCCTACCTTTTACACAGAACTTTATCACATATTACGCAACATTGTAAAAGGACTAAAATGCAAATTATGCATGTCTAAACCATCACAGAGTATGAGCAGAATACATCATATAGCAAATCCAAACTATCAGAGAACATACCTGGTAATAATTCCTGTATCATCAGCATCTATCTTTCTAAAAAGAGCAGTGGAGAAGAATGATGGTAGCTTGCAAATTTCCTTGGTCACTGGTTTAAATTCTGACATCCCAAAGTCAAGAATGCAAGGTAAACAAGACAACGATGATAAAAAATCTATACATTATGCACTTTCTTTCTCCCTTCTCACACACTTCAACAGAAATATCTTTTTGAAAAATATTAACACTCTGATACAAAAAACTTCAAATTTCTAAATCTCACCATGCATTTGTAATCCATGCACGTGGCCATAAAAGAACTGATTGATCCTAAACAAGCACCGCTCTTTCATCTCATTTGGAGGTGGACGACCATTTTGAAAGTAGAACTGCAGTTGTTCCAAGAGTTTAAATTAAAAATAAAAACGGAAAACAACAATGCTGATAGCATTCGAGACATGCAAAATAGGATTACAAAAGTATACAACCTGAGGTATTTGCTCTTTCACTGGCTCATTCACCAATTTCAAAGGAGAACCCAATACAGAGGGGCCTGCCCTTGGTTTTGTTGTTCGAGGGGAACCAGATGAACTTCTTGGAGAAAGTGGTGGTGTACTGCCAGCAGGAAACATAGAAGGTAACGAATTATTGGCAGCAGCATTTGTATTAGAAGATGTTCCAGAGACATTTAAAGGACCACCTCCCTTGGCATTGTTAAGCAAAGATTTGACCTGCACTCACAACAAGGAAATATGTTGCCTCGCATATATGCATTAGGAACTAGACACAACACAAAACTGAGAAACCATTGTTACTAGGCAAATGCTGAAGGAAATCTTCTGTTGTGAAGAATAAATTTACGGGCATACATAAATTAAGGGACATATTCAAAACACGAGGCCCTGTGATGTAAATGGTAAAGAATAAATAAGTCTGATTTCCAAAATTAGCTTAAATTGATTTCAGAAGGTGCTTATTAAGTAATGACATGAACCCCACCCCAACCCCCCCCCCCCCCCCTAAAAAACCCAAAAAAAAAACAAAAAAAGAAAAAAATCGATAAGCATAGTGTAAATGATAAAATTCATATTTTTACCAAATACATACTACCCATAAAAATAAATAGTAGCAACAAATCCACGGGAGATCTGGAGACCCCCCCCCCCCGGTACATAGTCTTGGCAACAGAGTAGTTATCGAATCTTTATAACTTTATTGAATAAATATCCCATTACAAACATCATTTCAATTCTTGAGCATAACAGAAAAAGAAGCAAAATTTGAAATCTAGCTTCATGCTTGTTAGCTTGACACATTCATAAACTTGAATAAACCAGAGCTGCCCCAACTCTTAGCCGAAATGGTATATAGATCATAACATTTGTCTCCTAGGGAAAAGGATAATACATCAAATGAATAATTCTTAAGATGTGTCCACTAATATAATTGCAATTTTTATCACTCATGCATGTTAAAAAGGACAATATCCAGTAGCCAGGTACATTCACACCCAAAAACAAACATACATCCAACTAATCACAACACATTACTTAACCAAAATTTGGACTCCTTTTACCAGAAATGCATTTTAAACTGCAATGCATGATTAGATCCATGTACATTAAACAATATATACTTAGCTCAAAGATAACCTCAGAGTTGATTGTATCAACTGTACTTATATCAACACAAACTTCTTCGGGATTATTATGAACAGATTTCTAACCTATTTTCGGTTACTAAACGCTATATTCTCCACTTCTTGGCTTTCCAAAAGTCATTTCTGATTCACTAACACGTGTTTTAATTTCATCAACTCTACAGCTATTGATCGATAACGATAAATAGCCTCATTAAATACAATAAACTCAACAATGCTATAGCCTCATTAAACACAACAAACCCAACAATACCACCTTTGCCGAAATTATCACTAGGATAACTAAATACATCCACATGGCACCCTCAAATTCAATCTCAGCATATACATTTTTCCATTTATTTCTAATTATGATCCTGCGCCACTCATCATTTCGGCCCAAAATCCATATGCATCATAATTATCTATCCTCCACTCATCCACAACAAATTTAATCATATCGAATTCAATCATTTCACAGTCAAAATTAATGTACCAGGTGACAAACACTTCAATTAACACACAACAATTTCAATGATAATAAACACCGAATTTTAATTATTCAAAATAAAGCAACCAATCCAAATCATCAAGTTGCATGTGTATGTATAAATTTACCAATAAACCAGTGTCAGGAAGCGAAAGCCATTGGTCAAAAAGCTTGTCGGCAACATGAGGGTTAGCTTTGATGGCCAAAGGAGACACCTCTGGCAGCTGCAACAAGTCGGCATCGAGACACGCCACGTCACCATTAAAATCCACCTCCATAATTATTAACCACTCCGATCAAAATCCACAAAAATCTCCAGATCCTCGAACGCTCTCACAATCATCAAACAAACACTGAGAAAAGACAGCAAACGGATAAAAACTCTCCCGTCTACCGGCGCCACCTCCAGAGTATTATATACGATTTTAATAGTCCCCTATTATTTTCGAATTATAAAGAGAAATGAATCAAGATCTTTAAATTTCGGGATCTTTGGCGAGCTCTTAATCGGCGATGAAGAGATTATAAACCCTAGAAATTAACTGGCCAGGAAGGAGATCGGAGGAAGCAACGAAGGCCTTGGGAAGTGAGTGCTTTTTTATGTGAAAGGGCAGAAAGAGAGATAGATAAGAGTGATTTATGTATTTGTATGTATAGGTTAATATATACATACAGAAAAAAATGAAGGACGATTGTAATGACCACCTGAAATATGAAAATCCACAAGGAAAGAAATGAAGAAGCGAAAGGCAGGCAGACAATCTAGAAATGGGGCTGTTGTTACCGACCCGACCCGCCACGTGGAAGAAGCCTGGCATTTTTATTTTTTTTCAAAGCTTATTGAGTTTTTTTTTTTTTTTTTTTTAACATAAGCGAATTGAATTTAGAAAGTACGCTTATTATTATTATTTTTTTTAAGCACTACTACTTTTTTCTTATTGCTTCACAAACTTTTCTTATTTTCGTCTCCATATTTTTTTTTCTCCTTGTGTTTTTTTGTATCGCATGAGAGGAGTAATTAAACAACTTCTTAAATCATTAAATTCTTGCTAAAGTAATTATAAATAATAGTGTTAATGTACTTTCGAAGAGAACATCATATAAAGGCATATTTGTGATGTTGTGATTCTTATTTAACCTAACTTTTGTCTTGAGTTATTTTGATTATCCATAACGTACTCATTTGACCTTATTTTTATGTAAAATGTTGTTTTGACCCGACCCATTATTGGTGAACTGTCAGTTACCTTATCTAAATAGTATTTGCTGCTGGTATGATATCCACTGGAAATCCAAATTTGGATTTCCAGGGAACGGACAACAGAACTCCTCAAGAACAACTGTCAACTTCCAAGTTCGCATATTTTTCATGCACAGTTCGCACAGAACATAAAACACAGGTATTTCTTCGGTTCCTCAATCTGAACTATGCATTTCTATATGATGGTTTATCAGCATTAGGCACCAAGAAATCACTAACCCAATGACTACAACTTTGTCTGCTGAGTTGTTTCCTCGGTTCTTTCCTTATGTTGCTCAAGCAAAACTCACTTTAAGTTGTCGCAAAAAGTCTGTTGTGAGATGCAGAGGCCATAGACGTCCACAAAGAGTAAAGGTTTCCACAGAAACTAGATCAACCCACCTGCAGCCTCATGATTCTGCAGAACCCAATTTTGTGAAACTGCTTAACAGGTCTTGCAAAGCAGGCAAATACAACGAAGCTCTGTATTTTCTTGAATGCATGGTGAATAGGGGTCTCAAACCAGATGTAATTCTTTGTACAAAGCTCATTAAAGGACTTTTTACTTCAAAAAATGTGGAAAAGGCAGTTAGGGTCATGCAAATTTTAGAGAAATATGGTGAACCTGATGTTTTTGCTTATAATGCTGTCATTAGTGGCTTTTGTAAAGTGAATCAAATTGATTCAGCAAATGAAGTGTTAGATAGGATGAGGGCTACAGGTTTTTCTCCTGATGTGGTTACTTATAACATAATGATTGGGAGTCTTTGCAATAGAAGGAAGCTAGGATTAGCTCTTCAGGTTTTCGATCAGTTGCTGGAAGATAATTGTAAGCCTACTGTTGTCACATACACAATTCTTATAGAAGCGACAATCCATGAAGGTGGAATTCACGAAGCAATGAAGCTTTTGGATGAGATGTTATCCAGAGGGCTCCAACTTGACATGTATACTTATAATGCAATCATTAGGGGAATGTGTTAAGGACTGATTGATCAAGCTTTTGATTTTGTGAGGAGCTTGCCAGCAAAATGTTGCAAACCAAATGTGATATCGTACAATGTTTTGTTGAGGGCATTGTTGAATCAGGGGAAATGGAAAGATGGGGAGAAGCTGGTGGCTCAGATGATTTCAAGAGAACGTGAACCAAATGTAGTTACCTATAGCATCCTGATCAGTTGCCTGTGCAGAGACGGAAAATTGGACGAGTCACTCAACTTGCTGAAGGTCATGATAGACAAAGGGCTAAATCCTAACACGTACACCTATGACCCATTGATTTCTGCATTCAGCAAAAAAGGACAGACAGATTTGGCAATTGATTTCCTGGATTATATGATTTGCACTGGTTGCTTACTTGATGTAGTGAACTAAACACCATTCTATCTGCTATGTGTAAGAAAGGAAAAGTCAATCAGGCCTTGGAACTATTTGGAATTCTTCCAGAAATGGGGTGCCTTCCAGATGTTAGCACTTACAACACAATGATGAGTGCATTATGGAATATTGGAGAGAGAGCTAAGGCTTTGAGAACGGTTTCTGAGATGATCGGCAAAGGGATTGACCCTGATGAAATTACTTTCAATTCACTTATATCATGTTTATGCAGAGATGGTATGGTTGATGAGGCTAGAAACTTGTTGACAGATATGGAAAGCAGTGGTTATCCACCTACGGTTGTCACTTACAATATTGTGCTTCTTGGATTGTGCAAAGCTCATAGGATAGATGATGCAATTGAAGCGCTAGAGCAAATGATTCAAAATGGCTGCCGTCCTAATGAAACCTCGTACATTCTATTGATTGAAGGGATTGGGTTTGCAGGATGGCGAGCTGAGGCCATGGGGACTGCAAACGCTCTACTGAAAAAGCAAGTTATCACAAAAGAAGCATTCAGACGTTTGAAGAGAACCTTTCCCATGCTTGATGATAAGGAAGGTTCTCTCATAAAGAAGAAATAGCTTCATGTGATCTGTTAGTCATTGGATTTCACCCTTCAAATCTGTGCACAAAAATCTCTTATTTCGTTGAGCTAGAACCTCTAGTTCCTTGATGCTTCTTCTCTGTCACAAGGCAACAATAGATCTTCAGGATTTTTAGGAAATGTGAGACGTGTAACCAATCTCCGCATCCAATTAGGTTGTCAAGAAGTGACGGAATTTAAGGATTTTTAGAAAAGACCATCTAGACATAACACAGAACTGAGAAACCATTGTTACTAGGCAAATGCTGAAGGAAATCTTCTGGTGTTACTTTTTATAGATGTCACTATGTTCATGGAGAGTGACGAGATTTACAAGCCGTTGCAGGAAATTGCAGTACAGACCAGAAAACTTATTTTGGCTTGCGTTCTGAACATCTAGAGTCAGCGGAAACGCTATTTTAGCTGCTGATCATATTTACTTGGTGCAGTTTCTTAGTCTGATTGCACCAGAAGCAGCTTTATCTGAATTGCTCTGAAAGATCTGACAAATGATTATGTAATCAATCATTATCTGTCTCACCATGTTCATTGCCTTTTTTGTTGTCCTGTGGTTCCATATGGTCATATCCAACTAACTTTATTCTGTTACGTGCTAAAATGAACATGATCCATGAGCTCAAGTTCCCTGCTTATACAGCCTTACCCCTCCCCTAGCCTGGTCCATATTCCAATGGATAGAAAATCTTTCTCAAAAGGCCAGTAATCATAGCAAAAAGTTTTCCTCGTATTGATTACCACTATGCACACTGTTGCATTAAACAAATGAGAATCATCAGTTAATTCGTATGTTTATAGAATAATTTGAGATTAGGCAAGAATACTGCTTCTTCTTTTTGATATGTTGAACTGCTGATCAGCAGGCCAACAGCTTCAATGCAGTTGTGTCAAATTCTAAAATTGCATTATGTACCCAACTTCAGCCCAATGCTCATGAGAAAAAAGAGAATGGAGAAAGTGTTGTATGTTACAGCATTGGGCTCCACTCCACATAACAGAAGATTATATATTACTAAAGCTGCATCACCGAAGTCACCTTGTTTGAATAGCACAAGTTCTGGTCAGAAAACAATGGCTTGTGTTACAGATGAGGTCTTTTTGGCTAATTACTAAATGAGATCTATGCAGACTGGGAAACTCTACCATTGATGTTTGTGGGATTAGAGTGTTTGCGATTTTTTTCTACTAAACTGATGCTAAAAAAATTACACAGACAAGTGTCATTGCTTCAACAATCGGAAAACTTCCCTATAGGCAACTTTTTTTCATGACCTTAGAGAAATACTAACTCAAACAAGTGCAGACCGGAAGTAGCTCAGCTCAATATAAAAATCAGGTTTTCAACCTTCTTTGACCTTCCGACCCAATTTAGAAACCAGAAGAATAGTTATGCCCAATGAAACAGAAGAAATCCACAAAGCTGAGAACAAACAAATTTACAATTCACAATTTCGGGTTATAGAACTAATTTCGAGCATACATATTTGAATGTGAATCCTTGGAAGGTGCCAAAAAGAAACTGAGAAAGGAAAAGCATAATGAAGGCTCTGCATATTCAACCTACACGCCAATTTACAAATCTCAGGATGTCACACATTTCACATATCATATGATGTTTTGAAAAGATAAGAGGTTGAAGAAAAATGAAGCAAGAGTTAACTGTCATCCCAATCAAACAGGCAGGCAAGATGATATGCAGAACAGGAGAAAAACACCTGAAAATGAGCTTTATTAAGGAACCAAAAGACAACAAGTTCTAGATATAAAGAATCCCTCCCCCGCCGCCCCCCCCCCCCCCCCCCCCCAAAAAAAAACCCAAAAAACCCAAAAAAAAAAAATTTTGATCTCTGTAATAGAGAAACACCAGAAAATCAAACCACTTCAGCATTTCTATTTGGTAAAGTTATTCTCTCATCTCCTCCTCTAACCATGCAGAAATTTTGCTACTTGAGACAAGATTTCAGTTTCTGTATTCTTAAAATTGAAAATAAAGAGTGCGGCACTGTAACTAAGAACTCGACTCATCACATTCAAGTCTAAAATCTCTGATACTTCAAATTTTGACTCAACTCAGCAAATATAAAAGAACACAAATATAAATAAATAAAAAAATCTGAACTTGCAGCCAATTCAATCAACCAAAAATTCTAAGGCCCCTCACATGCACAGAACGGGAAACAGCCACTGCTCAAGAAACCCAAAAAAATTCAAAAGCATGAGTTCCTGTTCCCCTTTTCCGTCAAACTTGCAAATATGGATAGCTGACAGAAAACACCGCTATTTTGCGTTCGTATACAGAAATAGCGAGAGAATGCAAGCTGAAGAACTAGCAAATGAACAAGGAAACGCAAGAAAAAAACCACAAGGAGAACGCAAACCTTAAAGCGAAAGATGGTTAATATCAGTAGAGAAAAGATGACATTCAATAAGAAAATCTTACCGCTAAAATTAAATTTTCTTGGTTTTGCAGCGGTGTCAAAACTGGGACGCACAAGCAATTTTAAAAGCCAGCAGGGACGTTAATTACTAAGCGGGGTGGAATTAGATTAAATTGCAGTAAACACCTTCCATTTTAGTTCAAAGTTAAAACTTGAAACTTGTATATTACCTGAGGGAAAATGGGCAAATTTGTTAAAATATTGGCCAAAAAAAAGAAAATTCGGCATTTATAGGTGTCAGAAAAAATTTTTTGGTATCTAAAGGCGCCGCGTTTCTCAAACGCGGCGCTGAAATTTTTTTTTCAAATTTGTCAGGCGCCGCGTTTCCCAAACGCGGCGCATGAACAGTAGTCAAGCGCCGCGTTTGGGAAACGCGGCGGTTACTGTTCACGGTACTTTTTACTGTTCACTTTTTTTTTTTTTTTTTTTTTACAGAATAGGTAAGTGTTTAAGATTTTTTGTATTATTGTTTAGGTAGATTTATAGGATTTAAGTAAAAGTAATGAAGGTAATTCAATATTTGAATTGAAAAATTTTAGATTTAAAAATAATAAAGTTATAAACACCAAATTTTGATATACCACTAAATTTTCTAATATCTTGTGAGCCATTTTTTATTTTTCAGAATGGGAAATTTGGTTTTTAGAGAAAGTGTGCAAAAATCTTCCGGAAAATTATAATTTCAGCACGTAAATATATTTTTTGTCAATTTTTTATTTTTAAATTCATATTTATATCATCATACAAATTTCTAAATTTTGAAATTTTTCTAAATGAATCACTATTTTTTTAGGTATTACGTCAGTTCAAGGACAAAATAATCATTTCAATTTTTGAATACCTTTTTTTGGCTATTTTTGAATTCCAAACTCATATTTCATACTTTTACGTATATTCTAAATTTGTGATAATTTTTCGGGTTCAAAAACTATTTTTTCTATAATGCATACATATCTGAGGCAAAATCGTTTTTTTTTTTACCTAAAAAATTATCACAAATATAAAATGTGCTTAAAATTATGAAATATGAATTTAAGATTCTAAAAAAAATTAAAAATAACTATTTCGCCCTTGAATTGACGTGGTACACAAAAAAATAGTAGTTCATTTAAAAAAATTACAAAATTTAGAAATTTGTACAAGGGTATAAAATATGAATTTAAAAATCAAAAATTGACCAAAAAGGTATTTACGTGCTAAAATTATAATTTTACCAGAAGACTTTTGCACACTTTCTCTAAATACTAGATTTCACATTCGAAAAATAAAAAAATGACCTACAAGATATATTAAAAATTTAGTGGTATATCAAAATTTGGTATTTGTAGCTTTATTATTTTTAAATCTAAAATTTTTCAATTCAAATATTGAACTACCTCAATTACTTTTACTTAAATCTTATAAATCTACCTAAACAATAATACAAAAAATCTTAAATACTTACCTATTCTGTAAAAAAAAATAAAAAAAAAAAAAAAAAGTGAACAGTAAAAAAGTACCGTGAACAGTAACCGCCGCGTTTCCCAAACGCGGCGCTTGACTACTGTTCATGCGCCGCGTTTGGGAAACGCGGCGCCTGACAAATTTGAAAAAAAAATTTCAGCGCCGCGTTTCCCAAACGCGGCGCCTTTAGATGTCAAAAAAAATTTTCTGACACCTATAAATGCCGAATTTTTCTTTTTTTGGGCAATATTTTAACAAATTTGCCGGGAAAATGGCATTAATAGTCCTTTATATTTTTTACTTCATATCTTTTTTACGCTCTCGTAATTAAAATAAAACATTTGAGTCCATTACATTTTACAAATATTGCATTTAGGTCTTAAACGCTATTTTAGGGGGTGTTTGGTTTAGGGAAATCAAGGAGGGGAATGGGTATCACAAGTAATGATACCCATTGTTGATGTTTGTTAAGCAACTATCACCATCATTCAATGGGAATGATAGTGATTAATTGGGGTGTTAATGATTCCCCCAAAATACTAGTCTATCAAACCCATTAACCCTTATTATTAAGGGCAAAAACACACCAATTAAAAAAAATATATCTTTTGAGTTACCCACTCTCAATACACTCTCTCTCTCTGTCTCTCTCTCTCTCGTCTTTTGATTTTGAATATTTTTTATTAGTACTTTATAATTTTTTTTACAAAAATTATTTTTAATAATTTTTTTTATAAAAATTCTTTTTAATAATTTTTTTTACATTCAATAATTTTATAAAAAAATGTATAGAAAATCAAAGATATATAATACTCTCTGTTAATATAATAAAAATGACTTTTTTTTAAGATTATCATTTCCATAAAACTCAAATTAGAGCATGACTATATTTAAAATTGAAGAAATCTTTTTAATTTTTTTTAAATATACAAAATAAGAAATCTAAAAACTATGTATATCATAAATAAAAATTTTAAAATTTACTTGAAAGTCATTTCAGTATACCAAACAAATATTCTTATAATGATACCCATTCCATTATTAAACCAAACATGTTGGAGAGAATCATCAAAACCCATACTCATAGTAGGGTTAATGATACCCATAGTGATAGTGATTGAGGAATTTAAACCAAACGCCCCCTTAATCTGTTTTTTAACCTAAGAAATCTAGGGTTATTTATTGGAACATATACGTTGTTTCTCTCCTCCTCCTTTCGTAATTTTTGTTATTTGAATTCTCTTCCTAACTTCTCTCAAATCTTACTTAGCACCATTTCACATCATGCCTTGTCTATTACCCATATACTAGTGGTGTTCAAGGATCGGACCCGTCCATAAACAAAAATTTTGGCTCGAACCGACCATTCTAGTTCGGCAAATTTTCAAACCGTAAACTAGTCTACATGTAATGGGTACCTTGCCTTCCGATTACTGCAAAACCGATTTAGATAGGTTGTGTACCTGACCTAGTCCACATAATTCACCAATATTTTAAAAAAATAAAATTTATAAAACCATCATTAAATCACTGATAACACAAGTATTAATGACCTTAAAGTTAAATTACATCATGAAACTATAATTTCCAAAGCAACCAAAAAATAAAAAACTAAATGAACAAATAGTCACTTAGTTTTTCAATTTCATTCTCACATTTCAATTAGCCATAAAAATTAAAAAAAATACTTAATAAATAGTCAATGAACATCCAAATAATAAAATAAATAGTCAAATGTTTATCAGTTAGTGAAATAGAAGTACAAATTATGGGGTGTTTGGTTGAGGGGAATAAAAAAGGGGAATATGTATCATAAATAATAACGCCCATTGTTGATGTTTGTAAAACAGCTATCACTATTTATTCAGTGGGAATGATAGTGATTAATTGGGGTGTTAATAATTCCCTCCAAAATACTATTCTGTCAAACCCATTAACCCTTATGATAAATGACAAAAACACACCCACTAAAAAAATACATATATTTTGAGTTACTCAACCTAATACACTATTCCCCCCTCTCTCTCATTTGTCTTTTGATTTTGAATATTTTTTATTATACTTTATGAATTTTTTTATAAAAAATCTTTTTAATAATTTTTTTTACATTCAATTTTTTTATAAAAATTTGAATTGAAAATCAATAAATATATATTACTCTCTGTTAATACAATAAAATTAACGTGATTTCAATTGGGGCATATCAAGTACAATTTTAAGGTTATCATTTGCATAAAACTCGAATTTGAGCATGGCCATATTTAAAATTGAAGAAGTCTTTTTTAGAAATTTTATTTAAAAAGATACAAAATAAGAAATCAAAAAAATATGTATATCATAAATAAAAGATTTAAAAATTTTAAAATTTACTTAAAAGTCATTCCAGTAAACCAAATAAGTATTTTTATAATGATACCCATTCCATTATTAAACCGAACATGTTTGAGGGAATCATCAAAACTCATACTCATACTAGGGTTAATGATACCTATAGTCATGATAGTGATTGAGGAATTTGAACCAAACGGCCCCTTAGTAGTAACAATAAAATAAATAAAAAAATAATAAAACAATGAATGAGTAAAATAATACCACATACGAAAATGACAAAACCATCCCTCACTATGGATGGAGTCGAATATCCACCAGTTTCACAATAATGTGAATTGTTATTCAACCCGTTTATTTTATGAAACGACTCGGTGTCACTAATCGATTCAGTTACTCTATTTTTTTGATTTGAAGTGGGTCGATTTTCTCAATTTTTTGATTTTTCATTTTTTTGAACAGCCTTAATATTTACTTACCCTGCCATAGTTGCCATATTCCTACATTGTTTAGACAGCCATTCAGATGAAGTGTATACTATTCAGCTTCTAGTCTCATTTCTCTAATTCCCTCTACTCTTTACAGCCCTTTCTCCAATGTCTCACCCAAATCTAAAAAATTGGAATTGTTTTTCAAGATATTTGATTGTTTTATTTGGATAGAAACATGTATGTCATTTGAAGATTGGACTCGGATTTTCTATTATGTTCGTAATTTTTGACAGCACACAATTTGGATGGTATATTGGCTCGCTTGTGCTATTGGTGGGACGATTAGTGGTTGTGAACATGACAACCGCATGTGTGAAGGGAAAGGAAACAGAAGAAGTACATCTTTTGTGGCTAAAGTCTGATTTCAGAAGATCCAGAAGATCGATTTTTTTTTAAAAATAAAACTATCAATATTTATGTATTTTGACGAATAGCCAATGTATATACATATCAGATGACTAAATTTTGAACGCCAAAGAAGTACGTGATTTCTCTTAAAAAAAAAAAAAAGACACGTGTTATGACCAGCAGTGTATTTTACAATTGCTATGTTTTTCATTTTTCCTCTAAAAAATTTGTCAAGTAATGTATTTGTGCACTTTTCATCCCAAAAAAAAGAAAAAAACTTAAATAGAATTAATAAAAAAACAATAAATTCAAAATGCAAAAAATCGAAACATTTCATTGTAAAGTTAGAATGTTTATCTGATGAATTATTTGTAATGTTTTTTCCCACGCACATCCGGTCATTAATCACATATTTTAATTTAAAGCAGCCCCATAAGAGACAAAAAAAGGGGAAACGGGGGAGCGACAAGGAAAGCGTGCACGCTTATCACGTTAGCGGGGAGAAGGAAAATTAAAGAACATCCATTGTTTTTTAAAAAGTATATATTTTGGTTTAAATCAATTATTTTTTTCCTCAAACCAAAAACGACGATGATGGCGTCGACGTCTTGGGAAGGTGCAATTCTGAAAATTCCGCCTCTCGGATTCATAAACCCTACTACTAGTACTAGATTAGTCAACCGGAGCTCAGTTTCGCTCCGGTTTCGGTTTCGGTTTCAGTTTCGCCACCGAGCTATATTTTCGGCCTCAGCTTCCGCTTCTTCTCCTTCGTTAGTGGTCGACGACTCGAAACTCGGACCCGGTTCTCTCGGACACATCACCCGACCCGACTTCCCCATTCTCCACCAGGTAGGTAGTCCTTAGCTGTCCTCCTCTTCTTTGATTGCAGAATATTCCGCTATGCTTTTCGGTAAAGTAAAATTGAATGCATAAATTTGGTTTCACAGTTGCAATTATGTTGTTGGAATTTTGGTAGGAGGTGAATGGCTCAAAACTTGTGTATTTGGATAATGCGGCGACTTCGCAGAAGCCGACGCCTGTATTGAAGGCTATACAGAACTATTATGAATGTTACAATTCTAATGTCCATCGAGGCATTCATTACTTGAGGTATCTGATTTACATTTTCCTTTGTTGTTTTCGTTTATTAAAAAAAAAAATTAACTTGCTGTTAATGATTATTGAAATTTGAAGGACGTTAGGATGATTTTGCCTATTGGAAGTATTACTCTTTGGGAAAAAAAATATGATTTTTATGGTTTTGTTTCTGAATTTAGTGCAAAGGCGACGGATGAGTATGAACTAGCGAGACAAAAGGTGGCAAATTTTATCAATGCACCAGAATCTAGGGAGATTGTTTTCACAAGAAATGCTACTGAAGCTATCAACCTAGTGGCTTACTCTTGGGGACTAGCTAACTTAAGACCACAAGACGAGGTCTTCTCTTGGAATCCTTTCTTACTAGAATATTGTTTCCATTTTTACATTTGAAAGTTCCTGCCTTTTGCATATTGTCACGAGTATTGGCAAAGTGTGAACATTTTTTCCCATTATACAACTTTGTAACTAGTACCGTTGTCCACAGTGGTTTATAAGCATTCACGGACCCCAAATTTTCAATCGAGAATACTAGTAATTCTCATACTAGTGTGAAAATTTTGTGAAATTAATATACAGGCATCTCACATGTACCTTTAGACTGGTTAACCATTCACAGAATTGTTTAAGAGAAGTGCTTGTAGGCATGGATAAGGGAGCTTACAAGAATGCTACATGTTTATGTGTATTGTCCTTTTTAAATCATTCCTCTTGGCAGGAATTATCAACTTAGGAAAATTTTTGTCATCTCAGTTTTATATGCTTAAATTTCATCAGTTATACTGTGTTTATTTTTGTACTTTCTTTCCGAGAACAACACCATGAAGTCCCTGAATTTGTTGGTAGCCAAGATTTATTCTTATTCAAGCAATGTGTGAATCTATACTAAGTTGTTTTCCAGAAGGAATTGGTACTCTGATTTAGGATGGTGGAGTTGTCTGGTCTTCAGCTTAAGATCCAATGAAAGGAATTTCTCCTTGGAGATTTACCAGTTAAACTTGATGCTCAAATCATCTGAATCTTGAATGGTGCTTAGATGCTAATTGTTACTTTTTTTTTTTTTTTGACATTTTATCTGTTTTTGCATGATGTCTGAGATACGTTATTAACATCTTTCTTTTGTCAGTGTTGCATGTTTTATCCTGCTGCTTAATGGTTGCAGATTGTGCTGACAATTGCTGAACATCACAGCAATATTGTTCCCTGGCAACTTGTAGCCCAAAAGACCGGTGCAAATCTCAAATTCGTGGACCTTACTGAAGATGAGATTCCTGATGTTGGGAAGTTGAAGGAAATGCTCTCTAAGAAAACAGAACTGGTTGTTGTCCATCATGTCTCTAATATGCTAGGTGAGTGAAATAATTTGGGATCTCAAGTCAAATCAATTGCAAAGATGAAGCTGTAGTATCTGCATTCAGAATGATGAAGAAATTGGTGTTCCAAATTCGAATCCTTATTATTCTAATGCATTGCATAAATCATCTATTTTGCAGCTTCTGTCCTTCCAATTGATGAAATAGTCAATTGGGCACATGATGTTGGAGCAAAAGTGCTTGTAGATGCTTGTCAAAGTGTTCCACATATGGTGGTTGATGTGAAGAAGCTTGATACTGATTTTCTTGTTGCTTCTTCTCACAAGGTTAGGTCATTCCATGCGCAATAGTATCAATCCCTACACATATGTAATTGAAATTAGGGAATAATCATACTTCAGATGTGTGGCCCTACAGGCATTGGATTCCTATATGGTAAAAGTGAGCTCTTGAATGCAATGCCTCCTTTCTTAGGTAAGCCTTTGTGGCTTAATTCTTAATATAGTACAATCTAGTATACTAGCTGTCATTTTTGGGACATATTTTTCATGTTGGCAGTCAATACCTACAGGACACTTAAATGATTGAGGTTTGTTATTTTAAATCATCTTATGCATTTAAATGATTGAGGCTTGTTATCTTAAATCATCATATTTCTAATATTACTTTCTCTCAATCACAGGTGGCGGTGAAATGATATCGGATGTCTTTTTGGATCATTCAACTTATGCTGAACCCCCTTCAAGGTGGGTGGCTGTTCAAGCATTTGTGTAATTTTTCCTTAATGAAAAGCTTAATTGTAGGCCAGCCAAAAAGTGAGAGTGGTGGCAATAAGAAACTATATTCAGTGCACGCATGATCTCTACCTTCCCCCAACCCCTCCGAAAAGAAGAAGAAGAAGGAGAAGATTATGACATATAATAAATTCAAAGTATAGCCAAAAGAAGGAAAAAAAAAAAAAGTATCCTTCCATCTTCTTGTGAACTTTTTCTGTTGATAAGCACATTGCTTGTAGTGAAATATAGTCAATCCTGCACTGCTGGTCAATTGAGGAATTAAATCTCTAATTACATCTATTTGAAAGAAAATATGTAGAAACCCTTGCTTTAGAGGAGAAACAAAAATTGGAGAAATATTTAGGCGTATATATTTTCTGGTGGAAAAGCAATAGGAAGAAAAAAGATATGCCCCTGGATGCTGTGAGAGAGTATGCATATAGGCTTGGGAGAGACAAACCTCACCATAATATGACCAGATGCCATCATTTCTTCCAGGGACGATACTTTTGTCACTTCATCACTTCTTGAGGTTTAAGTCTTTGAATGGCAGCATGTAGTCACAATGTTACGCTTGGTGTTTTTTCACCTGTTTCCTAATACCCCACAAGGCATGATGATGCCCCTTGTAAAGACACCATAGATTTTGTCACATAACAAATCCTCTTTCCAGTTTCCTAATGACGGTTGTCCTATATAACTTATGTTAAGAGTCCAGTCCTGAGCTTACGACGTGCAATTGAGAGCCATACACATTGGTTTATATAGAATCATTATAAAAATAAATGGTGTAACTAGTATAATATAATTATACTTCCAACATCATGTAGTTTGAGGGGTAAAACCAAGTTAAGCTTTGTATTCTGGTGTATCAGTGCATAATAAACTGAAAAGACATTTTTTTCGGTTTTCTTTTCTTTTCTTTTCTTTTCTTTTTTTTTGGGGGGGGGGGGGGGGGGTGGGGGGTGGGGGGAGAGGTGTTGTGGGTTGTGGTGTTGAGGTTTCATATGTTGTTGCCTCGATGGGGCTAGCTTGAAGCAAAGTTCTTCCCATCATGGCAATGCCAATTTGATGTGATCTCAACTTCTAATGTGTCCTGGTTTATTATACGACTTTATTCCTTGTTTTTCATAAAGATGCTGTTTGCAGCTCCTGGCACGGATAGCATTTACATGACAATAAATGTTATGGATGTTTCCCATTTCCATTGCATCTAGTTTAACACAATGAAGTTTTATCTGGATTAAGCCCAACTTAATATTTTGTTATATTGCTTAATTTTTTTCGGTATGAAAAAGTGACCTCCTGGTAGGAGTACTATATCTGTGAAGTGAACAATCTAATTTCCTAAATGTGCTATTTGTGGCTGGTGTGTTGGAGATTTGTCCCTTTCATCTATCATAGTTCTTTATGATTTGACCTGAATCTGCTATTTTTGCGTTTTACATATCTCGCCATTTAATTGAAACAGATTTGAGGCTGGTACACCTGCCATTGCCCAAGCAATTGGATTAGGAGCAACGATTGATTATCTGTGTGGACTTGGCATGGAGAGAATACATGATTATGAGGTAAATTCAGTTTCCAGATACTATAGATCCGTGCATGAAATGGGAAGATATTGTGCATATGGACTCTGGCTTGTGTATATGTGGATGTGGAACATGATTATGTTGTCAATGGAATACAGGTAGAGCTGGCTAATTACCTGTACAATAGTCTCCGTTCAGTGCCCAATGTTCGCATTTATGGCCCTGCACCTTCACAAGTAGTTAAAAGAGCAGCTCTGTGTTCTTTCAATGTTGAAGATGTTCACCCAACAGATATTGCAACTTTTCTTGACCAACAGGTATAAGCTTTTCTTTTTTGCTGTTCTCTTTCATCCTCAGGCAAGTAATCCATAGTATTGAAAACAGAATACAATTCAAGACACTGTGTGACACGTGACTCCTTTTTTCCAGCATGGTGTAGCTATAAGGTCAGGGCACCACTGTGCCCAGCCCCTCCATCGTTATCTGGGAATAAATGCGAGTGCACGAGCTAGCCTTCACTTTTACAACACCAAGGAGGATGTAGATGATTTCATCCAGGCACTCACTGATACAATAAGTTTCTTCACGGCTTTCAAATAAGGATTATTTGACCGTTCAACACGTGTACAATGTTGTCTCTATTACTTTTTTTGGAGTAAATTGTCTCTGATATCCGTATGTAATATAATATGGGCAATGAACAGGTTCTTGTCCCATTATTATATCTTTTGCATGACTTCATTTTTATAACTGGATCCTTTGCAAGCAAGTTCCGCAAAGATTTCTGGTAGTTTTGTTCAAATTACCAGTAAGTCCAGAAAGGAATTTACACAATTTTAATTGAACTTCGTGGATTTCTTGTCAAAGTATGACACAAGGCTACTCACTTGTTAAGTCATTAAGTGATCGTCAATTTGGGTAAAGGTTTGCCCAAGAATCTCTCATTAATATTACAAGTGTGTCTTGGCTTGATTACTCTGGTCACAGTTATTATTGTAAAGGCATCTATATATAGCACATGCATATGGGTCATCCTGCTTGAGGAAATTTTGGATAGAGTTGTGTATAATTAGCAATATCTTAAAAAAAAAAGTTTTGACCTTTTAATTTTTTTTGTTTGTTTTCGGGGAGCTATATTCTCAAATTGTATATGGTAAGCAGTTTGGAGTTTCAAGCAACACATCATTGAGAATCTCACTTTGTTTGTGTGAGTCAACAAACATGTAATACAACAATAATTGATTTAAAAAAAATTAATATATGAAAAATTTTATCAGAAAGTGCCAAATAAACTTAATGCATCAAATGTTATTAAAATTCAAATACAAAAGAAGACAATTTACTAAAAGATCTGGGCATATCTATGTTTTTTAAAAATTATGTAGTAAATCTAGAAATATGTACGATGAAAAACCATTGTGAGAAATTGAGTTTTTCAATTACATAGGTAGCACTCGATAAATACACACAGCGCTAGCGGGGGGCAAGAAGATTAATAACCAAACGAAACTTTAGGAAAATTTCACTTTCAAGGCCCATAGTTGTTTCTAGAGTTGTCTCGGATCTCAACCCGGTTCCTTAAACTCCTCCGCAGGTATATATTCTTTTTTTTTTATAATAATTGAATATGTAGGTATATATTCCAAACAAGACTAGTATAATCAACGTATAGAAATAAATAAAGCCCTAACTTTTCATTCAGTTCTCTAACTACATAGAAACGTCGTCGTAAGTGAGAATTTCCGATTTGCCCTATGTCATCGACATCGGCCGCTGCTTCCTCCTCGACGGCGTCGTCTCAATTCACATACTCCACCGGCACCTACTTTCCCACTCCCTTTCACCTACAACAACCGCAGACCTATGTCGCCGCCTCTCCAATTCCGGCGATGCAGGTTCCTGCCGCTCCGCCCGTAGTTCCCCATGTTTACCCCCCTCCCGCCACGATTCCTACCGTCTATTCCCTCCCTCAGTTTCAACAGGTATAAATTTTTCGTTTTCTATTTTTTTTGGACAATTTTTTGTGTCGTAAGTTTGATTATGTGCAATAGAATATTTTTCTGGGAAAAAAATAGATAATTTTGGGCATAATAGGTCTAAACATTGGAGAACTCCGATTTGTGTGTGGGTGCGTCTGTTTTCCTGTTTTCTTTTTTTAATTATTTTTTGTGTATTAAAAAGTTCGAACAGAATATTAGTTGGAAAATTTGGGGGATAGGCATAATAATTTGAACTCCTCTTTTGCTGTGTTGAATTTTCTTTCTACAGCTATAAGGAGAAAATTTTAATTTATTTATGTTCTAAATAAGGATAGGGAAATGTGTTTTTACTTGCTTTTAGATATCAATGTGTTTGAGGACAGGACGATTGCATCCGTGCTTAATTTTGAGTGTGAAGAAATATAACAGATGTGATGTGATGTGTGTAAAAGGGCTAGAGATATGTTACGTTGAATCTTAGACATAATTAGAGTATTAATTGAGTCTGTTGTTGATATTTTGAGTACTGGTGGACAGGCGCAGCAATTGTTTCAAAGGGATGCACAGACAATAACACCAGAAGCACTAGAGAGTGTGAAAGCTGCACTTGCAAGCAGTGAGATTGAACACAAGGCCGAGGCCAAAAAGAAAGCATTACCTCGAAAGGCTGCAGGGCAGGCCTGGGAGGATCCTACTCTTGCAGATTGGCCAGAGAGTGAGTTTCATTCACTTCACCCTTTATTTCTTTTCATTGTTCTTCATGCACTTTGGAATTTTGTTACTGTTGTTGGGCATTAGTTTCAGTTGAGTTTTGGCATTTTAACACCACAGTGGATCTGCTGTCTTCTCTCCGGATTATATGTCCTATGATGGCATTAGGTGCCACACATTTTGGATAACAATTTGCGTGGATTTTCTATCTGTCTTATGCACCGGATTACATATCCTGTCATCCCATGCTAGTTTTTGCTGCATTTTGGATTTGTACTCTTATGTGTCACATCTCAGGATTATATGTCCTCTGATTTTACTGATTACGACACATTTTTTGTAGCAATCTTCTTGGGAATATGCTTTCTTGCCACCAGATTTCGTGTGTTTTATGATAAAAATTTTACTACAATATGTGTCTGTTTTCCTATATATCTCAAACTTTTGTCTGTTTCCAGTGAAGGTGTTTTGTTAAGTAGTCTTTTATTTAAGGATTGTCCTGTTGATTAGGCGAGGTGTTACAGAATGATGCCATGCTGTAAATAATATTAAGTATTTTTAGGAAATATTTATCTTTAGCATTAATTTATGAATCAGGGAGGATCTGGTAAGAGGCTGGTTAAAAATAAAATTCTGTAGTTTTTCTTTAACATCATTTAATACCGTTAATTGCTTCTACTGTGTTACTTAGATTTTTTATGATTCCTGGTCTTGCTTTTAGCAAGTCTTTAATTTTTTTTTTTTTTATGTTGTGATATTGTTGGTTTACAGATGATTATCGTTTGTTCTGTGGCGATCTTGGTAATGAGGTGAATGATGATGTTTTATCAAAAGCATTTGCAAGATTTCCATCCTTTAACATGGCCAGGGTGAGTTCTCCGAAAGATTCTTTTCCTCTGTTAATGTCTATTTGGCTTTGTTGAATGATGTACATGAGCATTTGCATGTCCTCTTCAGATACTGTTTTGAAGTTCATGGAGCCCTCAGATGTCTCCTGTTCATTAAGGTAGAATTCTCTTTGGTCTATGTTGCCGATGGCATTTCGTGCTGTTAATAGTTTTCAGGATTAAGAGCAGGTGAACCTTGAATCCTTTTATAAACTATAAAGTCTATAGACTTTTATGCCAAGGGTCTTCGTGTCTCAGTCGGTATGCAAAATGTGGATAGTGGCAATATTATTGGTACTGCTGGTTTCTTGTAGTTTTCTTTTTCAAAGACAGAAACTTATTTTAATGTCTAATTAAGCGAAAAGGTATTTGGGTTAGATGTGGATTACAGAGTATATGCTAATTTTGTTCCAGTCCAAACTTTGGAATCATCATTATTTATGTGCAGTTATATGGAGTTAGATATTATTTAATTTGGTCATTCTAGTGGTTTTGCAACCTCATCGGAAGCCTCATGCATGCATGATTGTGCTCAAGTTATCATGTCTAGTTATCTACTGTAACTTGATTTGCTGCTATGCCCTCAAAACTTATGTATGAATTTCATGCGTGCAGGTTGTACGAGATAAGCGGACTGGCAAAACCAAAGGCTATGGATTTGTAAGTTTTGCAAACCCTTCAGATCTTGCTGCTGCGCTCAAAGAAATGAATGGTAAGTATTGGTTTCTTGTGAAAGATGCTTTTGTGGTTGTCTGTTTATTTCCCCATCTGCACTTTCAATCTGTATTTTACATTATGTAGCTGTAAGGGAAGGGCCTTTTATAGTTATGTGGTCATTTCTCACCTTCTATGTGTCAGGGGAAAGAAATGGTAAGAATGGTTTTGTTTTATCTGCATTCAGGTAAGTATGTTGGAAATCGGCCAATCAAACTGCGTAAGAGCAACTGGAAGGAGAGAACAGACTATGAAGCTTTAGGAAAACAGAAGGTAATCCTTTTATTAATTCATTATTTAGTTGGTAGTGTTTTGATCATTAACATTAACTGTGTTGCTTTTACTCTTTTGGTAGAACCATTCTCAAAAGAAACCAAAGTTGGCAAAGAAGGGCGGGTTTCATAAGTGAGCACCAGTTGGTGTTAATGCCTTAGTTGACTGTAACAAAGGAAATGCTGTTAGCTGTTTTATGTGCTGTTATCAGGCTTCGGTTGTGATTGCGTACTTTCAGGGGGAAACAGCTAGATCTTTTGTTTAGTATCTTTTCTACGCATTGTCTCAGTTGTATCCATTACTATTTCCATTACTATTTATAAATGACTGTCGCTTTGATAATTGCGCTTTTATTTGTCTTTTGAGTAATATTTCATCCTTGGTTTATATGATTGAGATTTGTTACCTCCTCCTATGCAAGAATTTGTTAGCTCTTTTTTTTTATTTGCAAACAAGCAGAGAAATGTATTTTCGATCATTATGATGAGCATACATCATCGTTCAAAGATTATACAGGGAAAAAAAATAATATCAAGAAGTCTTGAGGTTAATATTGGTGGAGATGAGGTCACTGATTAATCAAGTATGCCTTGAAGGTGGTCATTGACTCAGTTGAGGTTTTGTGATTGAGAGGATCTCTTTGGCTCGATGTAACTCTCATTAAAAGATTGGCTATCTAGTTAAATTAGAGATTGAGCTAAGGGTGCTATCGAGCCGAGTCGAGCTCGAGTAACACTATCTTCGAGCTGGACTGAATTGCTTATTAGTATTGCTCGAGTTCGATTGAGTTAAAATTTGTGAAGCTCGAACTTGAAGTTCTGCTTGAATATAGGAGTTCGACTCGATACATGTTTGAACTTTTTTTGTTTTTTGTTTTTTATTTATTGTTCGAGCTCGAGTATTTGAGAACATTATAATAAATTTTATAATTTTCATACATAAATCAGTAAATACATAATAAATAAAATATATAATTTTTAAATAATAGATGTTTGATTAGGCTGGACAAGCCTTCGAGTTTGAAAAATTAATACTCGAACTCAACTTGTGAATCTAATTGAGCTACTTGAACTCGACTCGAATTCGGTCAAACTCGAGTTCGAGTCGAGTAGTTGAGCAACTCGGTTCGACAATATTCCTAGATTGAGCACAACGCTTTTATCCATAATATTATTGATACTTTAATAGTGAGCCCAGCAACAACTTTCTCGCTTCCTAAAGCAAAAATCACGTCAGTATAGTAAATTGAGGGCAAGTTTTATTTTGCATTCTTGAATTATACGTTTATTTTCTACCTATATAATAAAATAACACAAAGGTTACTGTAGCATTTCCACCTTCTGACACGTGTCGTAACCAGTGAGTAGTATTTCCTCTTTGGTGAGCTTTTGTACGCTACCTTAATTCTCTTCAGTTTTCCTACTTTATTTTGTTTGTTTTGGCCACCCACATAATTGCCCTTTTTCTAACCAAAAAAAGCTTGCTTTTGGCCCAACGGTGCTTTGGCTCGTTAATTAAACTTCAAACATGTAAGTTTGACCATTATTTACTAGGTTAACACAATTACTTTATTTGATGTCTAAATGGCGACCCTTAAATCGCTCATTTATTTTTCAGCCCCATCTGTGTCTATTGAATTGGTGATTAATTGAAAGCAAATATACTTTTAAACATTATTAGTCGTTTCAGGTGCTTGAAATACTGAAGTGATTGATAAAAGCTCCTACTATCGTAGTTAGCCTTTCTCCTACCGATTCTCTCAAAAAATTTAGCCTCTTTATGTGTTATTGTACTTCCATTAGATCTAAACCCTTTGGTTATCCTAAAAAAAAAATGATTAATTAGCCTTTTTTTGGGATTTTTGGATGAATTTGATGCTTCTTTTTCTCCATTGTTTGAGGCGATCCATTCTTTTCCCAACAAAAATAAAAAAAGAAAAAGAAAAAGAACGTCATTCAACTCCAGTTGTCCATGAAGCTAACTAGCTCCTTTTTTGATATGTTTAACTCATTGTAATCTCTCTTTCTCGCAGAGAGAAAGAGTGGGGGTGTGTTTTTTGTTACAATTTCGTATTTATTTTGTTTGTTATTTACTTTACAATTTTTTGTTTGATTCTTTATTATTTTGTTAATTTCTTCTTTTCAAATTTCTATTTAGGTTTTTTTTTAGTCCCAAAATTTCACCCCACTTTTAAAACCCTTAATTTCAGTTTTCACTAGAAATTTCTTATTCCCGATCAAAGTCCAACCCTCGGTCTACGTACACCAACTCCACTAGAACTTTTCATTCCCAAAGCCTCCTCCGATCCAACAACAACCCCAGCTCTGGCTTGGGAGAAATATTATCTGCTGCGTTGAATTACTACTTCACTCTCATCATTTGTTGTGAAAGGCAGGCTTCCTTGTGAATTTCGAGTTGAATCGTATTCCCCTTCTTTCAATTTATCCTAGAGTTTAGCCGTTTGGTCAGAATCAGAAATAACAATTTATTTAGTATCATAATGACTAATAATTTTAAATTCAATAGGGAAACGCTAATTGGATACACCATTAAGATTAACCTAGCATGATTTACTACAAAAATTAGCAAATTTGATTTTCCGTGCAACTTTCCATTTCTGCATTGTTATGGTATGACTTGGGAAGTTCTTTAATGCCAAATCAATACGCACTTAACTGTGGATGTAAATGTGCTGGACTTTCATAACCATATACTTTTTTATTCTAAATAACTTGTTTTATTAATGCTTTAGACTCATGCTTGTTTTATTAATGCTGCAGACTTGTGCTGTTGCCAAAGACCTTCTCAATTATTATTCACAGAATCTTAGCTTGGCTTTTGGAGATTTGGGACGTTCAGCACTAAAGGAAAAGGTAGGAACATCCTTTGAAAGGAGTGAATCTGCTAATAGCAATGCCTGGTCATCTTCTTGACCATCTGCAGAACACAAATTTACAAATAAAAATCTGAAGGTCCATTTAATTCATATAAAGCTTCTTTTGTTCTCCTGTTATGTTTAAATCATAGTCTTTTAGTATAAGATGAGTTCGATATTCAATTATAGATTTTGAACGTCTGATAATTACTTAATTCAATTACGGCACATGCTGTTGTTCCATTTAGCTTGTTCGCATGTATCTCTTCATTTACTTACTAATTTATATAATTATCAAATGATTACTTTATTTTCTTGATGGTTTAGATTAATTATACTTTTGGGTGGGCCAAGGTTGTGCCTTGCACAGCCTGACCCCAGTACTATATATATAGGATATAGTAAATTTTAAAAATGGGACACGTGATTATCAAAAAAAAAAAAAAAAAATAGGACACGTAATCTTCTAAACTCAATTAACTTTCTCACTTGAGTTGAGTTAGCTATTGTCTTTTTTTTTGGTCGAACGTTATATCTTAGATGATACTCGTATGTACTTGTGCAATCCTTTTTAAATTGTTATGCATCTACTCAAAAAAAAAAAAAAAAAAAAAAAGAAAAAAAGAAAAAAATATCCACATCTTTCTAGCTTCGATATCTTTTTATCTTGGACTTGAAAAAAAGTCAATTAAGTTACAAAATCTGTACCTAACAGTAAGAAGGGTCGCGCCTTCTTTCTTCGTGACTTAATTATTTGGCGTTGAAATCGCTACTGAAATAACTCGCTAATGCAACTCGTCTAATCCGAGAAAGCTAGAGACCCATTCCATTTCCCTGTACCAAACATCTGGTAAGTACAAATAATTCAAAGTCTATGCAATTTATTAATTAAATTCAATAAAGTGTATTATTAATTTATATACCCTCAATGCACCTACAAATTAATAACTTCTCACAGGTCTCTTCTTTTTTTAACCGGACCACCTCATAATCCTCAAAAAAAAAAAAAAAAAAAGATCCATAATGACTTTCAATTAATATAGAAAAAAACCAAGGGCAAAAAAAGGTTTTTATCGTGGCAAAATTCGTCACGCCGTGCTTAACAAAAAAAAGTTCTAGGCGAAACTGATGGGTGCCCGTGGTTTCTTTGTCGCTTGTTTTCTAGAACTAGGGTTAGTTTTTCTAATTCAATTCTTCTAATTTTACAATTGACAATTTGGGATTTCAAAAAGATTTTTCAAATCTTGTTAGAAAGAAATTCCAATTAGTATTACATAATTTTTTTAAAGATTTGACTCAGGAACCTAGCTAAACTTGATATAAATTAACCTTACTTAGCCAATTTTAAAAAATATGGGCTCTTTAATTTTGCATCATAGAAATATAATTTTTGCCCAGTTTTTGGGATTCCTAATTAGTACCATTGGATTAATCCTAAGTGGAAGGTTGTGGGTTGGTCAAAGCACTAGTAAACTAAAAAAGTTAATTGGTGGGTACCATCACAAACAATTTTCTTGAGAAATTAAGGTTAGGGTTCTTTTAACCTAGGGTTAGATCTGGTCAATCTGATTTTGATTTTCTAGTAATTTGATTGTTTGATTTTTGAGGCATAAATGTATGGGTATTTTAGTGTAAAGATTTTGTTGATTGATTTCAATATATATTTTTTTTTCTGGGAAAACTGAATTTATCTGTAATTTGTGTGTAGTGAAGTTGGAGTTTGAGCTGCTCTAGGTGAGCGGAGAATTTAGATCTTTGGATCAATAAGTTGTAAGTCAATCCGGATATTTGTTTCCTAATTTTTGGTGAATTGATATGTATTTGTTGTTTTTGTCATTATCTTTTATTAGCAATCATCCTGAGAATTTAGAGCTTTTCTTCATTATTTGTTTATTACATTAATATGGGATGTAGTTGGATGTATGCTGTGCAGTTTAGTGGTTATAGTTGTTGTTGAATATCAACTAATGGTTTTGGGCTTGAAAGAGTTATTTAATAATGCAGAAAAAGTCTAGTTCTAATGAGTATTGAATTGCTGTTGGTTTTTGTCATGGGATCCAGGCTTATGAATTCGTATGTTGTAATCCTTCTAACAAGAATAGAAGGAAAGATCATGGACACGATATTTGCTTTGATTTGTATATGTGAAGATATTCTAATAATATGGGGAGTTTTAACCCCAGCCGTGGGGTGGCTGGGGTAAGTGGTGGTGGTGTGCATACATGAATTTTGCCTTGGGAGTTTGTGGACCCCATGTTATGGGGCTTTGGCAGTTCTTGGATGGATGTTATTGACACTTTATTGATGCAGGGGAAGTTTTCTTTGACTACAATCAATGACATGCTTATTGTAATGTGTAATGTCTTAACGCAGTGGACTTGGCTGCTATTGTTCATTTAGGCAGATTGATGGACGGACTACAGCCGTGGGAAGATATGCTTTGAAATGTAGACTTAATATCATTATAGGCTGTCTTTTTGTTAATCTGGCTTTGTAAGCGCAAATCTTTGCTGAAAATTTGGTATGGCTTTCGCTAATTGTAGACCAATGAAACCAAGCAAAATAAAGTTATGGAGAAACAAAGGGTAAATCCATGGCTTAGAAGATTACTCCCTTACTGAAAACCCAAGGATGGCTATGATTTATGTGAGAGAGTCTCTAGTGGGGACTCTTTGGGGAGTTTTAGTTGTTTTACATTGGTTCAGCATTAGTAATGAGGAAATTGGTAATTAGGCAGCCTGTCCTGTTTCAGGATTGTGTAAAAGCTAGACGAATCCTGTTGGCCTTCTGTTAATGCTGGGTGTTTCTATGCTTGCTTTTCTACTTCTGTTGAGAGTTCCAAATAGTTGTGAACCAGGTCTGAGTTGACCTTTGGTTTCCTGTTTTATCAGCAAGAAATATCAAACTGCTAGGGTAGTCAGATAGAAGCCATATTAGTTGTTGAAAATTCTGCAGCACCACATACCTGTTTCCTGTCAAATTCACGAGTTTCTGATTTATTGGCATCCACTGGTGACTGCTGATTGCATCTTGGGCAAGTGTTGGCCATTTGTTTAATGAACAAGGTCAACCGGACAAGAAATTAGTTAGTTTGTAATTTTTAATAGTTGAACAGCACGATCATGCTTGCTTTAAAAACACTGCTAATGATTCTTCTTCTCGATGGTTGATCAGGATGTTTGTCCAATCCTTTACAATTACCTTTGATATTTCGACAACTCTGTTGTTTAAGATAGGATTTGGTCATCTTCTCACTCATCTGCGACTTTGCCATGTGGCAGTCCCATAATCTGAAATCCCTAAGATACACCACCCTGTAGTCACTGTTTTTGTAAATTTTGTTGAGTGTTTTGTTGAGTATGCACATTAGGATGGTTCTTTTTACCCCTCAAGAGTAAAGAGGTGGACTGAGATTTTCCTTTATGATGTATATGTTACTTTTCCCTTTATCTTTTCTATTAGGAATGGTTATTTGTTTTGTTGATGTACTTTTTGGTTTCACAGTGTTGATGGTGATGGGGACAGAACTTGTAAGAACTTGTATTAAAGAAGAAAATATGGAAATTTCATCAATTCCACCTGGGTTTGAGTCACTTGTTCCCTTCACCCTGAAGAAGGTGGAAGATAAAGAAATAAAAATGAGTAATTCACCATCTGCTAGTGGTTCTGAATCACGGAAAACTCGCATGGAAATTGAGTTTGAATGCAGTGAGGAAGGTAAAATGGCAAAGACCATGGGGCGCAGACCTTGGATAAATCATTTCCAATTGGATAACAGTTCAGGGGATGAATCCGACACTGAGCAGGTTTTTCTTTTTTATTTGTTTTTAACTGTGTAGTCTTCTGCGTGCTTGAATATTGGATGTTATCCAGTGCATATCTCCATGTTTCATGTTACTGTATAGCTTCTGATATTCAATTTGTATTGGCAGAATCTGCTATTAAAGTCTCATCTTCCAAAAGGGGTTATTCGTGGATGTGATGAGTGTGTCAACTGCCAAAAGGTTGGTTTTCCAAACTGACGGGGTTTCGCTTTTAAAACTAACTTTAGGCTGATTATCGTGAACATTCTTCTTCATCAGGCTCATAATTGCTCCATTATGTGGAGCTGCATGTGCTTTCTTATATGCACCTGTTAAAATATATTTGAACAACTGTTTACATGAGTAGATCATTAGGGCCAGTGAAAATCATGACTAGTAATCTATACCACATTGCTTAGCAATTGACAAGTATTTGTCAAAAACCTTTGATTTCTTTGTGTTTTGATTAATGAGCTGCTTTTTTATTTTATTTGTTCTTTTTTTAATTTTTTGCTTTTAAATCTGAAGGAACTTGACAGTTCAGTTATGAAATTAAGACTCGCGATGTTGCATATTTTGCATTTATATGTGTTCACTGTTTAAAAACTTGAAACAGGTAACTGCTAAATGGCGTCCTGAAGAAGCTTGCAGGCCTGTTCTTCAGGAGGTTCCCGCCTTCTTTCCGTCTGAAGAGGTCCATACTTCTCAGAATGTTTTGGTTGTTATTTCCTTATCACATAGATTATCCTGACCAGCTATTTTTTGTTATCCTTGGGACACTGTCTATCTTAGAGCTCAATTTTTTACCTTTTGCTTGTGCCTATGCTTAACAAATGATTTGCTTTATTGATTCTTTTATACAGGAATTCGAAGATACTCTGAAATATATATCAAGCATACGTTCTAAAGCAGAAGCATATGGGATTTGCCGTATTATACCTCCCCCTTCATGGAAACCTCCCTGTCCTCTCAAGCAAAAGCATAAATGGGAGAATTCGAAGTTTACAACTCGTATTCAGCGGATTGACAAACTTCAGAATCGGGATTCAATGTCAAAGATGTTAAAAGTTAATCATCAGAAGAGGAGGAAAAGAAGAAGATGTACTAAACCTGGAGTAGACCATGGAAATGGTAATGGAGATGTTAAGGTCCCTGGTGATTTTGGAATTTCTGAGGCTGAGAGATTTGGGTTTGAACCTGGTCCAGAGATGACTTTGCATGCATTCCAGGTGTATGCTGATGATTTCAAGGCACAGTATTTCAGAAAAAGTGATAGTATTGTAGATCAGGGAGGAACTACAAACTTGAGCTGGGAGCAGCGGGAACCCTCAGTGGTGGATATTGAGGGTGAATATTGGCGGATGGTAGAGAGCCCTACAGAAGAAATTGAGGTGCCTATCTGCTGATGATTAGTGTATATTCTAGGGTTTTTATTTTGTATCCAGACTTTAAATTTTTCTCCTTTTGGGTTTTTATTGACCTGTTCTCCTTCTTCTTTAGGTGCTTTATGGAGCTGACTTGGAAACCGGAGAATTTGGCAGCGGGTTTCCAAAAAACTCTCATCAAGTTGGTTCTACTTCTGATGCAAAGTATGTGAACTCTGGATGGAACTTGAATAACTTCCCTAGGCTTCCAGGTTCTGTCCTTTCATATGAGAGCAGTGACATATCAGGTGTCCTGGTTCCTTGGCTCTACATAGGAATGTGTTTCTCATCATTCTGTTGGGTAAGGAAATTTGGTTTTTTTTATTGTAAAAAATATAGTGGGAATGACCGCAACAAGGAGATTCTTGAAGGACATGGTTAATCCTGTAAGGTTATCAAATTTAAAAAATGTATAAAAAAAAATAAGCTTGCTACTGAGTATATTTCGTATTATGACATGGGCAAATTACAGGAATAAAGTCATGTAGTTATTATTCTGCTTGTGGTGGATATTTCCAGTTACTATGGATAACCGTATGTGAAGTAACAGTATTTGACTTGGAAGTTTTCAAGTAATTCTTTTTTCTTTTCCTTTCTTTTTGGGTTTAATATCCATGTTGTTATGATGTAACAGCATGTTGAAGATCATCACTTGTACTCATTAAATTACATGCATTGGGGAGCTCCAAAAATGTGGTATGGTGTTCCTGGAGCAGATGCTGTAAAACTGGAGGCAGCTATGAGGAAACATTTGCCTGACCTCTTCGAAGAACAGCCTGACTTGCTTCATAAATTGGTGAGTGAGATTTTGGCTCTATGCAGTAGTGATATGGTTGGTAGTTGAAAACATTGCCTGTTATGAATTTCTCAGCTGCTGCAGTCTTCCATATGACCATCTTTGCCACTTTTTACTGAAAGTATAATGTTTCTGTTTCCCAATGAAAGATAGGCCTTAGTGTCTTTGTATTTTCTATTTATCGATCTATCTACCCTTCTATGATTTTTACTGTTCAGCATTCTAGATTAGTCTCTCCTAGCAATGTCTTGTACCATGCATTTCATCAAAGATCAATTTCCATATACATAGCATCCTGGAATATATTTCTGGTAGATATCTGCATTAGAGGACATTATGTAGTTATTGTGAAAGTCAAATTGTCCCAAGCTTACTTACCCTGCAATTGTTAGTTAAATTGTACCTCAGCCCTTTATTTTTTGTCTTTTGACTAGGTAACACAACTTTCTCCTTCCATACTGAAAGCCGAGGGAGTGCCTGTTTATCGATGCATTCAAAACCCTGGAGAGTTTGTTCTGACTTTCCCTCGAGCTTACCATGCAGGATTCAATTGTGGCTTTAATTGTGCTGAAGCAGTAAATGTTGCTCCTGTTGACTGGTTGCCTCATGGCCAGAATGCTATTGAGCTTTACCGTGAGCAGGGCCGGAAGACATCAATATCCCATGATAAATTATTGCTAGGGGCTGCAAGGGAAGCAGTAAAGGCACACTGGGAACTTAGTTTACTAAGGAAGAACACTTCAGATAATTTACGATGGAGGGATGTTTGTGGTAAGGATGGGATCTTATATAAAGCATTGAAGGTGAGGCTTTTTTAACTCTTCTCTCCCTCTTTGTGCTTTTCCTTCTGTCTTTTAAATTTTGGAGTCTGATCGGTAATATATAATTATAATTATGATTTCAATCACTGTGTGGATGAAGTTGTTTACATGCTTCTAATATGTACAGATGAAATATGTAACTTAAAAGATATTTACTAGCGTCTTTTGGATGTGCATCAAAGCTATCTCTGATTAGATCAACAGCTAATTTCATTTTTTTTCCTTTGGCCTAGTCACGTGTGGAGCTGGAAAAGGTCAGAAGGGAATTTCTTTGCAGTTCTTCACAGGCATTGAAGATGGAGAGCAGTTTTGATGCCACTAGTGAGAGAGAATGCAGCGTATGCCTTTTTGATCTGCATCTGTCTGCTGCAGGTTGTCACTACTGTTCACCAGATAAATATGCATGCTTGAACCATGCAAAACAGTTATGTTCATGTTCCTGGGGTGCTAAATTTTTCCTCTTCCGTTATGATATCAATGAATTAAACATGTTGGTTGAAGCTTTGGAAGGAAAGTTAAGTGCAATATACAGATGGGCAAGACTGGATCTGGGACTAGCTCTGACTTCTTTTGTATCTAGGGACAAATCACAAGCACCTGGGCTTGTTGGTAAGGTATCTTGTGCCCCAGAAGGAGTGGCACCCAAACCAACAATCTTGCAACCAGCCATGACTTCCTTAAAAGATCAGAAAGAAAAGGGACATGTAGAGATTTTGAATACCACAAAGGCTATCAGCCAGCCAAGTTCAATACAAAAAGAGAAGCCAACTGCAGAGTTATTGGTTTCAGATAAGATGAAAATGTGCTCCACCTCTACCTTAGACAACTCTTCACAAAAAGTTTTGGATGCAAAACATAGTTACCAGTTCAAAAAAGATTCATCTCCTGATGTTGAAACTTGTTCTACTGGAGAAATGTCATGCAGTGGAAATTCCTTTTCTAAACCTGAAACGAAGAATGCTTCACTTAAAGGAAACAGTGACGTTATACTTCTTAGTGATGATGAAGGAGAGGAGTGGAGCATAACACCCTCTCAAAAAGTTTTGGACACTCCCAAGAAGGACAACAAAGAACAAGAAAGGGTTATTTCTCCTAGTAAGAATATGACATCAATGAATCTGATGACCAATATACCTCTGATTAGTGTAAAAGTGTCTACCTCAGAGTGTATAAAAGCTGAAGATCGTACATTGGATGAAAGACATTTTGAGCCCAATCAGCAAAATCACATTCCCTATGGGATTTCTTTAACCAATGTAGATGCTGATAAAAGTGTTGAAGGCTTTTCAGGTCAAATAGAGAACGCTGCATGTAATTTGCCAAGTACGATTTATAACTTTCTTCCTTCACAGCCATGTGATGGTGAAAAAGCTAGCAATGAGGCTAGAAAGTTGGAAATTGATGCTAACTCAAGGTCAACGGATAATTTACAAATTGTTTCGTGTAATGCATCTGGATCTCAGAGTAATTTGGATAGATATTATCGGCAGAAAGGTCCTCGAATTGCTAAGGTTGTGAGACGAATCAATTGCAATGTTGAACCTCTGGCATTTGGAGAAGTGAGTTTTGGGAAGTTATGGTGTGATAGTCAGGCAATTTATCCCAAAGGTAATTTTGCGTTCTCCTTGTAGCTAGTACTTTTAATTTTCGTGCACTATTTAATACTTGGTTGAACGATAAGCTTATGTTTCTGTCGGATGCAGGATTCAGGAGTCGGGTTAGATATATAAATGTTTTAGATCCAGCAAACATGTGCTACTATGTCTCTGAAATTCTGGATGGTGGAAAGAATGCACCTTTATTTATGGTTAGTGAATCTAGAATTTGCACTTTTCTGTTCTATTAAATTTTGTTTGGCTTCATTCCTTGCTGTATCTGATCTTTGATTCTAGATCCAGAGGAACTGACACACAGGGGAACTTATAACGTCTTAAACTATGTTTCACCCACATCCTTAACCTCCTTGTAAATGGCTTACATGTCATTAGCATTCTTTGTGATTGAATTTGTTTTTCGATAATAAATTTTATCATTGTTTATGGAGTTCTTTGATAAATAACTTTACTATTCATGTCACTAGGAATTTAAATCTCCTATAATAAGCGATTGTACTACAAAGATTAGCTATCTAATTATTGGCATGAGTTGGGAACAAGTGCTAACTCGAGAAGTCCTTATCCAACAAGTTGTAAGCTCTAGCTCAAATTTGGAATTTACAATTTTCACACATGTCCTATTTGGCGTGTTCAAGAGGATGGATCTAGTTAATGATCTTGGGTCTTATGTATGTCAAAGTAATCTTGAGTTTGGTTGAATGAATTATGAGCAAATATGCATTTTCATATGATCTCCCTTCAAGAGTTATTCACTCAATAGGAATGTTTTGACAAGCTTGACATTTGAATCACTTCGCTTCTGTTTCTGCCCTCCCTCCAACTGTCCAATCCCCGCAGCACACACAGATACAAAAGGCAGAGACAGAGTGGATTGAAAGCATCTTAACATGTTTTCCTGCCAGACTGATGAGTTGCATGCTGGTGTATTTGTTTGAAGTTTCATGAATTCCTCTAATCTGAAAAAATTGAGGAAGCTTAATCCGCCCCAGTTCTGATAGATATGTAGAGTGAATGTTTTGACATCTAATGGATGGGGAGGTTTAATCTTAAGTAGCTATTCGTCAAAATCTACAAAAGTTTTAATCTTGTAAAAACCTTGGAAAAATGTTGAAACTGTTAAACTTTAAAATAATAATTGGGGTTAAGCAACAGGTGTGTATGTAACTAGACATGTATCCTTCTCTACTTCTGAATGCATCCTGGGCACCTGTTGTCTTGATCATCTTGTATGTTAACTACAGCAAAAATCCTCTCTGATAGCACCAAGACTGACTCATGTAAGATTAGCTTTTGTGGCAATTATAAAGGGAAAATTCATAGGTTGACCAAGTCTTTGAGCCCACCCATGGACCATGTCATCAGCATGAAGCAGCACCATGGTGCTTTATTCTTGCTTGTGTAGGTGATATGGCTTAATCCTTGCCACATAGTATTTAGGCAGCCTACATAGACTGGGTCTACCTAAGAATTTTGCTTAAGTACTGAGGAAGAAAAAGGATGTTTGGAAGCTATACATATTTGTTATGTTGCATTAGACCTGCAATATTGGGATCTTGCATTTTATTAAGATGTTCTATGGTGCTGATAAATGACGCACTTTCAGGTTTCCTTGGAAGATTCTCCAAGTGAAGTGTTTGTGCATGTGACAGTTACCAGATGCTGGGAAATGGTCCGTGATAGAGTGAATCAAGAGATTGCCAAGCAGCATAAGTTGGGGAAACTGAAGCTTCCTCCTTTGCAACCTCCTGGAAGTCTCGACGGCGTGGAAATGTTTGGTTTCTCGTCACCAGCAATTGTGCAGGTAATCATCTTGGCTTTGAATGTAGTGCTGAATGTCTAAATAAAGCATTTACAGGAGGATGAAAAGTTTCTAACTATTGTAGAACCTTGAGACAGTTCTGCTTTTCCTACGACTATTTCGAAGATCCATATGATGCAGAAGAGCTTCAAGGCTGCTAATATCAACTATATCTTTTATCTTTCTCACAAAATATATCCTTAAGCTTACTGTTCAATAATCTTCTAGTATTTCGATTTTTTGGTATTAGATTTTGCGCAAAAGATATTAGTCATTAATATTAGAAATAATTATTTTAAAAGAATAACAAGTTGGTTCCCTGAACTTTTATTAACCATTCAGTCAATTGATTTAGTGACTATTAGATTGCAGTGCTTTTCCAGTACAAAAGTGTTAGTAGATGTATTCACACCATAAGAAATCCCATTTTGGTTGCAATGATGTCGGTGAATGCCCTCTGCTCAAGTAACCGCTATAAATGTCTTGGGAGAATGTCAATCTTATATCTACTAGCTCTCTCTCTCATTATCTGTTCACTTGCTGATAGGTTATTCAAGCAATGGACCAGAATAGAGTGTGTACCGAGTATTGGAAATCAAGGCCTCTAATGCGGATTCCACAACACTCTAAACCAGGAGAAGATGTGAGAAACTTTTCTCTGAAGACAGAAATGTCAAATGATCAACAGACCGGCAAAAGCCACTTGCTACCCGGAGTTGATGCAAAGATCAATAGCCTATTCAAGAAGGCTACTCCTGAAGAACTGCATGCTCTGTACAGTATTTTGAGCAACAATAATCCGACAATTGATAAAGGCTTAGTGACTAGGCTTCTTACTGAAGAGATTCATGAGCGACCAAGATGATCAGTCCTGAGTCCGATTAACTGCCGAGACCAAGATGATTCATTCCCAGTCTCATGCTTGAGTCTGGATCTACCATAAAAAAATTTTTTAACCTTGTAAATGACATGGTTCTTTCATAAATTTTGTACTAGCTTGGACCTGAGAATCCACTGTCATCGGGTACATATTGGGATTCTGATCTCGCATTCTTTCAGTGATCAAAGGAAATTCAAATTTTTTCAGAATCTGATGCGTCTTCAGGCTTGCTTTGGGCACTGTAGTTTATCCATTCTTGGTTGCACGAGATAAAAATTATGGACATTCTGGAGATGAAGATTCATGGAGATTTTAAACTTAGTTCTTGTATGCATCTCTCTCTCTCTCTCTCTCTCTCTCTCTCTCTCTCTCTCTCTCTCTCTCTCTCTCTCTCTACTATGATGGTTTGGGCACTATAGTTTATCCATTCTTGGTAACATGAGATAGAAATATGGACATTCTGGCCATGATGATGGTTTGGGCACTATAGTTTATACATTCTTGGTAACATGAGATAGAAATATCGACATTCTGTCTTGTATGCGCTCGCTCCCTCCCTCCCTCTCTCTCTCTCTCTCTCTCTCTCTCTCTCTCTCTCTCTCTCTCTCTCTATGATGCTTAAGAAGTGGATTTTGACAATAAAAAAAAGTTGAGTTAGAATTGAATTTGGGGTGTATTTAACTGTTAACAACAAATTGCGGATGATTCGAATGCTGTCAATAGATGAAGTTGAATACTGACTCCTGTTCATTTTGTTAGGTGGCTATGAATGCTAATCAATGAGAATGAAATATGGTCGTCTTTTTTTAATAGAATGTATTCTAATCAATGAGAATGGTTATCTTTTTATGGAATGTATTCGAAATTTTAAGAATTCTATCTAGCCAATTGGGTTAGACATGTTAACCAACCCTGTTGGCCACTATCAAGCCTTTAAAGGTTAAGTGCGATGAGAGGTCAGGGATTCGAATTTAGACTTTCATAAAAAATTTAAATGGTTGTAAAATGTCCCCGTTTGGTCCGATAGTAGTTCGGTCTTCATTGATTCTCTCGTGTCTAGTTGGGTTTTTCTATATAGGACATTGTTAATGATTGACAAAAAAAAACAAAAAAAAAAAAAGGTGAGACCTGTTGGTCAGAGTGTGCGAGTTTGTTAAGTTAGGCTAGATTATAGTGAGAGTTATACCCTATATTGTACACGAAAAAAACTGAAGTTTCATTCAATTGTGTGTAGCAATAAATCTTCATGTATCCAAGATACCCCAAAAAAAAAAAAAAAAAAAAAAAGAAGAAGAGAAAGGATACTAGCTCGTCCGCGTGATAAAGCCGGAGCCCCGGAGCCGTCATAAAAGAAGCCAAAATTTGTGGGCCGAGTGTGGTGTGTCCAGGTTGCTGTTGAGAGTTTGGTTTCCGCAGCACCAATGGCTGACCCTTTTATTTAGCAACAACAGTTTACGGACTTGGCCAAGGAATTTTGGTTTATAATATCAAGGGCGAGAGCTTAGGATGCAACAAGTAGAAAGAAGTATTAATCAAAACAAATAGAGGGTGATGGACAAAAAAAAAAAAAAAGTTTACGGTTGGAGTTCTACAATTCCACCTCAAAAGTCGAGAATTCAAATTCATCAATATCATTTTCCCTCCCCCATTCTAATCTAAGACAAAAATTCATAAATAAGTAAATACTAAAGCCAAAAGCCCTTTGGTCACTTTGTGGCTTTTTCTCACTATGTTCAATGTATGTTATAAAATCAGTGCATAAAGTAACCAAAAAAAAAAGAGATTTTCAAATATGATTATATCGAGTAAAGTAAACTAGCACGTGTATTAATGATTTCTTTTAGTACTTCTTTTCTTCTTCCCGTATGCCAAAGAAATCAACAAAAGTAAAACGGTAAAACGACTTATTTAAATTAAAAAACCCACAAATCATAATAAATTTATTTCTTTTCTTGTGATTTGAATAATGGTAGGAGTACGCACAAGTTAGAAAAGTTTTGGGAACGGAGGAAGTGGAGGACCACACTAGGCTACACTAGACTCTTCGGTATTGAATCTATTAATCATCATCATCATATCAATTTAGTGAACCAAAGAACTAAAAAAATTAATCAACAGATTTTTTTTTTTCTTGAATCAACAGATTAAGAGCACCCCTAATTAGAAACACACGTTAAAGGCCAAAGAAGGAAAAAAAATCGAAAACTGTACGGACAAAGATCCGAAGTGGAGCACCGTCCGATTACATCGGACGGCTGAAATTCAACTACGACCTTTTCTTGGTTTTTCAACGTGGGAGCAGCGTAGCTTTGTTACCGAGGAGGGAGGGAGTAAAATGGCTTTTGCTGCCCGACAAGCTGACACGTGTTTACGTACGGTGTAAGTTGGTGCCCAGGTGTCAATGTCGAGGAAAAGTATACAATACACCACGTGCATTGCCACGTAGGTGTACTAGAACCAATAATTTATCGCCATGTGGCAATGGTGAGTCATACCTTGTATTATTTGACGATGTGTGATTGGTTCTAGTGCACCACGTGGCACGCCACGTGGCGCGCGTGGTGCACAGCAATACTCACTCTCAACGTCGAAGGGGTAGAAGTGGTGTGCCCCACCCAATTCCGATTTCCCCATTCCGCTTCCGCCCTCAGATTGCGAAATCTTTTGTTTGTACGGCCGCGGATGGTGATTAAATTAGTTAAATCATCAAACGTCTGATTGGATTGTGCAAAACGAGCGGCTGGTTTGGAGTTTAAATGTCACTGTTCTCGCACGTTATTCTTAAGTATTGTCTGAAAATAATATGGTTTTCATAATATGTCATTATTTGGTGTTGTCAAAAGATAAATTTGTGAGAGCTACTTTTCAATATAATGAATTTGTAAGAGCTACTTTTCGATATAATGAATTTTTATATTTGTAAATGACACTCTTTTGGCTTATTTAATCACATGAGAATACATCAATATCCCCTATTTTTTTGTCATAAAATTAGAACTACTTCATCGCTCTCACATGCCTAATTAGAATAAAAGGTACGATTACATGATTTTTTTTTGAATTTATATTATTTTTAAATAATATTTAAGAATATTCTCAAAAACACGTTCTTTAACTACTATTTTTTTTTTCAGTCACATTTTTATCTAATACAGATCATACTGAAGAAAACACAATTTAAACGAGTCAGCCTTTCGACAATGTCAATTGGAGTACCATTAACAAATATTAAAGTACAAATAACAGCTCTCTTTTGATAATCACACTAACATAAATGGTAAGAAAGTGGTCCATAATTGGCCTTCTTTTGCTTTGCCTTTGAAGTGCAGAAGATTGAAATTAGTAATTTCCATTCTTGGTTTGAGTTCAAACTTGCCCAAGAAGTAGTAGTATTATTTCCAAGTAAATCGGAACACTAGTTTATACGAGACAATCAGCACGGCAGCAAGAATCAACTCCACTCCCCAAGACTCTTTCCTCACACACGTCCCCAAGACTCTTGGCATTCTCTTTTTGGGATGCCTATTATGCTGTGGGCTTTTTCTGTAGTTCAATAAACTACTATCAATTATTAAAAATGTGTTCTACACTTGGTTGAAACACATTTTGAAGTTAATGTTCTTCATTTGTTTTAGTGTATTTTACAATGATACCTATGTACTTCTTTAAAATAATATATATATTGCTTGTTTTGCACTCCACGGTATTAAAAAAATCAGTTGGGTCTTGGAATAATTTTCTTAATTAAAGGGTTAAAAAAATGTAAGGAAGACCAAATGTCATTCTGTTGTCCATTTTTAATACAACTTTATTTCCAAATTCTGAGTTAATGTTTCTTTGTAGAAGAAGATGCCATAGGGCTGCATGCATGTCCTGGTTATCTCTTATGTTATTCATGTCTATAAAGCTTGGTACATATAAGAATGACAGATTCAACTTTTCGTGTTCTTCATGTCTATAAAGCATGTTATATAACAAAGTAAACAACCTGTATATAACTTCATAATTGAGTTTTCCATGTTTTTGAAGCTTGTTAGGTATCAAACTCAATTAAGTTATAACCATATAATTGAACTGATCGTGTCACGTTTACTGTAGTCAACGTATATCAGTGGATAAAAGTCTAATATTTCTTCTTCTTCTTCTTTTTTTAACTTTTTCAGTAATATTAGTACGAGAATCTTGGATGAATGCTGATACTATAAATAAACTAGAATGAAAAAGTTGATAATACTGTCTGGAAAGGTGGCAAAGAATTGTCCAGAGTGCTAGGCATTCAGAGTTCAGACGAATCTTCTCCCAGCAATATAGAGAGAGAGAGAGAGAGAGTGTGTAATATCCCAAGTCCCACGTCGATGAGATGTTTAGAAATATGTTAGTATATAATGTTTTGCATTTGGGATACTAAATAATTTGATTTAAAGTATTTTGAGCTCTTGGTTTAAAGTTTAAAAGTTATTGGGCTAACCCAAACTCAAGATGTTACTAATGTTATCAGAGCGAATCTTGTGTGGTCTCTGCACGGGGTGAGATTGGGCCAAAACTACACAAGGAAGTGGAGGAACTAAGTGCTGTGCGAGGCTAAGTGCTACGTCGACTTAAGTGTGGGAGCCACCTCTAGAGCCCGTACGAGCCACCTATAAAATCTGACACAACCGAATGGATAGTCCAAATTATGATATGAGTTGGGCTTTGCAAGGACGTATGTTTGGAAATATGTTACTATATAATGTCCTACGTTTGAGTTATTAAATAACTTGGCTTTAAACATTTTGAGCTAGTGATTTAAAACTCAAAAGTTATTGGATCAGCTCAGACCAGGATGTTAGAGAGAGAGAGAGAGACAATCACACAACAAATTCACCTGATTTAAACTTCCACCTGAATTCCCTGGAGACTATTGACTAGAGAAATGGAACCAACATCTTTTTTCTTGCAAATAGTATACCAATTACAACAGGAAACGTACGACAAAGTCAACAGTTTGAGTATTATAAAAGGGCACCGCTGATAAATAATGAGATGCATGGGCTGTCGTTTTCACAAACTTTATGTCCACAGAGATCTTCTGGTGAAATATCTTAATCATAAATCATCCATAGTCGTGTCTTTTACCATAGTTATAGATTTTGTTAGATTATGATAAAGTCAGTACCTAACCATGTTCCCCTTTTAATGACTGATGTGTTACCCACTAATAAAGCTTTTGTCCTCTTCAATTATCCATTGCATGAAAGAGAGGCATATTAATTGGTGTGCAACTAAAACTTCTGTCATCCAGTACAATCATTTTTGTAATATCTACACGAACAAACAATTTTCTGATTTGGTTGGTCTTTGGGACGAGTCAGGCTGAGTAAAAATTGGCAAGCAGGGGTCAAGTTTTTCTTTTTCAGGCGATGGATATTAATACACACACATATTGGACTCAATCCTACTTCACGCTATAGTTATTTCCCCTTGTGATCTTTTTTTTTTTTTTTTTTAATGTCCCTTCTTTCATGTGTGAAAATATGTAAGCATTCTGAAGCTGTATTGTTCTTACAATTGAGCTTAATTTTTGAGAAATCATAAACAATTTATTGGTTACCTGTATCTAACGATTTAGTACTGCTTTTCCATTCCAAACTTAGTGTACATCAGAATTAAGTTATTGTGTTCAAAACAAGATGCAAGCGAAGATGGTGCAATGCTAGTGTATTGTGCACTTTAATGTGTTATAAAAACCATAATTTGATGGTTTAAACTAGAATTATTTCATGTTAATTTCCATTTAACTATGACAAGTAACAACACAATATGAGATGATCAATTCGATAATTTTCAAGTGATTATAGGGGAAGTACAGAAATTACTCAACAAATTTTTCAATGTGATTTGTAGAAAAGAGGTAAAAGTTTGCTTTCCTTCTAAAATTTGAACAAATAACTGCACTTGTAATTAATACACAAATTACAATTGCTATGTAGTTAAGTTGATGTGTTGAAAAGAAGTAAAGTTAGTTTTCCTTTCTAAAATTTGAACGTTTCTGGCTAACAAAGTTTACTATTTTCCAACCGAAAATACTTCCAGCTTTGCATTCAAAGTAAGTTATGAATTAGCATATTTCTTCCCACTTAAGCATTAGTTATAGATTTATGCTTTCTTAGATAATTAATCAAGCAAATGAACTGAGATTCCTTTGCAGCTCATTCTTACTTCTCTAATTAAGCTTAAATATAGTCATCTTATAGTTTATGTGTTATGCCATTCTAGCATCCAAACCACATTTTTTAACACTTTGAGGAGAACGTAATTGTTACCAAGTGTTAGAAAAATGTTCTAGATTATATTTAAGTATATCAGAAGATTGTCTAACAAAAGAGAAAATCAATAATCAATAACCAAAAGTCAAGGTTTTTGTTTGGAGGGCATGTAATGGTGCCTTGCCTACTGGACAGAAAATTCACGACAGATTTGGACATGAAAATGTAAAATTTAGCTATTGTGGATGTGAGTCGGAGACTGATAAACATATATTCTTTGATTGTGTTTTTGGTCAAGAAGTTTGGCAAAATTTGAACGAGGGAAAGACATATGATATAAGTGGAGCTGCAAACTTCAAGGAATGGATGGCTCGGCTGTTGGAGATGCGAGGTAGAGACAAAGCTGAAGCCGCGGCTATAATCACATGGTTAATTTGGAAGAGTAGAAATGAGAGAGTTTTTGAAAGAAAGAAGGAGATGCGTGCAAGATTGTTGAGTATGCATTGGCGTTCTTAGAAGAGTACAGGAACTTGCATTTCAAAGGGGAAGTAAGAATGGTTAAAGCTGATTCCAAGTGGACAGCACCTGCTGAGGGCTATCTTAAAATGAACGTTGATGGTGCATTCACGGAGAATGGTGCAGGCATTGGAGTGGTGATTAGAAATCATGAAGGAGAGGTGGAGGCTCTAATGGCAGAAAACGTACAAGGAGCTATGAGTGCAGAACATGCAGAATGTTTGGCATTCTTGAAAGCTTTGCAATTTGCCAAGGATTTCGGGCTTACTCATTTTGTTTTGGAAGGGGATGCTTTGGGGATAGTTCAAAGGATCAATAGCAAAAGGAAGGATGCCTCATTGGTTGGAAATCTAATCAATGCTTGTAAAATCATGGTCAACGAATTTGAATCTGTAGTAGTGTCTTTTGTTAAAAGAAAGAACAATGAAGTTGCGCATGTTTTAGCTCATAAATCACTTTCACTTGTGGGAAGTCATGTCTGGTTTGTAAACTTCCCCAAGGATGTTATGTATGCTGCTGTTGCAGATATGTCTCAATGAAAAGTTTGTCTTTCTTTCTTAAAAAAAAAAGAGAAAATCAATATGCCCTTCAAAGTTCTTTTTTTTTTTTTTTTTTGAAATTTCCTTCAATGAGTAAAACTTTTGGCATTTCCATTTTCTACTACATAACACATCTACTGCCAACAGTATAAAGAATTTATAGTAGTAGGAACACTTACTGAACAATTTTGGATGCACAATTCTTCATCAGGCTTCTACATTTTATGCTATCTAATTTTCAAATGATCTGCTATTTGAAAGAATGAAAAACAAAGAAGGTAAACTAAAAATTTGGAGTATGTATGCTTTCACAATGCAAGAAAAAAATGACAAATAAAGATTGCAAGAACAATTTGCAGAGGTAAGTGACAATAACAGTAGTTTTTCATGTACTACTAACTATAGGTACGAACAACACATCCACATCTCAACCGTGTCTCCAGCAACCATTAATTCTTCCACTGTTAAGCAATTGGTTGTGTCTCCTACTACCGTTTCTGTTCACGTCGAACTTTACTCTTTTTAATTGTTAATAAACAAACAAGGCAAACCACTCAATTTATGGACTGAAAGAAGATGAAAAACTCAAACATTGAAATAATATTATTCCTCATAATTCGTAAATATATCTATATATAAACAACATAAAAATTGAAGAAAGCATACAGGCAAAACAAGGAAAACGAATTATTCAACTATAACTTTATATCTAAAGCAGCAGATAGTTACTTAGGAATAAGGTGCAAGGTATAGATGAATATCAACTTCTAAGTTCTTTTGCCTCTTTCCCAGATTAAGTTTTATTAAGTACTAGATAAGAATACTGAAGAGCAAATTAATTACTCTATATTTGTCCACCACATGATGATAGAGTAGTTTCACCGGGAGGAGATTTCTGCATTGCTACGTTCAGCTTAGACCTCTTTCTCTTCTTCTGATAACTGATCCCTCTAGACTTGGACTGAAAATCCCGAACCTCGCGCAAGAAAAGCCTCACAGCTCTAGCACCAAAAGGGTTTGTTTCTGCAAGCCCACCGTGTTCTTCATAAGCAGCTCGAAGGCGGCCAATGAGGGCATCGAGGCTTCCCCAAGCTTGCCTTAGAGGACAAGGGCAGGGAGCAGGAGGGCTTGGGATGCCGAAAAAAGGGCACGTTTGGTTATGCACCTTAGTCTTGCCAAACTGGTCCAGGTACCGAAGAAAGTCAAGTACTTGAGAACTACTACACAATGAAAGTGAGAGTGGAGGCCTGTGGTTTCTTAGGTATTGGCAGAATGTGTTCCAGTCTCGGCGCTTTTGGTTTTCGTAACGGCTCAAAGGTGGGGAAGAAGGGGGAGGAGGAGGAGCTGGTGGTGAAATCAGGTCAGTGCAAGGGATGATGATGTTTGCTGAAGTTGGGATGCCAGGTGCAGTATTAAAATCCATGGAACTTGTTGAAGGATCTGATGAAATGAAATTCTCTTTTAAGTTATAGGGTTTTGCACTAGTAATACAAGTACTGGTTTTTGGATTATCAGAAATGATGTGTGAGTGAGGGAAAATGCAGCTTTTGAACTCGTGTTTCCCTTCAGAGATGCGAGTAAAAGACAAGTCTTATTAGGAGAAAGTGGAAGGAGTGAAAAAGTAGCATGACTAAGAAGTAATAGAGTATACAAGAACTATTAGCATATCACAGGTTTCTTATTCACTTACTGGCTGCTGAGACTCTGGTGATCAGTATCTGAACTCTGACTCTCAACATGACTAACAGAAACATCTTAGGAGACCGACAGTTGAAGGGAAAGAAATAGAAAATGATCGATTCATCATTAGATCTTATCTTCTTTCCTGGAAAAGGGGAAGTAACTGAGAATCATAGACTTCATGAGAGAGATCTAGAGAGGAAGAAAGGAAAAGTCATAAAGGTTTTATGGCATGATGATACCAAATTAGTAATATGTTGCAAGAAATGGAAATGTTTGGCATTAAGTTTGAAAGACGGGGGTAGAAATAGGAATAAAGTTATTGATGCAAACGTAGTACCCACAAAAAAAAGTTAGATGCAGACGTAGTACCCACCAATTACAATTGTCGCTGAGTAAACACACAAAATAATCAGCATTTAAAGTATTTTGCTTTTGAAATCTAATCCCACTTTGATTAAGTTATATGAATCAAGCTTACTTTTTATTTATGTAGACACGTTAATGTAACACAGCACTGTAATTATCCACGAGGAAATTAAGCAAGTATAGTTGTCAGTGAGTTCTGCTTACATTTACTAATTAGTGCATATAATTACAAAATTAAAAGAATTACTATAAAGCAACCAACGTTGGAAACTGACCTTAAAAAGAAAAAGAAACACAAAAACAAATCTAGCAAACTTCCAAGCAATATCACAGACTTATCCATATTGATTTTTGACAGCTCGTGTCTTAGTTCTAACCTGCATATATTGCAAGCCTTTTCAGGTGGTTTTCATTCATTCTTTGTTGCGACTTCGTGTGTTCTTTCTTTATTTTATGTACTATCCATCTATCAGAAAACTGCATATATATACATATATGTGTGTGTGTGTGTGTGTCGACTGCCAGCACGCGCAGGATTTGGTCACAAGTTTATTTAAGTTGCAATTCAACACCACCTATCTATCCTGAGGTGCAACTTTTTTTTTTGTTTTTTTTTTGGGGGCCCTGGGGGGGGGGGGGGGAGGGTGGTTGGTTGGCGACAGAAAAATATCAGTATACTAGTGGGTGAAAGGTTGTATTAACTTACATTGGTAACTTAAATCTTTCAATTTGCAACTTATACATACAGATGCATCTGTGAGTGCTCTTGTATAGCCATAATACTTTTATCAAAAAGTATAATGTAGCCTATTTTCTTGTTAAGATTTAAGCACGAAAAACATGTGGAAAAAAAAAAGTCGTAAATTTGGCTGCAAATGTGCCATTGGTTGCAGCCAGCTCCACATGAAGTATTGTGATGCACAAAGATTTGTAGATGCAAATGTCAATGGTCTTACTAGTATGATGTGTTGTTAAATGATGCAAGGCGGTTGTGGTACAACGTTGTAAATTACAACTTCAAATCAAGTAGTATTGTGTCCGTAATCTTTGAAAGTTGATTCTCAATTGTAGCTGTCATCACAACTAGCTGTAGAGGGTCGACTGTAGCTCTAACCCATTATGCCAATTATTGGAAGAACGAGGCAAATGTAATCAACTCATCACGGGTGCGCCATGATCTGGCAAATCTTCTAAAGAATGGTTGCCATGGTCATTAAGTTGAAGACACCATAGTGCCATTATTGTTTATTTATCAACTTATTTTTTTTTTATTTTTTTGGGGGCGAGAGTGATAATTATTTGACCTCAAGAAGAAATTAGGAGAAGAACTGATCTTAGGATCTCCAAGTTTATGATTGATCTCTTGATCATTGAACTACTCCTTCGAGTTTAATTTGGTTTGTGACATTCTTTCATTACATCTCTTGTCAAATACTAGTAATTAAATAATAAGCAAGACTGCATGATCCATTTTCTTCCTGTGACCCAGATCTTTTTGTAGCTCAATGGAAACTCTGTCTTTACCTCAAATTCGGTGATGTGAAATGGATCAACTATTGAAATAATCTGGAGTATTCAATTGGCTTAGAGCCAATTTCAGTAAATGTGCAAAATCTATATCTATATCTATATATATAAAAGCATGAATGACCTTAAGTGATTTAACATTTAACATTTAATGTATTTCCTAAAATACCCTTATTTTTAAAGTTATAGTCACATTAAAAAAATGATACTAATGGAACTACAAAAGTAGGTTGATTAAATCCTAATCTAACTCAATCTTCTTTCAAAAGTCTTAGAAACCTTTTACAATTATAAATTTAAATTAGAATTTTACAAAATATATATTTGTTGTTTAGTATAAAAATTCATATTTTCCTCTTTTATAAAATATTTTTAATTAATCTGTATATAAATTTAAATTTTATGATCTATAAAAAAATTAAAACAAAAGTATTTTAGCAAAAAAATAAATAGGCAAAAACTAAAAGAGAAATCATTTTTTAAATATTTTTGAAATAAAATTAATTTTATATTTTTAAATTTAACTTTATGGTTTATATTTTAGCACTCAACATATTTCTTTAAATATCCTTATTTTTTAAGTCTAATCACATTAAGAATAGACATTTACTGAAAACATAAAGAGTTAGATTAATAAGGTTCTAATGAATCTCAACAATCACTCAACTGTTTTTAAAGTCTTTTACAATAAATTCAATTTAGACTTAAATTAATAAAAATACAAAAAATTCACAAAATATATAGTAAAAGGAATAAAAGTCCTTCTCACGAATAAAATTGGAAAGGAATCTAATCCAAAACTGAAAAACTGCCTCCTATGCATTAGTTTAAATATCATTACTATAATAATAAAACTTTACATTGTTTAAAGAAATAGTATATTTACATATAGTAATAATTATACCATGGCTGATCCAGAATAATATACCATGGCTGATCTAGAATTTTTAAAAGTTATAAGAGTAGGAGCTAGCTCGATATGTAGTGGGTTAAAACATGAAATTTTTTTTTTTGTTCTTTAGTTAAATTATTTTTATGTTTATGTCAATCATTATTGCATATAGATGATTAAACTTGACACCTTTTTTCGCTTTAAATTCACAAAAAAAAAAACTTGTTTTTTTGTTCGTAAATAAAAAAGAAAGCAAATTACATCCTAGGAGTATAAAGTTAGATAGAAATAACCATATCCTTGTTAAATCAAAATTAATAGAAAACAAAAAAATGGAATATTTAAAATTTTCCTATCTAATTTTTGATTTAATGGATACTTTCTTGATTAGGTGGGAGCATTTCTTTAATTTGTCTTTCGTATTCAAATAAAAATAATATCTTAATTTTAAATTTTTTATTCAAAAATTATTCTCAGTTATTACATAATAAATCAATTAAATTATTAGCTAGAAACAATCGCTTAAATGTTATTAAGAATGGACGTTATGTTACCTTACTTTAACATGCCATAAAAGTACATAGCATCGTGCCAGGAAAAATTAAAAATATTACGTTTAATTCACCAACGCTAACTAGAAAATCATAATGCAAAATTAGTTAATCAAAATTCTAAACTTTTGAATCTCATTAAAATTAAAATTTAAAAGATGTAGTAGTTAGTGTATAGATTAAATTTAAAATCATAAAGATAAAAATAAAATCATTCTATCATGCATTGATCAACGAGAATTTATAAAAAAAAAAAACCTTTTCAAAGAAATATAAAATGCCAATCCCATTTTTTAAATTCTAATTTGCACTAAAAATCATTTTAAAAATTTATACACTATTATACCTTAAATTCATTTAACTTTGTTGCATTTCTTTACTATGATTTCATTTATAAAAATTCAAAATAACAACTTTAGTATATTAAATCCAATACAAAAACTAACTATTATTACACTACCTTACAAAAATATTGAAGTGACATCCCATTGATCGAGAGGCTAGGAATTTTTTTTAATTAACCTTGATTGAAAAAATTTGAATAGTAGCTAAGTTGAATACAGAAAATGGCCTAGAATAGATGGATTTAGAATTTAGATGAATTACTTGATTAAGATATTTATTATTTGACAAATTTTCATATTTTTTGATTTTGTAATCACATTAGTACATTAACATAAAAAATAATATTAGAAACCTAAACACAAAGTGTCCTAGCCAATTACTTTAAAAAAAATATATTATGAAAAATAAATAAGTCAATGTTTCAAGAGACTTAGAATTAAATTGAAGAATATACTTCCACTATAAAGAGTCATCAAAAATTGAAATTTTAAAAATGTAAAACCTCATTCTTGCAAAAGGGCCGTTATCTATAATAAGGTTTCACGACATTTTTAATCATTAAAACTTCTTTATTTTAGAAGTATATGATTTTTTTTATTTAATATAGTATAAGATTTTGAATGTGGCATTTTGAATTCGAATCAATTTTTTTTAACAACTCAATCAAGGTAGTTGGACAAATATTTATTATTTTTTAGTGTGAAAGTTAATTGGTGTTTAAACTCTATTTAATATTAAAATGCTTATGTTTTGATAACAAACAAAGTAACTAACTAATTATGAAAGGGTTTGATCAAAGAAAAATATGTAATTTAGCTAACAAATGTATTAGGGTACTGGTTAAGTATACTCTCAAGCATTACTTATTCAAAAAATGAAGTTAATTAAAAAAATATTTAAATATAAGAAAGTATCTAAATATAAGGGTGTCATAAATATGAGTTTATGCATTCTAAACGAAAAATTTTGTAGTTTTAAATTTTCATGTAACACAAAATCGAGGCATATCTTATTTCTTGGACTTGGAGAGAAAAAGGAAAAACCAAACTAACAGAAAGTGGAGGTGAGAAGTTCAACACATGTAAATGCATTAATTTTTACAATAAATATAAAATACAAGATTTTGCAAGTCTCACAAGGATATAGTTATGAACAAAGTTCAAAACTCATCATTCTCATAATATATAATATTTAATTGAAATTGAAAATTTATAAATACTTATTACACAAGTTTGTGAGTTTGGCGAATAACACTTAATGATTCTATTGAGTAATTAATTATGTCAGTGTCTCTGAAAAAGCCAAAAAATCAATAATATTAATTCATAAAATAAGAATTCCATAAAATGTATTTATCGATTGCTTTAGATCATTAAAATTAGTCAAATTTAAGAAAATTGTATATTAAAGAGTCCTTCATTATAAATACATTGAAAGTGTATCATTTAAATATTTGAAAGAAAGAATTGGATTATTAGTTTCTTAATACGCGTGTAGTGTAAAAAATACAACACAAACTGATTTTAATTTTTAAGAACATGGTCTATATGGAGATGTAGTTTCTTTTATAGAATTATCTTTATTTTGGAAAAAAGAAAATAAAACATAACATATATTTTTAAAATATTTAGGTGCACAATTTGTTTATGCTTAAAGCATAGAAGAAAGAGATAAATATTTCCAATTACGTGGAAATAAGATAAAATTTATGATAAAGATAGAATAAAATAGTAACAAAAAAATAACCTAATTAAATAAGATAAGTCATCACAAGATTGCAAATGATTTGCAAAATAATAATAATAATAATAATAATAATAATAATAATAATAATAATAATAATAATAATAATAATAATTCTACATTTTTATTGCATAATCAATCCAAACAAATGATATAACTTAGTTAACTTATTAATTTTACACAATACTAGCAATATGTTTGTATGCAACAAGCGAGTGCTATTTTTAAAATAATTCATTATCCAAGAGTTAGAATCACTAGACTTCTTTGTGTCTTTACAAAGTTTTTATATTACCAATTACATGTAAATTGTCCTTATTTGATATGCTCATATGATAAAGTTGTCATCATTCTTATATACATGTTAGATTTGTTAAAAAAGAAATCATAATAAACCAATTTAAAATGAGTAAAAGTATCAAAAAAGTTCATGTAGGACCTAAAGTGATTTAACAATTAATGTATTTCCTAAAATACCTTTATTTTTTAAATTATAGTCACATTAAAAAAAGGATACTAATGGGACTACAAAAAGTAGATTGATTAAATCCTAATCAAACTCAATCTTTTTTTAAAAGTCTTACAAATCTTTAGCAAGTACAAATTTAAATTAGATTTTTCAAAAATATATATATTTTTTAGTATAAAAATTTTTATTTTCATCTTTTATAAAATATTTTTAATTAATTTGTATATATAAATTTAAATTTCATAATCTAAACAAAAAAGTATTTTAGCAAAATAAATAAATAAATAAATAGCAAAACATTGAAAGAGAAATCATTTTTTAAATATTTTGAAATAAAATTTATTTTATATTTTTTAAATTTAACTTTATGTTTGATATTTTAGCACTTAATGTATTTCTTTAAATATCCTTATCTTTTAAGTCTAATCACATTAAGAATGGACATTTACGAAAACATAAAGAGTAAGATTAAAGTCTCATTAAGAAATATTAATTTTGATGCAACTATATTAAAGTCTCATTGATACTTTATAGATATAATATAAATATGTAAAATTATTAGTCAATTTATCAAAAGCTTGGCAATTTCAAGTACAAAATAATAACAAGTTACCTTTTATATGATAACAATTTAAAATTTTCAAAAGATTTCATAATTTCTTTTGCAAGAATATTTTAAAAAAACCATCATTATGCCAAAAACTTTTTTTTGCTATTGGAGACATTCATTTGTTCTATTCAAATTATTTTTGAAAAGAAAACAATATGTGAAGCTAAGAAAAAACTTGGAGTTCTTGATCAAAGATTTCAATTAATGAGAAGTTGTAGCTTAAATCTACGTATATTGTTCTGTCCAATATTTAAATAATATGTTGTCCAAAAAAAGTTATGTCATACAAGAAAATTTACATAGAATTTTTAAGTTGGAAATAAAATAAAGAAAATGAGATATCCTACATTAATAGAATTATTTAATTTATTAACCTCTTTTTCTTTAAAGTTATATCTCTGCATTTTGAGTTTTCACAAAAATAAGCAATATTATTTGTTAACAGAACTTAAAAACGTGCAGAGTACGTGCCCCATTCCCTAGTTAAAGGAAAATGTGAAAACAAAGAAAGATTATTATTTTCCTCACTTAAGTTATCTCAATTTGGACTTCGTCCTTACTTTCTGCCACATAATTCATACTCCGTTAGGCTCAGATCCTTTATAAAATGAGGATTGAAACTCGGAATTTTACGGGTCAAATTTCCCTGTCTGTATGAAGCTGACTGTCTCTTCAGCAAGACATAAGAAAATCATCTCCTTGTCAAACATATATGCTTGATTGCTTCTGCTGACGAATGGTAGCGTACTCATATCGTTTATCCAAGGACAACATAATTCTGGATCATTTGTGTCTATGTTCCCAAAATTATGCTCATGATAAGTATCTCCCAAATTATACGAAATTAAGAAAGGCAACAACGAATTAAAATGACATTTAGACTTTAAATCTGCTTATAAGGTTTTACTGCTTACAACATGATAATAATAGGTCTGATCTCCTTATGACATTTTGACTTTAAATCTGCTTAAAGTTTATTAAACTCTACTGCAACAAATATAGTCTTAATATATCATAAAATCTTGTCTCAGTTGCCATCTTTTTTGCCAGCAACTCCATTGACAGCTAGCTGTGACAATAGAATACGAGAAAAATAATTAAGGAACTGTCAGTTTAGAGCATTAGATAATGAACCGAGAATGTCGTCTTAGATTCATGAACTACCTGAATGCAAGACAGAGCGTACTGCACATCACTTTCTGAAATCTGGTGGTGAAGCACTAGCCTAATTCCTGCAATTGTATCAAATTCAATGTTTATCAGTTTATCTAATTCTTATTATCTTATGAAAATTGCCAAATGAAAAGATATCTTGCGCAAAAAACTTCAACACAAATAATAAAATCCGAAGATAAATCATAGGAAAGTGAATTGTCCAAGAAATTGTAAAAAGCTAGAACAACCAACTGTAAAATTTCTTATTCAAAAAATAAGCCGGTCAGATTGTTCAAATTAAGTCAAAGGTAAGGCATTAATTAGGAGAAATTCTATCGCCCTTTACTGGATATAGAAACAATAATGCAAAAGTGCTATTTAGTCACCTGTAAGGCTTATCTTTGTGATGAAAAGAAGATATTCTAAAGTGCTATTTAGTCACCTGTAAGGCTTATCTTTGTGATGAAAAGAAGATGCAAAACTAGGAGGATTTATTTTTAAAACTTTTTAATCATTCCAGGAGTAAAAATTTCTTCAGCTGGAATTATTACCAGTTAAAATCTTGACCGGTGGTATTCAAGGAAGTACAAAAAAATAACCATCCAAATTCAAGGAATAAAATTCAACTCAAATAGATAACAGATATGCATCCACGCAACACTTTGAACGAGAACCTTAGGCTAGTATTGTAAGAGTTTATGATGGAAAATGCACCTCAATGGCCCTTCTGGTAATACAAATATACCGTGTCCCTCCAACATCTTGCATAGCTTGGTTTCTGTGATATTTGTGCTCTTGAGGATATCACAGTATACCTGATTATAACAGAAACAAAATTATATTATTTTTACTTCTCCTAGGAAATCCTATAGTCTAGTATATTAAAGGATGCACCAACCTCATGGAAATACATATCAAACAACAGAATAAACAAAAAATTACCACCACATTTTGTGAACAAAAAGAACATACAAGGAGAGGAGAAAGCTTCATCTTTTCCACTAAAAAAATTAATGAATGAACCAACCAAAATATCTGATAGAGAACTTTGTACAAAAGTTCTGCTATCAAGTCCCTATTTATGAGCATATACTAAAAATATTTCATAAGCAGCTGCTTTGGTACCAAGTCAGCTAACATGCCTGTTTCATATGTTTCTTTATCTCATTTAAACTTCAGTTTGTTCATATTCTTAGTAACAAATCAATAGCAGCTGACAAACAAGAATACCAAAATGGCTCCACTTTTTAGGGACAGGAAAGAATATCAGTTACTTTTAGCAAAAGATACTTTGCCACAAAGGCCAAATAGGCTAATCATCTTCAACTTCAAAAACAAAAGAAACTTACTATATTGGTCTCAACAGAATTGATGTCAACTTTTAGTCCTTTGATTTTGTTCAGCCCCTCTGAGAAAATTGCAAAAGATGTAAAAGTCAACCATATGGAAAAAGTTAAAGAGAAAACCAGGGGTGTGTACCTGAACATGAACAAGAAAATATCATAAGGAATTTACCGCATATAACACAAAATATTGAAGCAAAAAGATTTACCTGCTAAAGTCTTGGCCTTTTTGTGATCTCCTTCAAGCTTACCAACATTTTCTTGCAATGCGATGAGAGCAGGAGCACAGAGCACACCAACTTGCCTCATTCCACCACCCAGAGTCTTCCTGAGAATCCTTGCCTGAAAATTATATCAAAAGACAACTAAGTACCAAAATTTGCACAAAGAAATTTTTGCTTGGGGTGGAGGTGGGGATGGCAGGGCAAATTTATGGTACAATCAGCTTACTCTGTCAATAAAGCTTTCTGAACCAACAATCACAGTTCCAACTGGAGCACCAACACCTTTTGATAAACAAACCTATAAGTCAATCAAGAAAGGACGAGCATAAATTGGAAAACGTTACGAGTAAATGAATATAAAGAGCAATGATTGACAAGTGAAAAAACAGAATTTTGGATGTTAGAAGGAACAAAATATGGCTTTTGGTCATCATTCTACTTACAGAGACTGAATCAGCAGCCTGTACAAGCCTGTGAACTGGAACTCCCAGTGCCTGAACAAAAGATAATTCTAATTAGTATCAACTAGTAATGACTGTGAGCCTTAAAAATCACAAATGTCGCTAAAAAGAGATCTGGACCAAAATTAAAGTTCTCATACTATCTTCCCTAAAACTTGTTGAAATATCTGCTCTAAAGCTCAACTGTACTAATCCAAATTTGACTTGGAAAAAAATATATATTTTTTTCCTTCTAGATGGTCAGGAAGGTTATTGTGGAGGCACAAAATTACTCAAGGCACATACTCCAGGAAACAATACTGTCACAGCCCAAAAACTTTTAAAATGACAATAGAACCTCTAAAATAGTGATTTTGATTCTCAATTGAGTTACATACCAAGCAACATGACAAAAGACTAAATATCCTGAATCAAGCTATCAAAATATTTATTCCCAAGTTTGAGATAGTAGATCAAAGTCCGACACAAGAACTTTTACTCACAATTGATGCATTAAAGATACGAGCCCCATCAATGTGAAGCTTTAATCCATACTTCTTTGCCAGCTCTCCTACTTGGTCAATGTATTCTGGAGAAAGGCATCTACCACCAGAACTGCAGTAACAGGATGATGTTGTGAGAATTTCATATCAATATTCTCCAATGTAAATGAAATTCATTTTGATTACAAGAATAATAATTCGAATGGTTGTTTAAAAAAAAAATTAAACACAGTTTGTCCAATCAACACCTAACAACAGAGCATATTAGGCAATTGTACATGTTATAGACTTCATGTGCATGTGAATTTTCCAAATAAGAGTCACAAGTAGTGGATAACGATGAAAATAAACTTACTGTGCATGCGAATTTTCTAAACAGATCAGCCTAGTTGTTGGGTAACAGATCTCGAATTTAGGATCTCTAATTGCAGCTTCAATTTGATCAATATCCATTGTTCCATCTTCATTATTCTTCACGGTCCTCGGATGAACACCTCCAATAGTGGAGATGCCTCCATTTTCATAAATATGGATATGGCTGCTATCACCAAGAATGACTTCGCTTCCCCTAATTTGACAATGTGTAAGTACACAAATAAGGTTACCCATAGTGCCTGAAGGGACAAACAGGGCTGCTTCTTTGCCTGTGATCCTTGCCATCTCTGTTTCAAGACGACGAGCAGTTGGATCATAACCTAATACATCATCATCAACTTCAGCATTTGCCATTGCAGTCCGCATGGCTTCAGTTGGTTTAGTGACTGTATCAGATCGGAGATCCACCGTTCTTGTCACCATTTTGCACTGTAATCAAGTAGAACATAAGAACTAAAAAATAACATGCGAAACTCTAAAACAACGATCAGTTATCTTTAGGAATGGAACAACCAAAACTACTTCATCACAAGAAAAAAAATTAAGAAAAAGGAAATTATATAAAGATAATGACTCAAACATGAAATTTAAATTATGATAACCAGTTATGTAACTGAAAAATTAAATAAGCAATAAATAAAGTCTCATAAATCTCTTTTCTTTTCTAATCCTTTAGAAGGATTAGAACATATCTAGAAAATACAAGAGTAGAGATAGGAAAATTATAACTCTTTATTTGTGTCCTTTATGCGTGTGGAGCGCTAAAAATGTAAACTAGCAAAACCAGAAGTTTCAAGTACGAAGTATGAGTGTAAAGAACTGATGACAAGGTAACTGCTGGAGATGTTGATTCTGATTAAGCTGAACCAGAAGCTCAGCCTTCTTAGGAGACTAAAATGATAGCCCTCCAATTGAGCAGAGGGAATTTTTTCACTCGCGATACAAGATTAAGCTAGAAAAAAGAGTGTTCTTATATTTTCATAATCTAATCTCTTTTAGCAGTGAGTCAATAAAAAGTTAATGGAAAATCACCAGCCCATCTTCTCTCTTTCAATTCTAACAAATTCATGCAAAATTCATAGACTGGCATATACAAGAACAAAAATCACCCACATATTGTACCTTGTGCTAGTGAATGGGGGAAAAACACTCTGAATTGACTACACTGTTCCTTCTTCCCTCTTGATTGCAGCAGAATCCAGCGACGATGACCCAAATTTACTCAACTGATCAATTAGTACTAAAATTTGGAAAAATTATTTAACCAGAAATGAGAAGTCTTCAAATTCAACGAAAAGAAACATACAACATCCTTCAAGGAAAGGTTTCACAACCCAGAAAGATGAATACTTTACATGAACCAAAATCAATCATCACCACAAAAACAGAGCAGAAGCCAGTTCTGACAATTCAATGGGACTCAAGGGAAAAAGACCAAAGATACGTGTACAAAGAAATTACCAAAACAAGATTCCAGCTTTGGACAGCAGAATCTTTGGTTCTTTTTCACCTTAAGAAACCCAAACCCCAGCCCCACCCCAACCTAAAAAGCAAAAACGGACGACCCACTTTCTGGAATGCTATTATTTTGTCTTTTATGGAAACAAAGACTAAAAAACCAAGTACTACTACAAAACAAAACCCATGAAGGAGATACCGAGATACACACATTACAATCACAGATAACGATGCATGCATGATAAATAACTAGTGGTTGATAGAAAGGCTTACAGTAAAGATTCATTAGTTACCTCTACTCAGTGGTTTTAGGACTTAACCTTTGATCATGTGATTCTGTTGCAACCCTTTGTTTCTTTCCTACTTTTTTTTTTTTCCTCCTTTCCAAATTAACAACAATCAAAACTTAGGTGGGATTTCTACGGAAATAGGAAAAAAAAAAGGAACAGTTAATTAGTTGTTTATGGGTTGGAATGCACATCTATATATAGACAACAGGGGGTTGGGAACCTTAGTGGCATCATGCATGAGCTTTATCCGAGGTGGAAGATAAACAAAGTTGAAGAAAAGTTTGATCCTAACTCAAAAAGTAGTTGAGAGTTGAGACGATAACTGGAATCCTCCTTCCTCTGGGCCCTTGTACTCTCCACTCTTGGCCCACGTGACATCAATTCGGGCCCTTGATGGTGAACATCGAAGCAATTTTAAGACGCAATTGACGTTCTCAATATTCAAATCTCCTCTGCAATTTGGTCGTGAAGCAGCCTTACTCAAAGGCTAAGCAAAGTTTTCCACGCTTAATCGATCTTTCCTGGAACTTGAGAGGGGTTTGGAGCAGCCAACTTGTGTTGCTTTGGGTGAATTTTGACGGCCAGAATTATGAATGATTGTGGTGTTTGAGTCCAATGGTTCGTTGCCGCGGAAATAGATGGTTACGTTTCATTGGTTTTTTAACAATTATGTTATTTTTTCTTGAATATCAGTCACCATTCATTTAATCTTATTCCAACATATTTTGCTTCCAATAATTAACAGTCTCGATTCATTTGATCTTATTCCATCATATTTTGCTACCAATAATTAAAGAAATTCAGTTGCTTTTTTCCAATCATATTTTGCAACCAATAATTCAAAAAATCAGTCGTTTTTCAGTACGAGCTTGGATATTATGCATTCTTATCTCATCGTGTTTTGCTACCATAATTGAAGAAACTCAATTGTTTTACCCTACGAGCTTGGATAATTTGTATGAAAATTCGTTGCTCATAAGTTCTATAATTTCGTATGCTGTTTCTTTTTTCCCAACAAGAAAGGAAATTTCGTTGCTTAACAGCGTATGCTTCTTTAACACGAGAAGTGAATACATGGCAAATATCACTATAGAGTGACAAATAGTTCATACAATACGCATACAAAGATTACAAGCCAAAATTGTTCAATCTTTCTTGAAATTTTCAATTTCAGTGTGTAATCAGACAATACAGATTCAGGTGATCAAGAACAAAATTTCTAGTAAGGTTGGTAGGAGATGAACTATCGAACATCCCTGAACATAGATGTTTCCATGATTTGAGATGATTTGGCAATAAATGACCATAATTTCTATCTTCCAGAATCGCCATATCTCTTGGGCATGCCTCTAATTTTGCAAAATTCCAAAGACATAGAATGGTTCACGCCCCAATCCCGGCATCGCCATCTTCCTCTGATCCTTGGACGGGACCATCAGCGTCAGTTGTCATATCTTCCTGGGATCTGCTCTTTATAATATCTTCCTGACCTTCCCCGTCTGATTCCTGGATGGGACCATCAGCATTAGTTGTCATACTTTCCTGGGATCTGCTCTCCATAATATCTTTCTGACCTTCCCCCTCAAAATCTTTAGAACTTGCATCCCTGTTAACTTCCCCCAACTGTCCATCCACCACTTTCAGGTATGCTGTCCATCCTATCCATGCTCAGAGGAACAATTTCTGTATCCACCACATCAACATCCATGGTTTCTTTCACCATAGCAGACTCCTGATCTTTAGGCAACTGATGAGCACGATTATTTGCTGCAATCTCTTCTTGTATTTGCACCTTTACTCTTTGCTCTTCCAATAGCTTTTGGATCTTCTCTTTCTCTGCTGTAAGGTCACCAAAACGTTTCTGCAATGTCCTCTCCAGCTCCTTTTGCTTTTGAACTTCTTCCCAGAGCTCATTTATCCTGTTCGATGCAGCTAATTGCTCTTGCTTTTGTAGAGCCTGAAAGCACCGAAGTTCAGTCTCTGCAGTGTCCATCTGTTTATATATAGCCTCAACTTGTGACCATAGCTTTCCAGCTCTCATCTGCTCATACAAACCAGCCAATTAATGCCAGATCCCATATAAACACAATAAAGGAATACATAGAAGTTCCACTTTCAACAAGTCACATCCCAGCTCAAGCAATCGTTGTTCTTATTGCAATTCTCACTACTCAGGCTTTTCCTTTGTTATTAAAAAATAATTTTATCTAAATTAGTGAAGTAAATCTAAAGCATCTCTTTAACATTGTCCGCACAGGAAGAAAGCACATAATCATGATCATAAATATTATTCAGGAATAAAAGATACCTACCTGATAACCATCCGTAAGAACTTTTATCTTCCGCTCAAGCCCTTGTGCTTTCTTGGTATCATCATCCATCTTCTTCTTTACATTGTCAAATTCATTCTGTAAAGCAGCAAGCTTCTCCATGTTACCAGCAACACTTGATTGGCCATATGCATTTCGACTTGGGAAATACATGAGATCCATTAAGCATGTTCGGTGAGCTTCAACAAATTCTTCAACAGATTCGCTCTCGTGCCCCATTGCAACCCGAAGGAACTGAGCCTCGTCCTTGATTAAACTATCAGCCTGCAATGAAAACGCCTGAAATTAGTTCATGGCAGAAATACTAGAAAAACCTTCTGGAACCACCACAGCTAAATATCAATATGAAGCATAAATGTAAAATGAGCAAGCAATAAGCCAACTTTTCACCAATTAACATGATCAAGGTTCATAAAGCAGCAAGTTTCAATCGGACAGCTCAAAGTCTACTTTTGGGTTCATCCGCATTAGGTGGTCATGGAAATAACTCCTTTGGAGTTACATGTTTGACAAGAAGGTCACTAAAGAGAGATCACAAATAGGAAAAAATCCATATTCTGACGTCATATAATGAGGGGATAGAATATTAAGTGTCTAAATTATTCAAACCTTAAAGATGTCAGAAGCAAAAACCATATAAAACTTGGCCTAACAGTTTACAACTTGAAACTATTAAATTTTTTAGAATTTTCAAGCTGGGTGGAAGAAGAAACCTTTTTAAGTGTCAAATTTACTGAATGTCATTCAAACAGAAAAAGCACATGCAACTAATGAGTTAATGATGTGATGTACAAAAATTTAATACAGGACATACCTCCATCAGCTCATTTTCTTCAAAATCTTTGATCACAGGTACAGAAGCAGACTTTCTTTTTGCTCCTTTCTTCTTCTCCTTCTTTGTTAGCTCATCGAGTGGATACTTCGCATTATCATGCTCTAGCAAAGATAAAAGTTCCTTTCTTATAATTTCATCAGCCTGCTCAATCAGCGTAGGAGGGGCAAAGGAGCTTTTGTCCTCATCGGCTCTTATTAGGGAATTTTTAATTAAATCCAATGAAGCAACAGGAGGTCTAGGTAGTTCCCTCTGAAGCACTTTCGATCTTTTCCTAAGCAACGTTTGTTGCCTAGCTTCCTCCTCGGCCTTCTCTCTAGCTATCCTGTCAGACATGTCTTCTTCAATCTTCTCCTCTGTCTCTTCATCATCTTCAGGAATAGGCTGTATGACAGTCTGATACTCATTTCTGGGATGCGGAAGATTTTTGAGACCAGAAAGCAGTTCCTTTCTGGAATCAGCATGTCCCAGATTAACACCATCATGCACATCCATGTCTTCATTTATACGCAGTTCGTCTCTTATCGGAGTTCCTTTCGGTGTTGCACCAAAAGAATATCCATCCCTTGATGGTGTCATGCCAATTCTAGGGGTAAGGCCAGAGCCTCCAGGGGTTGCTGAAGGAGTTAAAAGTGGATTTGGTGTTTGGATATCCTTTTTCTTAGGAGTGACACCAGAAAAATCGGAGGGGTGCAACATGGGGTTTTCTCCTCCAAGTAAAGGTGTCTGAGTTTGACTCAACCTCCTCTGATTTTCTGCCTCCATCATAATTGCGTCTTGCTTACCAGCAGGTGTCCTTTGAGGGGTTCTTAACGGAGTCATTCCCTGACGAGGCGTCTGGGCATAGCTCGCAAGAAGAGCTCGAGTCGCAGCATTCCCTTCTGTAAATTCCTCACTCCCAATAATATCACTAGCTATACCAATTTTTGCAATTGCCTCCAATTCATGATCCGGAATCTGTGGTGCAGGAAGATTCAATTTTGATCTTCTTCTCACTGCCTTCTGGATCATTAAGTTTGTTTGCCTGCATTATAGCTGAAGGGGCATCCTGTCTCTGGGCAATCTTGTTTCTTGCAGCATCCTGCTTCCTCAGACGAGCTTCCTTATCAATCCTTCTTTCACCTTCAAGCTCTTCAATGGTAGTGGGAACCTTGGTTGTTCCACTGGCCGATCTTCATCTGTAACATCATAAAAGCCCGGAGGAGGCTTCTTTTCAAAGGGAATTTCGGCATTGTAATCAATCCCTTTCCTCTTTCTTTTCCTGTGCCGAACATCAATTCCAGCAGCCTTTAGTTCTCTTCTTTTCTGCAGTGAAGCAAGCCTTCGGGCCTCTTCAAGCTGCTTCTCCCTTGCTTTCCTTTTAGCCTTCTTACCTCTGGTGTTGGCTAACCGAGCTCGTGCTTCTGAAAGCATCTCCTTCTCGTCCTCATCCATATCCACAGGGTCAGGACGGGCAGGCTTTGATTCTGGATTGGGATCAATCTCTCCAGGACGCAATTTGCGAGGATCATCTCCTGGCTCATAGTTCTCATCCTTTGCACATGCAGCGTCAAGGAGTTTCTCATAACGTTCAAGACACTGAGATGGAGTCCGACCAACAATGGGAGCAATCGTTCTCCATTGGGTGGGCATGAGCTTCGCAAGATGTAACAGTTTTCTCATCCTCCTCTCTGGTCCACTCAGTCTGATATGATACATAAAAGGATAGTTCAGAATTTCCTTGTGCACAAATAGTAGTTTGATAAATATCAAAGAAACAACCAAGACCAATGTAAAAAGTACAGCAAATGACATCATTTCTCCAGAAGCATCAAGAAGAAAATAAAGACAATGGTTGAAATAGGAACACAAAGTGCCAAGCCAAATACCCCTATTATCTCAATAGTTTTTCCAATGCTAGAAAGACAAATAAAATATTCTCCTTACACTAAAAGTTTACAAAATACAAACCAACTTCTACAATAGTAATAAACATAACCAATAAATATCGGATGATAAGAGCTAAACCTAAATGACTGAAAACAATATGGCGCGGTCAGTTCTACATTAACAAGAATTTCTAAATTCAAACAATTAATTTGGAAACCCTCCCCTGGCTTCATCCGGAATTCTAAGCCCCATTTTTCTTTCCAACTAACACCAAAACATGAACCAGAAAAAATATATATCTGATTATACCGCAACAATGCCAGCACAGAAGAACAAACCAAAAACTAAAAAGCTAATATTGCGTCGATAATAAAAAAATATACTAAAGAAACAACCCGAATTGCTTTTTCTTGACAGTGCAATAGTTTCTGCAACTTTTTTATCAAGGCGAAATGTCGGATTCAACATACAGGTCACAAAAGTTACGCTCCTGCACATACCCATTGTAGCTAAAGAGGCAAAACAGCAAAGCTTTTAGCCATCAGACAAACTCAGCTTATATTACAGTTCAAAGAAACAATACAAACAAAAGAGACTACCAATTAGTACCGTAATTCATAAACCCAGTTGATTAAAGAAACAACTACTGAAGAAAAAAAGCATAAAAAAAAATCAAACCTTTTTGATGGAAGGATCGAGCCACTCGTACCAGCGAGCTTTGCATTGCTTAGCGGATTTGCGAACTAAGAGGGAAGAGATTCGAGCCCACTGATTTTTCCCATATTTCATGACGGCGGCCTTCAGGATTTCATCCTCCGTGTTCTTCCACACGCCGCCCTTAATCATAATCCTCATCTTGCCGGCCTTTTGATTTTCTTCAACAAAATTTGTAGATTAGAATTGTTAATTAATACTAGAAAAATGCGGTTTCCAAAACCCTTTGAAAAAATCCCTCAAATTAAAAACCCTAAGGAATCAGAGTAGGTCTTTTTGGGAGGAGCGGAGCTCCGGCGGGTCTTGGTCTCCTCCTTTCGGCTCGGCTCGTGTCCTGGTAATATACCCAAATGAACTCACACTTTGGGCTGAAAATTGGGCTTTTACATTTCGCCGAGGCAGCAATAATAATACTAGTTGTGGTGACTTAAGCGCAGCCCATTTTATATTATTTCCTAGCCGATTTTCTTTTTTCTTTTTTCTTTTTTTTAATGAACAGGGGACAATTAAGTAAGCAAGCGGGAGAATATTATATATTATTTTATATATATTATAAAGCGGGACATCTAAATAATCTGCCGTTCGCGTGGCCTAATGGATAAGGCGCTCGCCTCCGGAGCGGGAGATTGTGGGTTCGAGTCCCACCGTGAACGAACTGTTTTTGCACTTCACTTTTGGTTAGTTTTTGGGTGCAGTAGCCCAATCACCAAATCAATCCTCCATTCATTTTGTCTGGCCCAGTCTCCCAATCAATCCTCACCGGCCCATCAGATAATTCCAATGGAATTAGATTGGCAATTATCACTATCATTACCTCCACAAAAAATATCTTTATTCTGACATTGCTCATTACCCAACAATGAGAATTTGTAATGGATAATAATACAATATGGTGATTTTTTTGTTGCTATAACATTTATTAAAAATGATAAATTTTTGTAAAAATATAAACGTTTTAAAAAAAAATTTTCAATTTTCTTTTAAAAGTTACTATTTTTGTTCTATAATTCCTCATCACCACCTCATATTCCCGTATTGATACTAGATGAAGTGGAAGTACCTTATTGTGTACAAGAAATAATAATGTAAATGTCCATAACAACTTAGAGAGTGTCGATAATAATTTTCATGTTTTCAAATGGAATACTCAAAATTATTTGCTCCCTATAGAAGAAAAACAAAAACAACTTAAATTTGAATGTATTTGGTCCTTTGGATTCAGAGTCAGAAGTGTAAATCACTGCCTTTTCGAACATTCTTTCTTTTTCTTTTTTTATTTCTCTTTCGTAAACATCTTGCATAAATGTAATCAACCACTATCTCTTCATTTTATTAAGAATGTAAACATCATGAATTTTTAGATTACGATATAAACACTCTATGAGTTCAAAATTCAGCTAATGGATATCCTCGTCTTTGATGGATGATTTATTCCCTCTTCCATGCTACATTCTACCCATCTTTTCAATTCTCGTTTTGTTCATAGCAATCTTCACTGAAGTGCATGCAATTGATAGTAGGATGCTGTAAACATCCTTTACTTTTTCTTAAACCATTGTGTGTACAAAATTTTTGCTTGGCGGCCGTAATCTACTCAAGGCGTAGGCATCCTATATGGACTTGAATCTTTCTAGATGGCTTTGTCTTCCGAGTGCTTTCTTCAAAAGAACTAGTTGAAAGCTATAAATGCATTCACAAAAAAGTTTTAAACATTGTTCAATTTAATTTTGTCGCAAGAAAAAGTAATCATCAACTAAACATAATGTGCATTATATAATGCATCCAAGGAGTACAAACTCACTCAACTCGCCTGTCACGCACCGTGACCCGAGATGTGGCACCTACCATGCCTTAAGCTACGCTAGAACACAAGAATAATCGGTACACAACATTAAAAATAATTCCTAACTTAATGAGTACACCATAGTTTCCCAAAAGAGGATCATTTCATTCATATCAAAATATACACTTTTCATTTACATCTTCAATTCCCCATCACAAAATAATTGGGGTCCCATGTATAACCTAGCCTATACTAAAATATGGCTATATATTTCATAGTTCAAAAATAATCTCTTCTATGTCAAATACAAAAGCATAACTTAAGAGGCCCAAAAGTAATCCCAATCTTCTTCTACAAAATCATCACCTGTGAAATATAAGAATGGGGTGAGTGACAAATCACCCAGTAAGTAGTAAAAGGTCTCTTTGAGGCTTGAGATCGTTACACACACCACACACACATATATAGTTTCCAATACAAAACAATAGATCACATTATTCATAAGGATACGTGGTCAATACATTAAACGGTTCAAATCATATTCTAAGCCATGGCACAAAACAATGGGAGCTCAAGTAGTTAGTGGAAAATGACTTTAGATATCCAGTTGTTAACTACTATCCGGTTGACACGGTTTGAATCTAACTTTCACCCGATTGGTCCATTTCAAAGCTAAATTTCACTCGATCAGTACGGTTCAAAGGTTATATCACAACACCATATTGATGAACTAGTCCCGTCATAGCCATTTCATACAAGAACTCAAGTATTTCATTATTCAAACAATTATCAATGAACCACGTATTTTTATTTCATAGATAAAACACATGATAACCAAACTCAAGTCAATTTGTATAGAATCTAACATTTCATCATAGCAAGTTTTATTAAAGAACACTTCAAAGACAAAGAGATTCAAGTATGATTTACTTCAAACCAAGACTAATTTAAGTAGTTGGAGTAGGGATAATCACCGTCGTCGCCTATAACACACAAATAACACTTAATTATAGACTTTATTCCATCAATAGACCTTAAATGAAACCTAATCCTAAACTCTGCAGACAAAAGAAGCATAAAACTACAAAGAGGAATTGATCCACGGGTGAACCCTAACGAGCCGTGCATGCGGATCTCAAAATCCAGCCGCGACTCTCAGCAGAAGCTGAGCCGCAGGCTAGCTGCAGCTCCACTCGTGACTTAGTCTCCAGAGACTAAGTCTTGAGCCACGGCCGCAGCTCACTTGGCCTTACTTGTCGACTCGTCGATAAGAGAGTTGCCACTAGGCGAGAGCCAGATGAACCGTGCCCATGTCTTACACCACAAAACCCACAGGCTCACTGCAGGGAAAAAACTGCAATTCCCCTATTCCAACACCCAACCTTCAATTCATCCAAACCCAACCTCACTACAGCACCAAAATAGCTAAAAAGGGCAATAAAACTTCACATAATGCTGGATACACTTCGTAATTATAAACACATTCACAATCACACACAATCCTCCATGCTTGCACCAACATACAACACAACAACCACCAACACATTCACACTCTAGCATATATCACAAAGTCATAGGAGGATAAAAGACCTACCAACTCTCTAATTTATCCCCTAGTACCAAACCTTAACCTAAACCAACCAAAAGAAGAGAAAATTGGCCTTGAGAGAATTTATCTTGAATAGAAGATTGAGTGGTAGCTTCAACACTCCCTCTACTTGCTCTCTTTCTAGTAGGAAACCCTTCAATCCCTCTACTTGCTCCCTTTCTAGTAGGAAACCCTTCAATGTCTTCTTCAAGTAGTAGTAGAGGAAAAGAGGAGAGAAAATTTTAGAGAGAAATAAAGGAAATTGGGGAAGAAGAAAGAAGATAAGGAAGATAAATGCCCTAAAGCTATTTGGGAAATAAATTAATTTAAAGAAATTGCACATCAGCCCACTCTCATTTTACAATTCATATTTTTACCCAAAAGTCAAATTACCTCTTTATCCATGAAAGGCCTTAATATTACATCACCCCTCGATTGAGAGGTACGCAGACGGTCTTATTCTCGTACAGATCTAGGATACAAAAGCATAGAACAATAGTTGTCTATACAATAGAGCCTCCTTGCTTATACTGAGTGCCATATTGCGGGCTAAGAATTGTCACTTCTTACCTGTTATACTTGATCCTCCTTGCTTCGTCCCTTGAGAGCCGATAAGAATTAATCATCACATCCTCAGGCATAGCCCGGAGGACCGATGTTTTTCCAACGAGAGAGCTTGTCTTCGCATTATCAGTAGTCTTTACCGAGAACCATTCCAGGCTTGGTTTCCAGCTATTTTTACATGTGCAAAGTTTTGTGGGATAATAAGCGGCTGGCCTTCGCGTGCATCTCCATCATAGACTGGCCTTCTTGAGTTTCCAACGACTTGAACGTGGCCATTTCCTTGTGTCACGTAGTTTATGCTGTGAGCATTTATGTTCCAGCGGGGTGCAACCATGGCATTGGGGCGGAGGAATCCTCTTTCAGCTCTCAATTGGAGGTATTTGAGATTGGGAAGGTTCATGCCATTGAGAGTGCTTATGCTTCCTCCACGAGCTGTGTACAAGTCAGCTCTTTCAGGATTTGCAAGATTCTCCCTGAGCCTCATTGTGCAAATGGTCTCTTCATAGCCATTGGCCCTCATCCATCTTCCTTGTTCTTGCTTTTCTCCCCTTGGCATTAGTATTCGGAGCTCATTTTTTACCCTAACGATGTTTCCTCTCCGGTCATTCTCGTTTTGTTGCTTTCTGGCTGTCTCTTGACTTATGCCAAAAGCCTGAGCCAAAATCTGAGCATCGAATCCCTGGAAAATATTGATCCCGTGGTGTCGCTGTTGTTGCTCTTGTTGTCCGGCCTGCCAGCTTCCTTCTTGTTGTGGGTTACCAGCAAGGAAGAATCTCTAGATAGAAGTGCAAAAGTCCAGTAGTTTAGTAATGATTCAAAAATTTAATTATACCCTTATTAGTTAATAGTCGTTGATTTTTCTTACCCTGAGGTTCTAGTCTAGTTGGTTTTCAAAATTAGTGATATCATGAATTACCATCAGAACCAGTTTCTCATCGCCCTGGTTGTATGCCCAATGGGAAACTCCAGCAGGCAAGGCAATGACATCTCCCCTGTAGAACTGATGGATCTTCTGGTACTGGCCTCTGAACCTCTGGCTCTGGCCTTCCGTTCCCCGTTGAGACTGCTTGAATGATTGGAAGGTCTCCGGGCACCCGGGAAGCATCATTCCAAGTATTCCATTACCTAGCCATGAGCCAACAAAAAATCATTAATACGTGATTATATTAATGTAGTGTGGCCATTTGATCTAATTGATTGCAGAATTAAATGCATGCCCGGAAGGATGAAGAGGACTAGTGGACTAGCCTTGGATAACGAAGACCAACATTGGCGCATTGTTGAAGGATGGTAGAAGGAGGCTTTGAGGCTCAATAACATGACGAGTTACAGCGACTCCCGCACACCTTATCTGCTCGTTGTTCTCGTCCCATATTTCAGTGACACCAGCTTCATGCAGAAAGCGGCGACTGGGTTCGAGCGGGTTCAGATTCTGAAGGTTGCATTCGCCTTGGCTAATGCCGAACTTGCCTTGCTGTTGCTGCTGCTGCTGATAGCCTCGAGATGCTCTAGAAGCTAGACAGCTTCCGCATAAAGGAAGAAGGCAACGGCAAGAACTTGCAAAGAAGAGACTGCTATACTTGGGCGATAGGTTTGTTTGGATGTTGCTTTCTTGATGCTCTTGAGTTTGCATGTTGGTGAGATTGTGAATTTATAGCTGACGGACGATGGTTAAGATGTGCCACTTGCGAGGAGGATTGGCACCTGGCGGGGTGCTTTTGACACTACTACACATTTTGCATGGCTTTTCAACTGAATGCGAATACCCGTCGAAGCTTTAATTTGTACATTTCTGCATGGTTTCTTGTCGTCTTTAATCTTTATGCGGTCTGATGGCTGTTCCAGGCCATGCAAAAATTACTGAGTGTCTGAGACATTACTCAGTGGGCTCCTAAATTCGTAGTTATGAACATGAACATTAAATACATGAATTATTGATGTGTTGGAAGTTTACACAATTACAAGATTTGTTGAAGAAACAGAAAAGTGTAATTATTTGCAAAAGTGTTTTTTTTTTCTGTTGGTTTTTGTTTATTGGCATCAATATGGAAGCATATCCTGTCTTGATAGTGAAATATGACACACAAAGCTAATGGAATTTCTTGACGGATTCATATATTCCCGTTATTTATGTTGACTTTTCTATTTAGACACTCTCCTAATTCAATTAATGTTTTTATTAATAACACTTGGTGACTCTTAGTGATTAATTGGCATACGATAGACAATCTTGAAGTTAACAGAGCTAAAACAGCTGAAAATTGGAAATTCAGGCTGAAATGTGTCGATAATACTAATGTACTTGTATTATGTTCTCCCTTACATGACACATGGATATCAATAATTTTCAACATGACTATTGATATACAACACCCCATTATACATTTCGAACGTTTGGAGCTACACACACGTTATTCATGTGATCAATGATTGAACTCTACTTGAGGAGTAACTCTTTTATTCTGTTTTCCACTAATGTCACACCCCATAAAGATTAAAAAAAAAAGGAATTCCATAGTGTTATTATTTTTCCCTGGCTAGAAGCAAGAAAACCGTTATCATACAGTTTATGGTAATTTCTCCTAGCTCTCCTGCGACTTTCCTGCATCCATAAAGAGATTGTACCAGAAAACCATGTCATCCTTGATACTATCCTCCGCTGGTTTAACAACAGATTCTCCAGTAGATAGCAGCCGAAACCTTGAATTAGCGGTACCGACAGACTTGTTAATCTTCAAAAAGTCTTTGGCTGATGTCTTCCCCTTAGTTTCTCCAACAACCAAATGTGCCCGAAAGCTCTCCTTTTTAACCGGCCTCGGTGCAGAAATATAATAATCTAAACCAGAGAAATTTTCACGAACTGTTCCAGCAGAATTTGAATTATTACCGTAACTCTCAAGCCCCGAACGATTTGAGGCATCCCCAGTTTCAGGTATTCTTTGAATATTCGTCCTTGATTCAGGTGTTTCCGTGGAACATTTCAAGATTTTCTGGGCGGCAGCCAGATTCTGTTGAACCCTCTTTTTCAAGTGACTGTGCCAGTAATTTTTAATCTCATTGTCCGTCCGTCCAGGCAATCTATTAGCAATAGCTGACCATCTGCGGAGGGAAAAAACTCAAGTATTCACTATTCAATAGTACACGATTGCAAATTTGCAAGCATGTATTAGTATTTGGTCGATGCCCGTCATTAGTACTTTATCCTTTTGCATTGCTAAGGAAAATATAAAGACAAAATTAAACCAGCTAATGAAGGCACCAGGATTGAAGTACCTGTTTCCTAAGATTTGATGCATCTTAATGATGGTTTCTTCTTCTTCTTTAGTAAACTTTCCTCGCTTTATATCGGGCCGTAAGTAATTTGTCCACCGAAGTCTGCAGCTCTTTCCACACCTTAATAGACCTGGGATTATGTTAGAACCATTTGACAAAAAATAAAATAAAATATTTTCTAGTCCCCACAAAATATGATCACCTGGAGTCTCTGAAGGAGGAGAATAATACTCACCAGCTTGTTTAGGCAGTGCCCTCCAATTTTCATGACCATATCTTTGAACGAAAGATATCAATATTTGATCTTCCTCAGGAGTCCATGGCCCCTTCTTCATCCCCATCTCCTCACAACAGGGTACCCTCACCATTGATAATTTCACTTCCTCCTTTCTTCCACACAGAAACACACAGTACCACACAAGAATTTGAGGGATGACCAGAGTATCAGAGTAAAGTTTAAAGGAAATGACTTTTAGAGTTTGTAAACGTGCTAAATTAATTGATTAATTAATTAATGGTCTACCTATAGTTTTGTGACGTTGCTAAAGGTAGTAGGACAAATAAGCATTTCTTCAAGGCTTGGAAGTGTCATTTTGATGATATATTTCCATGGCTAATAATGATTTTACTTTTTAGTTGGCCACGCTGCTACATGGTTTTTTTTACATGCTCCTTCCCATTGATCTTCTTGGATGCTTCTTTTAGGATAGTGCAAAGTGCAGTGCAGAGGACAACATTTCTTTCCGTAAATCATTCCGTGATACTCAAGGGTCAAAAATCGTATGCGCCACGTGCAAAGTACCCAGCAGCCTTTTTTCTATTCATGTACATCAATAGGGGTGGGCAAAAAGTAACCGGAAAATTCGAAAAATCGCAATAATCCGATCTATTCCGAATCGAAAAATGAGGGTAACCGAACCGAATTTTGAAAGCGGTTAGGTTAACCGAACCTCATTTGTAAAAGCGGTTCTGGTTCCGGGTATCAATTTTCAAAAACCGCGGTTAACCGAACCGGTCCATATACACGTCTTAAAGGCTAATATTTGTAATTTTATAGAGGAATTGAGGAATATTAATTCATATCATTTTCAAGTTTAAGATTATTTTAAAACTTAAATATCGTATTTAATTTTTCTTTCAATTTAATTTCTTGATGCTAACTAAAAAATTATTTTCCTATAATTGAAATACATAAATTTTTTACTCTTAAAAAGAGCAATCTTTTTTAACCTTTTTTACTTTTAAAAAGAGTAGATGCAAGAGTTTCAATTGTAATCTTATTGCTTGTTTTTTAAAGTAATTGAAATTGTATAAGCATTTTTTTAATTTGAGCAAAGGTTTATGTTATAATATTTTGATCTATTTTGTCAAATTAACTTAAACTATACGGTTCCGGTTACCCGCGGTACCCGACCCTCTTTAACCGGGTAACCGATAAGCGGTTAACCGATTAATGAGGGTCGGATACGGTTTATAAATTAGGCGAACCGGTACAAGCGGTTCCGGTTCGAATATTAGGTGTGTGGACCGGTTAACCGGTCCATGTCCCACCCCTATACATCAATTCGAATCTGCATCTTTTAACTTTTGAGTAATAGGGGTGACTCTTTCGTTTGTATAGTAGTGATTTACTATTATCAATATTCTAGCTATGAGAGGAAGCCCTTTTTCTTTTGAAATCGAAAAAGTCTAATTTTCAACATAAAATTCTTATATGGACCTAGTTCATAACATTCCTTGTGTACTCTATGATCTAAAATAAAGGCACATAAGAATCCTTACATAACTTTTTTATATCAGCATGCATTACTATACTTATTTGACACTTTTTGACACTACATGGTCCATAAACGATGCGTGAATCTGATTACACCTAAGAATTTTTCTTTTTCAACTATAGATCTTAATCCCTAGTCAACACCATGAACTCTACCCTAAATTTTTTTTCCTTTTTTTTTTTTACCCTAAAAGTTAATCCATACTTCATAATGAATTAGGTCACAAAGATTAAAAATCATTAAAAGCAAACTATGCTTATGTTTGTGCTTTTGTATTAGTGTGTTTCTCAACTAAGATACGCAAAATTAAATGTTTGAAATGCTTATTGGACGGTTACTTGATTGATCATAGCCGAAAAGGCCAAGAAAATTCATTTCTTGTAAGTTTAGAGGGCAACAAAAACAATTTATTTTCCTTCATTTTCGTATAGACATAGCATATTTTGGAAAACATTAATCAAGAAGAGTTGCTTAATTAGTCCAAATGTTTGAGCAATAGCCTCATTAGTGAAAACTGAGTTGGAAAAACATTATGACAATTTGAACTATTTGTGTAGGGCGAGATTCTGAAGGTCACAATGGCAACAAAGACCTCTGAAAAGAGGACACTAGCATGTCTAAAGTAGCTCATAAGCCACACAGAAATTTAACTTTATGTGGTCTATAACTTATTGCTCAACGTATTATTACCGCGGACTTTGTCCAGCCTGCTACTATTTTGAGTGCAAGTCCAACAGTATTATGCAGGAAAACTTTTTTTCCCCCCTTATGTTGCTGCGTAAAATAGCCAAAAGAACAGGTTTCAATTTCTGATTCTTTGTATACTTCGCAGGTCAAAGGATTTACTACTATTTATATTCTTATCATCCCTGATTAAATAGTTTAAGAAAATTGGCAACTTTTATTCCTAATCATTTTGCCATCAATCGTTCGTTATTAACTGAAGAACGGACAAAAATTTAAAGCAGAGCTCAATATAAGGGAAATCCAAAGTGTTTTTGACTAGTAATTCATGTGTAACACAAGTGCTTTTAAAGACAAAATTATTAACATCAAAGAAATTGCATAGTGCACAAAGGTAAATCATTTAAGGAAGGCCACTACACATTAGAAGTCAACTGGACTTGATTGATCCACGTGCCCTTGTTTACCAAGAAAGAAAATGCCTTGAATTCGAAGAGCTTGAATAAAGCAAGTTCGTCAATTGCTCTTTTCTGAGATCTTGAAGTGAAATCCATCAGGAAACCTTATAATAGGGGCTCGGACAATTTTTCCTCCCCTGACCATTGCCCATCTGCGAAAAGTTAGACAATCATTTTGGAAGGTTATATTTCAATAATTAAGTAAATTTGGAGGAATGCATGGATATCTGCACCATGCATTTTGAACTTTCTTAAAGGATGTGGCTAAGAAAAGTACCGATATTTTGTGACCAGGACATGTAGGAATGTAGTCAGCAACACCCTGCTGTATTCTGCTCCTGCACATTGCTTGATGCCGGATCCGAATGGCATATAACAGTTTGCAACAGCACTTGGTTGGATGTTCTATATGGATGACAAGGAAATGGTATCAATCAAATGCTTCCGCATATACAAAAAGTCGCATTTTATGTAATTAAGACCTTCCAGCGCCATGGATGAATGCAAGGGGTTCTTCAAATTGGTTAGAGCTCAGATGTAAAGCTGAAGCAGCAATCAAAATTCCCCATCCTTTTGGAATTGTGTATCCTGCATATAATGTTTGAAAATGTCGCTAAGAAATAGTTGAAATTTGCATGTTAATGAAAAGGCTCTGCTAGCATTGCAGATATTAACAAGTGCATACATTAACAAATACTAATTATTACTTTCTAAAACAAGAGATCTAAGAACACCGTTTAATTGTTTATAAAATAGTGGTGAATATTGTAAATTGTAAGATAAAGAAGGATAAAAGCATTAGTTTAGAGACAATGAGGATGTAATTTAGTCAAATTAGAAGTGTTTGTAACATTTTTGCTTATTGAAAATTCAGTGTACCATTGACTGGGATATCTTTCAGTGCTCGACGGAACAATCCTGGGGCAATGTTCCCCAGCCTCAGGACTTCATTGACAACCTGTGACACGCCAAGTTTATCAAGTGTGCGAAAAGAACGATTGCACAAACTTTGTAAATCGAAAAGTTCTTCAAATTCTAGGAATTACCTGAAGGGTAAAGGTCATAGATTTGTATTCAGTCCATGTGAGTGGGGTGTCCAAATTCTCCTTCTTTTTAAGAATTGCTTCATGCTCAACCTGAAAAATTGACGTTATTATGATGCATCGCTATCTTGAAATCTTATTGTCTCGATTTATTTCTAAAGATCAATCGGACATGTGATACTAACTGTTAATTCCTCCAACACAGCTGGATGTTCGGCGAGCAACTTGAAAGCTAATGCTATTGTCGTTGAGAGGCTATCCGACATGACAAATAATAGACTGAACATCAGCTGAACTATGTAATCCTCTTTAATGAACGTCTCAGCGTTCATGTCGTGGATGACGTGGTCAAGCAAGTCCCCTTTTGTCCTCTCTGGAGCTGTGAGCCTCTTTTGGACAACTTCGTTAATCATTTCTCGCACCTTCTTGTGGATCTGATAACAAATTAATATTTCCAACGTAAGAAGCTGGCAAACAGCAATTTGATCCATATTCCATATAATTTGCAAAGTATAAGAACAGCAATATTAGGTACCTGCAAACATTTGTGATGTGCAGTACCAGGAAAGTTGATGGGAAAGGACATTAATCCTTCGACCAAGTCCTTGAACATTTCGCTGATATTCAATGGTGCATTTTCAAGATCATCACTGAAGATTTCTTTTGCAGCGAAATTGATTGTCATCTGCCAGGGCACGAGAAACAATTATTTGCAGTTCACAAAAATCTATTACCACGTGACTAAAACATATTATCTGAAGAGTAAATATTTAAGTTGAAATTTACTGTAACAGCTGCTCCTTTCACTTCAATTGACTCCTGCCTTGACCATTTACGAAGGGTTTCTCGAACCATATCTTCAATCTTTGGAAGTAACTTCTCTTTTAGAGACTCCACGCCAAAGTGATTCAAGGTCAAGTGTCTGGGATACTTCTTTGAAGCCTGACTAGCTTGATCAAAGACTTCTGCGAAAGTGTCAAAGGACCATGATTCAACAAGTTTTCCATCCTGTCGAAGGAGAAAATGGTTGAATTCCGGATCTGCCGTGATAATGACTGGCCTTCCTGCAACATTTGTTCGAAAGATTGGGCCATATCTGAGACAAGAAAATTTATAATTAGATCCAAATCTTTTGCAATCCTAATTTAAGTTAAAAGAATTAAAGAACCTATAAAAAGAGATATAAACTCACAGACTCGAGAGACATTGACTTGCATGTAATACTTTCTATTATTGGGATCTGAATAAGTGAAGCATTCATCGATACACTAGTGAGATATCAAAAACATTTTTAAACCATTATTTTTGGGAAAGGGCAAAAAGAAAAGAAACTGAGAAACATAGGTTGATGGACAAACTGTGAAGGTAATGATTATTGTTGCATTACCTCTTAAACCTCATCTTCAAGAATGGTGGAAGGTCAATGGAGGGACTGGGGACTACTAGCTGAAGCGTTTCACCAATCAATGGAAGGCCCATTGAACCAGGAGGAAGCAATCCATTGCACTTGGGATTTTTCCATCTGTAAATATAGCAAGTTATGTAAATTGCCAATAAGGCTACAACACTAAGGCCAATCATTGACAGGTCTGTCTTTGTTGCAATTTCTTTGAAGCTTGAATAAAATGTTTCCACTGATTCTATAGCCATTTTTCGATCTAGAAGAGATATTAAGAAGGAGAAACTGGATGGAAGATGAATTCAAGTTGATAGGCATCAACAATATCTTATAAACTACATGCTAAGGCGGCAAATAAACAAATTATTGGAGATTTGAGAATTTTAAATTATGCGGAAAAATACTTTGCTGTCGGCGCCTTAATTCATGGGAGTAATATTTTTTTCGGTACGTATGTCATCAATCTTGAAGAAGTTAACGATGTACAAATGTAACAAGGATAATTTGCCGTCGTTGCAATATTTTTGGGCATACATGTCACCATTCTCCGTAAAGAAGTTTCAGGATACAAATATAACAAAAAAATTTTATATGAATTCTGTTACAATTTTATTTGTGAATTATAATTTAAATAACAGTTATTTGAATTCTCTTAATAAATCACTTTTTTTTTTCTGTCATAATCTATCATTTAACACGTAACTCTCGCAAGATTCATGAGTGATACTGGTAACCAGCTCCATGCACGAACCTTCCATAGTATTACAATGAAAGTTAAGTTTTACCATATCATATTTTACAAGAAAAGTTAGTTGACCTATTTTTTTAAAAATTATGTTGGAGTATATTATTTCATTGCGTTAATAACGGAACTGGAACTCTAACATATCGTTGTGCAAAAATGTGGTTTTATTATTTATGTCAACTGTTACTCTTAATTTGCTTTTTCTTCTTTTCCATAGTTTGAATCAAGTTTAAAAGGCATTGCATTTTAACTAAAAGACATAGAAGACGGATCCTATGTTACACTCATGGTATGTGAAATCATGTTACACATGCTAAAAAAAAATGACATGTGTGACTTGAATTTTATTGAATTACATTGATAATTATAAAACGATACATGTCATTATATTATATTAGCAAGCCTAATATGGTGTTGTGCATTTAAGTGTAATAAAGGATCTATTGTGTGAGTTTAACTCTCTTGCCGTAACCTATGGCTCAAATATACTTTACTTGTATATGCGTTGCTTTTTTCTCTTTTTATTTTGGTCTACGATTACGCATTTGATGCATTTATATAATAGCAGTCAGTCGTGAAATATATCTTATTCAAAGTATTTTACTTCATATATTATTCAATGTAATTTACATCATGTTAAATGGATAACATTTGAATAAACCTGTAATCATTCTCAAACACACTTTACGCTATCGCTTCTTGACGCACAATGCATCCAGAAGCTTTGAGCTGATAGGTCCTCCACCTTTGCTTAAATCAACCTAACACTATTAATCGAATAATTCTTAAACAAACGCGCAGTTACGCTATTGCTTCCTTACACAATTGCATTGCCACTAGCGCGCCTTCTTCGCCACTAGTTTTGGCGAAGTCAAGACAATCGAACTTTCTAGCCAACCAACCACAAAGTTCTAGGAACAAATAGAACTCTATAACTCTACTCTCGAAGTCTGGAGCTCAAATTCCACTAACATCATTTCTCTCTTCCATTGTAATTGTATAGACTTGATCCCAAAAAAAAACTACATAGATCCCTTCACGATACCTGAAGACCCTGATTAAACCACTTTATATACTTTGTTCTTTTTTTTTTTGTCGTAAAATTGTGTTCAATGTGAAATTACATCGTATTAATATGAATTATTTCATTCACTAATATGACAATGTAAAATTCTGTAATTTTATATTAAACACTGTTAAAAAACAAAAATAAATAAATAAAGGATTTAAACCTAGACTACTCCACGTGTGTATTTATATCTCTAAAATTAGCACATCAAAATTGACTTTGGAAGTAATCCCCCTTCCGGTTGTGAACACTTAAACAAACGCCAGTAGTAATACTAAAGATTTCCCCTGGCTGTTACCTTCGGAAATAATTAATAAATACCACTAGTATAACTGAGTTCTTTAACAGACCAAACCACCCCCCATACTACATTATCTGTATTTAATCCTCTAAAAAAACAATAATCAATTATTGACTTTGTATTTCTCCAAGCGTTTGACTTTGGAAAATACTTAATATAAATGCCACTTGTACTAGAGTAAAACTGATCAAACCACAAAGGAAACTATATCTATATTAATGTATAGTACTACGAGTCCTAGAAAATCAATATCAAGAAACAAGAAAATGAAGTGCCACTCTGCCAATATGGGCTGTGTGATCCCGTGCATACTACATCAATATCTAACTAAGCTTGCGACCAACTATCATTAACTAAATGAACAATGACAATTCAGCTATTTAATAAAAAATTTAAGGTTGATTTATTATTCCAACAAGTCATAATTTCATTCCTACACTCATAAAGAATACATTTTGTACAACAAGTCATTATAGTATTGCATTCACATACAGTGACGCACATCACCAAATTCTAACCAAAAGATAATAAGTTTTCATGAAAAAAAAATTATTAATTGATATAAGGACTTGTCGATTTTTAATAAATATTTACTATTTTCTAGTAACTCTTCATTACCACAGTTTTTTCTACTATTATAATAATGTACAAAATATTTGGGAATATTGTAAATATTCTTCTTTCATACTCCCCTCGTTGGAACATGAATCAACTCTGTTTAAAAGAAAATCACTCATATTATTAATTTTGTTTGATTTTTGGTTAACTTAAGAAGGGAGAAACTGAGATTAAAATAAAAATAGTATAGTGTTGATGAGTTACGAACAAAACTTGAGTTAAACATTTAAAATTGTTTCCTTCATGGGGTGTTGCTGAGTGCTATCAAAGGCCTTGTTATGTTCAAAATATATAGGCTATTTACTGCATTTTTTTCGAGACTTTGGTGCATGGTCGTATGTATGCCATCTTCACATAAGGATTGTCCTTTTTTACATTTCATCCCAAGATTATGAGAAATTCAGCCAAGTGTATTGTTTGTCATCTTATAACTAGTTTAATACGATATTATTTTTTGGAGGAAGGCCAAAGTCATATTAAGGGATTGCAAATGTACGATAGATGCACTCGTTACATTAGTTGTGATTGATGATTTAGCTTCATTAAGGTATCAGGAAAAAGTATAATTCTCGTTGTAAATTTGGACCGATCGTTTATTTGTATACTTTGCAAACAAAAGTTTATTACTCTTTTTATTTTTATCACCCCTGATTAAAGAATTTGAGAAAATTGGCAATTTTTCTAATATACTAAAAGGCGGCACCAATCTCAGCTTTTTCATTTTGATCTATAATATACTCTTGATCATTTTTCTATGCACTATTTGCTTCAATCATTTAACAAAGTTTCACTTCAAGCTTCAATGGAGGAAGCCCTCCTAATCTGCTGTTAACAGTGTAACTATGAACATAAAACAATTAAAGCAAAGCTCAGTGCAAGGGAAATCCAAATTGTTTGGCTAGTAATTTGAAGAAAAAAAATTGTAAACATCAAGCAAGTTACATGGTGCGTCAAGGTAGTCATTCAAAACAGGCCACTATTCATCGGCAGTTCATTACATTACATGTCCATCTATAATCTATTAGAGAATTATAAGATACAGAATGTTAATGTATGAAGGCAATGGAACTTGATTGATCATTTGATCCACACGCCCTTGCCTTGAATTCGAAGAGCTTGAATAAAGCAAGTTCATTAATTGCTCTTTTCTGAGAACTTGAAGTGAAGTCCATCAGGAAACCTTAAAACTGGGGCTCGGACAATTTTTCCGCCCTTGACCATTGCCCATCTGCAAAAGGATTAGACAATTCTTTTAGAAGTTATATTTCAATAATTAAGTCAATTTAGAGGAATGAATGGATATGTGCACCATGCATTTTATACTTCTGAAAGGATGGCTAAGAAAAGTACCGATATTTTGTGACCAGGACATGTAGGAATGTAGTCAGCAACACCCTACTGTATTCTGCTCCTGCAAATTGTCTCATTCCTGATCCAAATGGCATATAACAGTTTGCTACTGCACTTGGTTTGATGTTCTACATGGATGAAAAGGAAATTTGTATTAATCAAATGTTTCTACATATGCAAAAAGTAACATTTTATGTAAATAAGACCTTCCAGCGCCATGGATTGAATGAAAGCGGATCTTCGAATTGGTTAGAGCTCAGAGGTAGAGCTGCAGCAGCAATCAAAATTCCCCCGCCTTTTGGAATTGTGTATCCTGTATATAATGTTGAAAATGTCCATCCGAAAAAGTCAAGAGTTAATTAAAATACGTAAACTAATGAAAAGGCTCTGCTAGCATCACAGATTTTTGACAATTTGCTGACATTAATAAATTCAAATCGTTACTTTCTAGGTAGTGCATTATGTCGAAGTACTATCTAAGTATCTATAAAATAGAAGTGAATATTTCTGAATTGTAGGATAATAAAGAATAAAAATGTTAGCTTGAAACGTTGAAGAGGTAATTTAGTCAAATTAGAAATATATGTAAACATTATTATTTTTTATTAATGAAAATTCACTGTACCATTGACACGGATATCTGCCAGTGCTCGACGGAACAATCCTGGAGAAAGGTTCCCCAGCCTCAGAACTTCATCGATAACCTGCAAGACGCCAAGTTTATCCAGCGCGCAAAAAGAAAGATTACACAAACTGTGTTGTAAAGCTAAAAGTTTCTTCAAATTCTAGAATTACCTGAAGGGTAAAGGTCGTTGATTTGTATTCAGACCATGTGAGTGGTGTGTCCAAATTCTCCTTTTTTAGAATTGCTTCGTGCTCAACCTGAAAAATGAATGTCATTGTTATGCATCACTATCTTGAAACCATATTTTCTCGATTTATTTCCAAAAATCGAATTGGAGATCTAATACTAACTGTCAACTCCTCCAACGGAGCTGGATGTTCAGCAAGCAACTTTAAAGCTAATGCTATTGTCGTTGAAAGGGAATCCGAGGTGATAAATAATAGAGTAAACATCAGCTGAACTATGTAATCCTCTTTAATGAATGTCTCAGTGGTCATGTCTTGGATGATGTGGTCAAGCAAGTCCCCTTTTATCTTTCTCTGGAGCTGTGAGCCTCTTTTGGACAACTTCTTTAATCATTTCTCGCACCCTCTTGTGGATCTGATGACAGATAATATTTTCAATGTAAGATTAAAATTAATTTGGCGACGGTAATTTGATCTATATAATTTGCAAATTACAAGAAACAGCAATATTAAGTACCCGTAAACATTTGTGATGTGCAGTGCCAGGAAAGTTGATGGGAAAGGACATTAATCCCTCTACCAAGTCGTTGAACATTTCGCTGATATTCAATGGTGCATTTTCAAGTTCATCACTGAAGATTTGATTTGCAGCAAAATTGATTGTCATCTGCCAAGGCACGAGAGAAAAATATTTGTAGTTTATGTAGGAAGATAAACCAAGCATTAATTTATTTTGTTTTATTAGTGCCATGTGTCGTTATTTAATAGGTTATAGTAGTTGGGTCTATGTGGTGTGTGTGCATGTGATTATTGCCTATCCAAGTAGTGCTAGTTTTAGGTTTTGTTTTTCATGATTTCCTTTTGTCCGTCAGACAATTGCAAGTAGCCGTCTTCTCTATTTTTTACTGTAGCTTCTTACGTTTATTTTGTGTAGAAAAATTGCAGCCTCTTTATCTTTTTATTCAAGAAGAAATTTCCTCCATTATTTTCTTGTGTTTCTTGTCTAAATTCTTGTGGGTTTTATTGATCCATTTGATTTGGGTCCATCAAAGTGGTATCAGAGCCATGGCACCAATAAATATTACTTGTTCAGTTCCAAAATTGAAGAACAGAGAAGAGTATAATTTTTGGAGGAAACAGTTGTTAACCCATCTAAAGGCATATGGGTTAAATCAATACGTAGAAGAAGGGATTGGTGAAGGATGCTGATGCACAAGAGACAAAGAGGGATAACATGGCGCTGTCACAAATTCATCAGGAATTGATATATCAATTTTTGAAAAAATTTCTACTGCAGATACGGCGAAAGGAGGCTTGGGATATTTTGAGAAAAACATTCAAAGGCGTAGATCGGGTTCAACAAAGTAATTTGATGATGCTAAAGAGGAAGTTTGAACTTGCAACGATGGAAAAATCTGAATCAATTGAATCATATTTTTCCCGTCTGTCAGAGATCAAGAACGAGATGGCAGCTCAATAATTATCAACTTTCTGATGGGGTATTTGTTGAGAAAGTTCTTAACACTTTACCCATGAAGTTTGATCACGTGGTGACAGTAATTCAAGAAATCAAGGATTTGTCAGAATTGAAAATTGAAGAATTGTAAGGCTCATTAATTCTACATGAACAGAGAATTAATGGGAAGATGGAGCACACCCCGGATACTGTAGAGAAGGCCCTTCAGACACAGTTAAATTTGAAGGCAAATGATGAACCCAAGGAGCAAGGAAATTTTCAGCAGAGAAATCAGGACAATGGCAACAGAGGTCGTGGCTACAACAATAGAGGTAGAGGTTAGGCTAACAACAGAGGTAGAGGCAGATGGAATTCTCAACGTGGTGGTAGAGGTAACAATTTTAATTTTAGAGATGGCCCTGGTAGAGGTAGAGGTGATGGTTATAATTATGACAATAGATATAATTTTAACCAAAATAATGATGGCCAGAGGATTCAGTGTTATAATTGTGAAAAATTTGGGCATAGAAGATTTGAATGTAGATCTAACAGTAATTTTCAGGCTAATGTTGTTGAAAATCAAGCTCAGAATAATAATCAAAATTCGGAGACTTTATTATTGGCTTGCAATAATGATGGAGTTGTTGATAAAAATAAATGGTTCTTGGACACTGGATGTAGTAACCATATGTGTGGGAAGAAAGAATTATTTTTTGAGCTTGATGAGTCTGTTAAAGGTGAAGTTAAATTTGAGAATAACACTGTTCTACCAGTGTTTGGTAAGGAAAAAATCTCCATTAGCCTGAAAAATGGATCTACCAATTTTATTTCTGATGTGTTTTATGTGCCTGGGTTGAATCATAATTTGTTGAGTATGGGGCAATTGTCAGAGAAAAATTATGACATTCGTATTAAACAAGGTATTTGTACGATTTTTTATGAGAGAGTTGGTATGATTACTAAGGTGACAATGACTCCAAACCGTTTATTTCCATTAAATTTGAATAGTGGAGATTTTTCTTGTTTAAATACTGTGATTAATGGTGATAATTGGTTGTAACATATGCAGTTTGGTCATTTAAATTTTGATAGTTTGAGATTTTTGACTAACAAAAAGATAGTTCGTGGGTTGCCTAATATCAATTGTTCTGGTAGAGTGTGTGATATGTGTGTTCTGGGCAAGAAGCACAGGGAAGCTTTTCAGACAGGTAAATCATGGAGAGCAAGAAAACCATTAAAGATCATCCATTCAGACTTGTGTACTGTGGAAGTTCTTTCTAATGGTGGTTGCAGGTATTTTATTACATTTATTGATGATTTTAGTAAGAAAGCTTGGGTTTATTTTTTGAAAGAAAAATCTGATGCCTGTGAGACATTTAAAAAATTCAAAATTTTTGTTGAAAAGCAAAGTGGCTTTCAAATAAAAATTTTGAGAACAGATAGGGGTCAAGAATATATTGCCTGTGATGATTTTCTTGAGAAAAATAGTATTCACCATCAGTTGACAGTCAGATACACTCCACAACAAAATGGAGTGGCGGAGAAAAAAATAGAACAGTTATGGATATGGTGAGATGTATGTTGAAGTTGAAAAATATGCCAAAGTCCTTTTGGGCAGAGGCAGTTGCTTATGCCATTTATCTGTTAAACAAGTGCCCCACGAGAAGCCTAACTGATAGTACTCCCTGAAGAAGCTTGGAGTGGTAGGAGGCCATTTGTTGGTCATCTCAAAGTATTTGGGTGTATTGCTTATTCACATGTTCCTAATCAGTTGAGGAAGAAATTTGATGATAAAGGAGAAAAATGTATATTTGTTGGTTACAGTGAAGTGTCCCGAGCTTATAAATTATTTAATCCTATTTCAGGAAAAATAAGTATAAGTAGGGATGTGACTTTTGATGAGAGAGGTATTTGGGACTGGAGTAAGGAGGATCTCAAATATGCAGATTTGACTTTAAATTTTAATAGGGAGGATGAAGATATTAATATTCAACAAGTGTCTGTTACTCAAGGCTCACAAACTGAGTTAATGGGTCGTCCACATCGCCACAGGCAATTGCCTACTCGTTTGCAGGATTATGTTGTTACTCCTGATAATGTTGCTTCTGATGAGGAAATTGTTAATTTTGCTTTATTTGCCGATTGTGACCCTATTATTTATGAAGAGGCTGTCCAAAATGATCGTTGGGTGAAAACAATGGATGAAGAAATTCATGCCATTAAAAAAAATAATATATGGGAGCTTATTACTCTTCCTGCTGATAAGAAAGCTATTGGAGTGAAGTGGAGCTTTAAAAAGAAGTACAAGCCCAATGGAGAAGTGGAGAGATTCAAAGTAAGGTTAGTTGCTAAGGGGTACAAGCAGCAGCCTGGTATTGACTATTTTGAGGTATTTGCACTTGTTGCTAGACTTGATACTGTTCATTTGATAATTTCCCTTGCTGCTCAAAATAAATGAAAAATTCATCAAATGGATGTTAAGTCTACTTTTTTGAATGGAGTATTTGAAGAGGAGGTTTATGTTGAACAGCCAGCAGGGTATTTCAAAATAGGCCAAGAAGATAAGGTGTATAAGTTGAAGAGGGTTTTGTATGGTTTAAAACAAACCCCAAGAGCCTGGTATACGAGAATTGATTCTTATTTTATTTCTCGTGGATTTTTGAGATGTCCATATGAGCATACTTTATATGTTAAATCTTCTACTCGTGGTGATGTATTGATTGTGTGCCTATATGTAGATGATTTAATTTTTACAGGCAATAATCTTGAGATGATTGTTGAATTCAGGGAGGCCATGATCAAACAGTTTGAGATGACAGACATGGGTCTGATGTCTTATTTTCTTGGTATTGAGGTTTTTCAATCTGACCGTGGTATTTTATTTCTCAAAAGAAATATGCAGATGATATTTTGAATAAATTTAAGATGGATGGAGCTAAACCAATTTTGACACCTGCTGAAGAAAAATTGAAGTTGACCAAAGAGGGCACTGGTAGATACGTAGATCCTACATACTTCAAGAGTTTAGTAGGGAGTTTGAGATATTTGACTTCTACGAGACCAGATATCAATTTTAGTGTTGGTTTGATTAGCAGGTTTATTGAGAATCCACATCAGTCACACTTGCAGGCTGCAAAAAGGATCTTGAGGTACGTCAAAGGTACTCAGGGAGATGGCATTTTTTATTCGTGTAGTGATCCTATTAAACTTTTTGGGTATACAGACAGTGATTGGGCTGGTGACACAGTTGAAAAAAAGAGTACTTCAGGCTATGCATTTTTCACTGGCTCAGGGATTTTTTCTTGGAGTTCTAAGAAGTAACAGGTGATAGCTTTGTCTATTGCAGAGGCGGAGTATATTGCTGCGGCTAACAGTGCTACTCAAGCATTGTGGTTGAGGAGGATGCTTGGTGTTTTACAACACAAGCAAGATAGTCCTACGAAGATCTACTGTGATAGTAAGTCAGCAATTGAGTTGTCCAAGAATCCAGTTCTTCATGGACGTAGTAAGCACATTGACATTAAGTATCACTTCATACGTGAGTTGGTTCGTAATAGGGAGATTGAGGTTGATTATTGTAGAACTGAGGAGCAAGTTGCGGATATTTTCACGAAAATTTTGAAGACGGACACGTTCTTGAAGTTGAAGAAGATGTTGGGCATGTTCACGTTGGAAAAGCTTGGTTTAAGGGAGGCTATGTAGAAAGATAAACCAAGCATTAATTTATTTTGTTTTATTAGTGCTATGTGTCGTTACTTAATAGGTTATAGTAGTTGGGTCTATGTGGTGTGTGTGCATGTAATTATTGCCTATCCAAATAGTGCTAGTTTTAGGTTTTGTTTTTCGTGATTTTTTTTTGTCCGTCAGACAATTGCAGCAGCCGTCTTCTCTATTTTTTTACTGTAGCTTCTTACGTTTATTTTGTGTAGAAAAATTGCAGCCTCTTTATCTTTTTATTCAAGAAGAAATTTCCTCCATTATTTTCTTGTGTTTCTTGTCTAAATTTCTGTGTGTTTTATTTATCCATTTGATTTGGGTCCATCAGTTTACAAAAATCTATTACTATGCAACTAAAAAGTATTATCTGAAGAGTGTATGTTTAAGTTGAATTTAACTGTAACAGCTGCTCCTTTTACTTCAACTGACTCCTGACTTGACCATTTACGAAGGGTTTCGCGAACCATATCTTCTATGTTTGGAAGTAGTTTCTCTTTGAGAGACTCTACGCCAAAGTGATTCACGGTCAAGTTCCTGGGATACTTCTTTGAAGACTGACTGACTTGATCAAAGATTTTTGCAAAAGTGTCCAGGGACCAAGATTCAATAAGTTTTCCATCTTGGCGAAGGAGAAAATGGTTGAATTCCGGGTCTGCTGTAATGATGACTGGCCTGCCTGCAACATTTGTTCGAAAGATTGGGCCATATCTGAAACAAGAAAAATTTTAATTCAAGACACTCTTTTGCAATCCCAATTCAAAGTAAAAGAATTATTGAATCTATAAAAAAGAAGACATGAACCAACATATAGTTAAACTATATCTCACGTATTTATGAGACTTTGATTTGAGTATAATATTTTTTTATTGTTGGAATAGAAGCATTCAGGGTTACGTTAGCTTAGCAGGCGTTCAAAAACATTTTTACACCATTATTTTGGGAAAAGAAAAAAAAAACAAAAGGAAATTGAGAACCATAGGTTGATGGACAAACAGTAAGGTGATGGGTGTTATTACATTATAATATTACCACTTAAGTCTCTTCTTCAAAAATGGTGGAAGGTCAATGGAAGGACTTGGGAGAACTAGCTGAAGTGTTTCACCAATCAATGGAATGCCCATTGAGCCAGGGGGGGAAGCACTCCATTGCACTTGGGATTTTTCCATCTGTAGACGTAGCTAGTTATGTAAACTGCTAGTAAGGCTACAACACTAAGGCCAATCATTGACAGGTCCATCTTTGTTGCTATTTCTTTGAAGTTTGAATAAAGCGTTTCCACTGATTCTAAAGCCATTCTTCTAGGCAAGATGTTAAGAAGAACAAATTAGAATGGAAGATCGGTTCAAGTTGATGATTCCAGTACACATCGACACTTTCTTATATACTACATATTAAGGTAGGTGAATTGCCTCGTCTATTCCGGAAAATAAAACAAATCAGAAGTTTTATTATGCAGAAACGGCATAGGTTTTGGATCTTCTGGATTAGTACTTCATGAACTGCTGTCTTTTATATCCATATTTTTTGTTGTTTTCAAATTAATGACTGATGGTATATACTAACTCTTCCTTTTAGTCCTATATTACTTAGCAGTGAAGGTTTAGATTCCTTAGAATAATCTTTGGTCGATTTGCCTTCTCAAAATCTTGATTAGATTTGCCTTCTCAAAATCTTCAATGAGTAAATCTTGATAGGTCAAGGATACTCTCCCTTACTTGTCTTTGTCTTCAGGAAGGTTCTTCTCTTTTTTCTGAAGTTTTTGGAGTACTCAAACTGTAACATAATTAGGCAAAAGATGCGGTTTTAATTTGTTATTAAGCCAATCATTAATCTTAATTTTCCTTTTTTTTTTTCATTGTTTTATTAAGTTTAGAAAGACAACTTAATGAAAAAGAGATAAATGATTGAATCCATACAAATAGAGATCTGCGTTAGCCCTTCTTGCCATATATATCCAATGGCTCAAATATTTTCTTGAAAATTGCAAATAGAATCGAGAGAGAAATCAAGTAAACAGGATTGGACATTGGATCTAAGCAGCAGCTTTTGTTTTGTGGGTTGGGGGGGGGGGGGGGGGGGTTGGGTTTGACCCACCCAGACAAGATCAATCCTTGAATCCTTCCCCACTTGACTACCATCTCTCATGGTCAGCCTTAACGAATTCCCACTTCGAAATTTCAAATCTTAATAGTAGCAGAACGCCACTCATAACGGATATGAGATAGCAACGCAGACCACTCCCAAACAATAATCCAATACCAAAAACATCAGACGAGACAACCGCACAGATACTCCTGGTCTGGTATAAAAGAATATAGCAAAGTAATCAGTTTTATTGTAGGAAAAATAGCAAATTTATATCATTGTGATAGAGTTATAATTTTTTTATCCTATAATTGTATTTTAGGATAATTAAAAAATTTCTTAACTTGTCGAATCTAATTCGCTTTTTTTAATAAAAAAATTAAGCATATTCACTTCTATTTTTTAGATAGGTAATCTGTGTTTTAACTGCGTTATCAAAGATTTTATGTTACCAATTTATAGTCCTTTTCAAGAAGTGCCTTGAATATATTCCTTAATACGCAAAATTTACACTAATTACTTAATCTCAAAGCACACTAACAATTTATTGTATCTCCCTTGCATTCGATCACTTTCATTATTTAATCTCAATCTTTTAAAAAAAATTAACATCTGACATCTAAAACCTGTAAATTTTTATATTTGTTTATAAGTTAAAAAAATAAAAATTAAACAGTTCCAAAATTTTAATTTCTGTATTGAATTACCAATTTACCATATTCTAATAAAACTAACAATTTTCAAATGCCCACAAAACTTACCAGTAGTATATAATCAAGAAAGAAAGAATTCATAGATCTCGAATTCCCCTCCGAAAACCCAATCCAAAATGGAAAACATTTTGCACCAATCCAATAATCTTTCTATATTAAGTTAAAAAACAAAAAATAAATTCAGAAAATCCTTAGCGACGAAAAAATGGGGAAGATTAGTAGGAGTAAATTATTGGGAATTTTCATTGTGGTTGGAATTTGGATGATTGGGTTATGCGGCGTCGTTAAAGGAGGTAAAGGGGATTCGGGTTCGTCGTCGGAAGCTTATGTCACGCTTCTCTACGGCGATGAATTCTTATTGGGTGTTAGGGTACTGGGCAAGTCCATTAGGGACACTGGATCCACCAAGGATATGGTGGTCTTGGTCTCCGATGGCGTCTCCGATTACGCCAAGAAGCTTCTTCAGGTACATACTTTAATGCAGTACGTACTTTTTTTATGTAGTAGATTTATGCCCTTTAAATTTCTCACACACACACATTCACCTGATTGTAGCTGAGAGTATTGCAGTAAATATGCAGAAAATTTTGAACTTTCTTGCTTGAATTGAGTAAAGTTGGAAGCTTTTTTTGCTGGAGAATGATTTATTAGGATTAATATGAGCAATTGAACTTAAATTTCAAGTGTTGGAGCATAATCAAATGTTAAGGAGGAGAATTTCTTACAATTTGAGCTTATGAAACTCATGAAATCGCTATTTGAGCACAGATTATAATTTCGAAGGAACGGAATTACGTGTTTAGTGGTTACCTGATTTGGTTTCGAAAGGACAAAAATGAAAAAATGAAGTATTTCATTTTCTGTTGGTGTTGTGATTGTCCCTTTATTGCTTTGGATGCTAGGTTAAGACTTTAAGATTGCTCTGTTGAAGTTAAAGAGTACTTGTTGGTTTTGCTTATTTTTGTGTTTGGATGATTGGCTTATTGAGTTTTTGTCTTTTTGCAGGCTGATGGTTGGATTGTGGAGAAAATTAGTTTGTTGACAAACCCGAATCAAGTGAGACCAAAGAGGTTTTGGGGCGTTTACACAAAGCTAAAAATATTTAACATGACTAAATACAAGAAAGGTGATTGTCTGTATTAGGTTTAACATGACTAAATCCAACATTTGGCTTGAAGCTAGAAATGTTCTACTTACTGTCTTTACCTTGTTTTTCATATGTGCATATTTTGTACTCATAAATTTAGCTTCTTTCCTTAACCTCCAACCTTGATGGGCATTTTGTGTACCTTGTTTTATATTTGTTTGCAGTGGTCTATCTTGATGCCGATACAATTGTTGTTAAGAACATTGAAGATTTATTTAAATGTGGCAAGTTTTGTGCTAACCTAAAACATTCGGAGAGGCTTAATTCGGGAGTCATGGTGGTTGAACCATCTGAAGAACTTTTTAAGGATATGATGAGCAAAGTGAACACTTTGCCTTCTTATACTGGAGGTACAACTTCAGCTTATCGATCATCCAATTCTAACTTGTTCAATGAACCTTTTTGGTTTTTACATTCCTGACCTATCATTGCATATCCATGCAATATTTCTTGCATGAGATATCTCTTTTATGATTTTCTGTGATGTCTTGTAACAGGTGTGCTGTTATTGCAGATATTGAATCTATTTTGTCCTTACTGTTCAGAAACATAATGTTACATTCAAACATTTGCTGTGTTGATGACAGCACACAGGTGGAGCAAATGAAAGAATGTTGAATTTACCACAATTCTTTATCTCATATAAGACATACTTTATGATATCATCACTGTATTGATGGATACAACCTGAACATCCTCTTTTGTGTTATAGTTCAATTTAAGTTTGGTTGTAGATTGAATGTACTTTACATCTCCAACTTTCAGCGTTTCTTTCAGTGGCATCTGCACTTCCGCTGTAATTGTGTCTTAATTTTGTCTATGTCATTGTTTGCTTCCCTTTCTAACAGGTGATCAAGGGTTTCTTAACTCCTATTATGTGGGGTTTGCCAATGCACATGTTTTTGAACCTGACCTATCGCCTGAGGTGTTAAATTCAAGACCAGTTCCTGAAATGGAAAGACTGTCAACATTATACAATGCTGATGTTGGCCTTTACATGCTTGCTAATAAGGTCTCTCTCTCTCTCTCTCCATGTGTATGTGAGCTCGTCCCCTATGGTTCATAAGAGGACGGAAAAATGTTTATTTCATGTTATATAGATATGTTCTTTTGTAGTTGGATTGATCAGTTTAAAACCATTAAACAACAACAGTAACTTAAGTTTTGGGTTTATCGATTGTTTTAAATAGTGAAGCAGTTAATGTTAATATCTTCATTATCCTAACCAAACTTTGAGGACTTTTGAATGTCTTTGAGATTTTCTTTATATTGTGGCAATTTGTTCCAGGCCATCTACCTCCCCCAACGAACTAAAAAAAGTGGAAATAAATCAGAATGTGCTAAAAAGATATTGGTATCACAAGCACATAAATTTGAAGCTGAAGACAAAGTTTGGGTGAAGGTGTATAGTACAGCAAAAGCTTGATATCTACAAACCTACTGTGTCGGTAAATATATAGCAAATGTCAAATTATTTTCCACTGAATTGTGTATGTTGAGACAGTCATGTCTTTTTGACCACCATCCCCAACCATCTTATGAAAAAAGACATGCATACATACAGAGAGAGAGAGAGAGAGAGAGAGAGAGAGAGAGAGAGACCTCTCTACCAGAATGAGTAATTCTGATGCAGGTGAAATTTGGTAGTTTAGGCTGTGTGTCTGTTGAATCTGAATAACGATTAAAAATTTGGAAAACCATTACAAAAACTGCCCTTAGAAATAAAAAATGACAGGGCATGCAATGTGCATTGTAGGAAAATTCTTGATGTCGGTAAAGTGGAGAAAATTAAGCAAATGTAAATCACATGCAGTTTTGATGGTTACAAGAAATGCTTTGCCTGAAATATCCAGATTCAAATGATCTACATATTATGTCTGGTTTTTTGTTGCTTGCTGACTTCTTTTTTGTATTGTTACGTGTAGTGGATGGTGGATGAGAAAGAACTGCGTGTTATTCATTACACGCTTGGCCCCCTTAAGCCTTGGGATTGGTGGACATCCTGGCTTGTCAAGCCTGTTGACGTCTGGCAGGTATTTATATTATCCTTGTAAAGGATTCTTATCAGTGCAGATTCTTGATTTTAATTATTTTGAAGGTGGCATGTCTTTTATTTCTTTGACACTGCGGATCCAGTCTGCAGGCTGCAGCTATTCTGTCTCGTATACAACATTTCAGCTCTCTCTCTGTGCGTGTGTATCCAGTCTGCAGGCTGCAGCTATTCTGTCTTGTATGCAACATTTCAGCTCTCTGTGTGTGTGTCTGTGCCTCTATGTGTGTGTGTGTGTGTGTGTGTGTGTGTGTATTTTTGGGTGGATGGATGGTTATCAGCTGCATCTGTTGTTCTGTCCTTGGAGCTTATTATGGAACTTACCTCCCTGCAATTGTGGAAGGGTATTTTATATACAAGCACCAGTCGTATAACAATCTTGTTTGTTGATGATGCAGAATGTTAGGGTACGGCTCGAGGAATCTCTTCCTGGAACTGGAGGGGGCAAAAATCCAAAAGATGAACTTCTAGTCAAGTTTCTCTTTTTGCTTCCATTTTTTCTCCTACTTTTTTTCTATTATCGCACTTTTCTGCGGGTTAGTAATTTGGAATTTTTTTTTTTCATTCTTTTAAGTTTTAGCCAAGAGAATATCCATTGTTTTTTCCTGAATGTATATTTCATGGATCCAGAGTCGTCCACTTTGTGATCATATTAGACACTTGTACCACAAAATCAGAGTTGGAGGTATCTTTGCTTATTCAGCAGTTTCTTCTTCTATTATCAGCCCCAATCAACAGGTCTGTTTTCTCTGTAACAATCCCGATTGTTATTATCAACTTTGTTCAATTATTTCCTTTTTTTTATATTGTATTCATGATCTTTTCTTATCATCTCTTTCTTCAAAATATTGCACTTTGATATCCATGATGCTTTTGGGCATTTATCAATTATTTTCCAACTGCATTTTCTTTTTCAATATGTTATAAATTAATGCAGTTTTCAGAAGGTGCACAAGCTAAGGTGCCAGCTTTTCTAGGCGGACTGTCTATCTTGGCTTGTTTTATGGCTGCTGCAGTGTCCCTGGCACTGTCATTTGTCATCATTCCTCGACGAGTGACGCCATGGACTGGTTTGCTTCTCATGTATGAGTGGACATTCACAATTTTCTCTCTGTTGTTTGGAAGTTATTTGCACTTAATCTCTCAATTGGGAAAGATTATGGGAGCCACCTCAGTATCTTCTCATGCTGGATCGATTGAGTACAACTCTGGAAAAGGTCAGTTCCACTAAAGCAGTTGGAGAGTTTGAATATCATTGCATGTCACCCGGTTCTCATGTTATGTTTCTGTTATAGGTCATCAGCAGCAGCTGTCAGCTTGTGATGTTTCTGCATGTTACTATGGGCTGGCGATGGCATTGCTTTCTGTAGCAGTACCTTCATTGCCTTTTGTTCTAGGGATTACTGCTCTTTTTTTGAGGTATTTCACATGAGATTTGTGCTTCATCAGATTTTATTTTCTTACAGCTTAATAGCATTATGCTGCATTCTGCATTGCATATCATTACAGTCACCACTATTTCCAATCACCAACTTACTTGTCACTGTTTTTGGGGATTTCAGTCTGGCAGTTTATTTATGCACATATGACAACACCTACATTTTGTTTGTCTGATGTTTCTGTCTTTTGTTTATCATGTCACATCTTAGTAACTATTTTTTTGAAAGCTTTTAAGTTAGTAATATGCTTCTTTTCTCATCTCTCCCTGTGATTATGCCCTTGAATATATCTTAATGCTTTGCAATTAATTTAGTGACACTTGTATTTACATCTTGGCAGGTTAGGTTTGATGGTAGTGGGAGGCCTTGTTCTGGCATCCTTCATGACACATGCTGCAGAGCACCTTGCAATTAAGTCATTCCTCATAGGCCTTGAAACACGGGAGACGCAAAGGTCCAGCAGCAAATGCTTCTTGTGCTAACAGGAGGTCTGAACATAATCGGGTAAGACAACTAGGAAAACACGGCTGTCGATTCTATTAAGTGACTTTTGTTAGCAATTCTTTGCCCGTACTAACTTGTAGAATTTCTGCGAGGGTTTTGTTTTCTTTGTTTTATTTTCTTTTCAATTAAATTTTCTTTTTTGTTCTTTATCTGTTGAGAGGATTATGATAATATTAGTTTAGGAAAAAAAAATTTTGAGAGGCTTATATTTTAGCTTTCTTTAAAATCAAAGATGTGTTGTAAAATATAACTCTCAAGATTTAATCAAAAGATTACTGTTTCATGATGCATATAAAAGCGCAGAAGAGCATCAGCAATGCCTCGATACCACTATTGAATTAACAATCACATGGTAAGAATGTCTACTTAATCTAGGATAAAATTCTCAACTTGATCAAGTATTAATTACTTAACAACTGTAGCAATATTAATTGTTCCTTGCTATCCCTTCGCGGCAGGAGGAACTGATCCTTCCAAAAATCTAGAGGGTGGCGCCTTTCTAACCCTATGAGAATAGAATATTTTCTTCTTGTCCAAGACACATTGACACTATATTCCTTCGTCACCCATGCATCAATCTCTCTGATATTAAGATCTCTGACTGTGTCATCCCCTGCCCTGAGTTAAACGATGAGAAAGGGATTCTCCAAGGACAGCAAGACTAGAAAAAGAATATTCCTCCCGACAAGCATCATTGGCAGGCAATTCTATATCTCGGAATACTTTCATTGCTCACATGCAAACAAACGATCACGGGCGCTTCTCCTTGCTTCATCTAGTGTGCTCCAATGCAAGAATCCGTTAAAAAAAAAAAAAAAGTAATTATAGTGTCCCTTAACTGGAAACAGGGCGTCTATTTCTCTCCAGTTGTCCCGTTAAGGCTGTATATTTAAATCTAGTACGCTCACTATTCTTCAAATAACAACTGTACTTAACCAAATTAACAACTTTGTAATTGTAATAGTCATTAATTGATACTTTGTAATCGTCATTAATGGCATCGTAACCAAGTGCAGCAGTGAAGTGTCAGATATATAGCAAAAATAGTCCTGTTGCTTGTCAAAGGGCGGAGGAGGAAGAAGCCCGAATTCTCTCATTGGTATATTAAATAAATACACAACGCTCACATCCCTAATAATGCAAAAACTTGACCATTGCAATGGCATAAGAACCAAAAACGATAGTTATGATCTGAAAAGGGTAAGTTCTTTAAAGCAAGGGCCATTTCACAGACGGATTCAATGCTAGGATGGATGGATGGATAGATGAATGACGGGCTGTTCTTCAAGGTTAGGGGAATAAAAAAGATGGCGCTTGACGAGGACTTTGGCACGGCTGAGATGAATGGCTATGAAGCTAGGACTTTTGATAAGAGCACGCCCGTACTTACAAACGCATCTTAACCCCTGATCAGTGATTCCACCGGCAATCGAAGTAGAATCTCCATCAGCACATCCTTGGATAGATGACAATGATCCATCATCACACCACACAAATAAGTAGCACTGTACATGAGGATTAGGATTAGGGAGATATATATATATGCCGTACTTTCAGAAGTATTATCCAATTTGTTGTTGTTGGTATCATTAAACTATAATTCTAAAGAATTACAATTTTATTTTTAGTTTCAGGAATTATGTTTTAGTTGGGTTTTAGTAGCTTATTTATTATATAGTGTTATTTGTTAGTTTTCAGTTAAAATTATATTCCTTAGTTCAACTGGAGATTCTTGGTACCTAAATAATATATATATATATATATATATATATATATATAATTGATAGTTCTATTCTAATTATTTGATTGATAATTTTTTTTTATTTATCTTTGGAGAAAAGTAAAGAAATTGATAGTCTTGTTCTTATCTAATTAATAATATATCATTGATTTATTACACTTCCTCCTACACGTATTCTTCATATGTGTGCAATTTTTCTCCTCAGATATATTTAATTGCTTTGTTTATCTCTCCACTCCTATAATTATACCTCTTGTGATCTAATTTACCTTCTAACTAGGTAAATTTGTACCAGTTGAACTATTATGTCTTATAGGGATGCAAAAACATTCGTTATTAATACTAAAGGAATCTTACATACAAGATACACTGATAGCCTTCTTACATAAACATGTAATGAGAAAAGCATAAATAAAATAAAACAAACCTGTACACACATTCACTAGAAAACAATTTGCTTTCCTCACTGTTATACTCGTGACTAGATTTATTTAACAGAGTCTGATTTTCGGCCTCCAAAGGGTGTTTATTTATCGGCTTGATGAATCTTTGGGCTTTGAACTTCGGTTTTTGAATAAAATTCTGCTTTTTCAAAGTCGCCCTCAAAGTTTGATCTGTTTGATTTGATCAAATCATTCAACCCAAAAAAGAAAAAAGAAAGAAAAAAACTAGATCAATTTTGGGCCAAGGCATATCATATTTTGCCTTGAAAACGAAAATTTACTTGAACTAAAAATGCTGAGCTTTTGCCTCGTAGAACAAGATTCTGAGATTCGTATACAAAAAACGAAAAGAACAAGAAAAGAACAAAAGACGGAAGAAGTTAAAGAACGTAAGAGCTGACATAATATAACGGAGTTAGTACATTACATTCCAGCTTCGTGAAACGTTAGACAACGATCGAGGCTCAGAAAGAAAACTACCCAATATTTGACTCAAAAGACGTTAATGGTCTCATCAGAGACCATCTGGCGCCCATTTCTTGTCTTGGGACATCGACCGCGTCGCTGGTCCACAAGCCCACAAATGGGGAGACAAAGGTTTACGAGGATCAAACTATCCTTCAATCGTTCTTGGGAGTTATGATGTATAATGTCACAGTGACGAGTGGTATTGCGAATATATATATATATATATATATATATATAGTGTTTATTATTATTTTAATAAATTTACTATTTAATAATTAAATGTTATTCTTTTTACAAAATTTAGTACTAATCTTGATGATCAATCGACACTACATATACATACATATATACAATGCTCCACCGTCTTTCTTTACATTAATGCCACAAACATAAGCATTGGTGATAAATGCAAACTAGACCGTGCCGGTTTAAGCTCAGTTCTTGACTTTAATTTTTCAAAAGTTATTTTTGTAAAAAGTTTAAAAAATCATTTTTTTAAGGATAAAAGGACATTTTTGTTTCAAAATTATAAAACACAAAATGTTATTTCGTAAGTTTAAAGTGTTGTTTCTTTAAATAGCTTGTCTGAGCATAAAAGGTGCTAAAGATATATGTTAAATAAATATTGTAATGAACATTGATTTTGAAAAAAAAAATTAAAGCCACGAGATCAAAAGACCGCAAGTTGTTAAAAATTATAAAACAAAAGAGAAGGGAAAGCTTGTGGATAGCCTTAAAAACTGTAAACAAAAAAAAAAAAAAAAAGGATTCCTATCCCCTCAATAATGCAAAACCAATAATGGATTAATTGAATAACAGAAACAGATACCTATCTGAAGTATGAATTGAGAAGTTTCAATGTAAGGCCCAACCCTTGTGGCAAGCTGGGACTTCCCTTGAGCCTCGTCAAGCTTTGTAGGAGTACGTAACTTTCTTTAATAATGGTGAAGTTAAGTACTGATTTAGCCTCGAAAGAGATGTGGTGTGGAAATAATTGCTATCACTATCTTTAGAACTAATAATATTAAGTGGACCACCATGATATCCACCTCAATTTATTGATCAGAGGGACAGACAGGAAAAGAATTTCAATGCACTGATAAAATTGAACTGCTATTATACAATACAGTACTAGTCACTAGCAGGGACTAGGGAGAGTAGGGAATACGGGAATGCTTTGTTTTGTGGGGTATGTCAATGTTCTATTTCCTGAGAAACTTTTATTGCCTCCTTTCTTCCTCTTCAATAATTGAGTTCAAGTTGCATTATTATTGTCTACTGAAGCATGCCAATTTGTCGGAAGATGTTGATTTTGAGCCAATTGTTAGAAGTTGATATGATGGCTTTCTACTTGTAATACCGTCTCCATGCAATGTTGGCGTTCATCTTCTTGTCCTTATGTTGCCAATACATCAAAAATGTACAACCATACATCCTGCCAAACGACTTTTTTTTTTTTTACTAAAGAACCTGTAGCTTCTATCGAGGGTGTGCATTGGGTAAACCATATATGCTGCCATATGTTACATATATGACAGCATATATCTCGCCATCTTTCCTAATCATTTGAAATAATTTAGTGGTTTGGGAGTTAAACAAAAAAAAAAGAAAAGAAAAAATGCTACAATTTACCATTCTTATTTAACAAAACTTTTATAAATGAATATATATGTCGTGTATGAGTGAGTAAATTGACATATCATAAAGGTTTATGGTGATAGGTTTCAAGATATACTGGTTTAATCAAAATGCATGATGTGCCCTTTGCTAAACTTAGCATATTTTTAATTATATTTTCGTATAACTTCTCAATGTAATACATACTTATGTAATCAGTATCTGTGAGGGCAGAGACATAAACTTTAACAAGATTGTTAATTAAGATACAGATGGACAAGTTTGTCTAGTTATTAACATAATGGTATTCTTGTTAACTTCTCTGTTCCAGCAAAAATAAATATGATATTTTAGAGCAATCTTGGGTATTGCAAAATGATTTATCTATGTAGACGTGTTCGTTTGGTATTTACACGTAATTTTCTTTTGTCCGCTGGCAAAATTCCAAACACAAAGACAAAACAAAGTTTAACTCCACCACAAGTATAATTCACCTGCAGTAAGTATTGTTTGCCTAATTTTACCTACGCAGTAAATGCATCAATTGCAAACAATGATATGTAATACAAGTAGGGGAAATTGCACATTTTAATTATAAAGCCAAAAAAGCAAGTTGAAGAATAAAAACCACTCATTTCAACTACCACCGCTTGCAAATGAGCATAAAATCTAGTTTTGTTGCTGGATTGAAGTTATTTAAAACGCAGATGCCTGTCTAGTTCCTCTCGATTAAGTACTCGCTCCTGTTTTTAAAAATCTAAATTTTTAAAAATAATGCTTAATTTTTTTTTTGGATTGAATAACCATTCTAATTATGATAAGATAAGGAGTAGTTGTTTAAAAAAAGGTAAAATTTCTTGATGACAAACATTTTAGAAAACAAAAAAAAAAAGAAAAATGACTAATTTTGATGGAGATAAAGAGTGGTAATAATTGTTATGAACCGTGTAACAAGCAAACAATTGAAGATAGGTCCCACCCCAAAAATTCTTAAATAATCCGCCAAACTTATTGACCATTGATGGGATAAAACTTTCATCAAATACACAATAGAACGTCTATTTCTCGGCTTCTCTCCTTGATGACCTACCAGACACGTAAGCCCCCACATTTTTTTTAAATGACTCCATTGCTTACGTCATCAAGGAAAACTACAGCTTCTTTTTTCTTTTTTATTTCTTCAACGTCAAGAAAAAATATAATTGCACTAGAATAATTTTAGTTTAGTAGCTTTACTTTTGTATATTGGCAAACAAAAATTAATGTAAATAACATTATTATGGTTCTAAGAATGAACAATAATTCTATAAACGAGGATTTGACCTTCAAAGACCACAAATAACACTATTTATAAGAATAAAGTTTTGTACCCAAAAAAAAAAAAAAGGAGTAAAGGTTAAAAGATATAAAATTTCAACAAAGTTCTTCCCTTTATTCGTTCCAAAATAAGGAATGGTGCACCTGAATGTGGTGAGAGAATAATCTAAAATGCTAAGATCTTCAAACATTGTCAATTGATGTTTGAGGCATAGCTCAATAATACGAGAATATGATTAAATTCTCAGAGCAAATTAGGTTGATCAAGAAATAGAAAAATTGTGAATCCCACCAAGCTAAAGAGTACCATCACGAATATAAAATCTCTAATGATAAGCAGCCTATAATAATTTTCAAAAAAAAAAAAAAAACCCACTATGATAATACTAATCCTTAAATTGTATTCTAACCTAACTTGCAACAATTATAAAAATTAAATTTCAATCAATCTCAATTAGAAACCTCAAAAGAAAGGTAAACTGCCCACCGTTTGTTTTCTTTTGGTGCGTTCATCCCCCACATTCAAAATATTCATATCAACATTAGTGCTAGAAAAGTACAAATTGGTCATAAAAAAAAATTAGTAGTACAAATTTACAAATTTTTTTAAGGATAAAAGAATTTGATAAATTTTGGTCTAATTAATGCTTCATAACATGATTGAATCTCGATCGCCACAGGTAAATCAAGTCTACCTATATATTTACCTTGTTTAAAAAATTACTATTTTGATTTTCTCAATAAAGAAAAGTTTTAGGTCAACTTATATGCTTCACAGATTAATCCACTATCTTTTCTTGTGTTTCAAGTATCAAAAAACCGGTGACCCCAAAAAAAAAAAAAAAGTATCAAAAAACCGTCCAAAATAACATGAGTAACGATAACATAACACCCCCCAACTAATCCATTTTCTAATGTTTACCTTGCACTCTTTCGTTCCAACACGAATGTCTTATTAATCTTTCATTCTGTTCTAAAATAATATTTAACTTTTATTAAAAAAAATATTAGATTATGAAAAACTCTTAACTTTCAAATAACTTGTCAATTATACATATAATTAGACCTAGATATTTCCTATACTATCTTCTCACATTTCAATTAAAGATTAAGATAAATCTTGCATGTTTTTTTACTGACTACTTAACTTATTATTAGTTTAAACTCTCTTCTAAAATCCAGTCCAAATCCAGGGCAGGTCAAACTAGCAAGGCATTCATTCAATCTCCGGCGGAGAAGCAAAATTTTTCCCCTCAAACTAGGTACTACTAGTGGAGTGGACATGGAAACATTAGCAGCAGTACAAAATTTTGATTCCTTCTCCTTCCCCACAGCACGCCACCTCACCTCACGTCACGTCACCTCACACCTCATGCCTCCCACCCATGGTACGCCTGCCATCCTGCCTAATGCCCATGAATGATGAGCCAATCGTTGCCGTAGCCGTTTAGTTTACTTAGGCTGAGTGAATGTCTTCTCAAGTTTAAATCATATTTCTCGTACTAATGCTAACAGACAGATTTTTATATGGACTGAATTCACGACTTTACTTATAGACTTAATAGTTTAAAAGAGTGCTATATAAGTATAGTGATACGTACTGATATAAAAAAATGATGTAAGAATATTTACGTGACTTTATTTTAGAGTACGAATTCTACAGATGAGGTTGTAGACCTAATTCATATAAGATACGTATTTCTTTTTATAATTACTAATAAAAACAGAATATAATTTCATTTACACATATTATCCTATGATATGCATAACATAGTGTTGCACACCAGCATGAGTATAATTGAGTATCGACATAGGTTCTCCTACTATATTTTAACTGTTACACTTCGGGTAATTAACATGTAATAATATAACATGTGAATACTTTGTTACACTCTTTAGCGTTATTCGTCTTTTGGAAGACATATTAGTGGGAATAAACATGTATTAAATAGTGTAATCTGTGACTAAATATCCAAGCATGTAATCACCGTGTTTGTTAATTTGTTAAAAGGTCTAGGATAAAATGTGAAATGAAAAACGTTAAGGAAGACTAAAACCCATCTCTTTCCCCTACTTTTCCTAAACCCACACTACCCGGATTACCATCATATATTCAATGGAATATTCCTCATATCCTGTTTTACCCCTAGCCCCTCTCTCCTCTGTTATAAATAAACCGACCTACACAAATCCCATGTAACCACAAAACAAAAGTTTCATCAAAGATTATCATGACTGATAGCCTAAAAGCAGAGTACCAATTGTGCGAAGAGATTGGCCGTGGTAGATTTGGGATCGTCTACCGCTGCTTCTCTCCTTCAACCTGTGAATCCTACGCCTGTAAAACCATCGACAAAACCCTCCTCTTAGATTCCACTGACCGTGATTGCATCGAAAAAGAGCCCAAAATCCTCCAACTCCTCGCCGGACACCCCAACATTATCCACCTCTTCAAAACCTACGAGGACGACAATTACCTCCACTTAGTCTCCGAGCTCTGTCCTTCCGGGGATGATTTGTTCACCAGGGTCTCTCGAGGCCCTTTAATGGAGACACCGATGCAGCGTCCATTTTGAAGCAATTGATGTCCGCAATCAGTTATTGCCACCATATGGGGATAGCCCATCGGGATATCAAGCCCGACAACATTCTTTTTGATGCTAGAGGGAAGCTCAAGTTGGCTGATTTTGGATCGGCTGAGTGGTTTGGGCTCAACTGCGAGGATAGAACTATGGAGGGGATTGTTGGGACGCCGTACTATGTAGCGCCTGAGGTGCTGAGAGGGAGGGAGTACAATGAGAAAGTTGATGTGTGGAGTGCTGGTGTAATTTTGTACATAATGCTTTCTGGGGTTCCTCCATTTTTTGGTGAGACCACTACCGAGACTTTTGAGGCTGTTTTGAGGGGTAATTTGAGGTTTCCTCCCAAGCTTTTTAGGTCTGTCTCTCCTGAAGCTAAAGACTTGCTTAGGAAGATGATCTGCAAGGATGTTTATAGGCGGTTTTCTGCTGATCAAGTTTTAAGTAAGTTAGCTTCTCCTGCTACGTGGTTTTTGTTAGAAAGATTCAATTTTTATGATCATTTTTGGGGTTTAATTTTGGGTTTCTTTTTATCGTTTACGTTGGTTATTAGGTTTTTGTTTAAAATTTGGAAGGTCCTTGCCATGCTCTTTTTGGTTGTTGAGGAAAATTAAGGAACATTTAGAGGTTCCAAAGATTTGGTCTTTTTAGGAACATTTTAGAGGCAAAGCTTTGATCTTTAACAACAAAAGTCCTTCATTTTCTTGATTGCTAATGAAGGAAAGAGAGGTAACTCAAATTCGGGATATTTCAGTTGAGATAAACATGAATTTCTGTTAATATCAGTTGTTATCTTGGCTTTTTCCTCTCAGAAAAGAATTGGATTAGAACAGATGTCCAGAATTGTGTTGAATTTTGTCTGGCTTTAGTTTTTGCCTTGTATTATCACCAATTAACTTTGTAGAGTTTCTTGTTTGTTATTTTTCCTCTGGAACTTTTTTTGCTTGAATTTGATCTAATCATTTTTCTGATAATTTCAGGACATCCATGGGTCATGAGTGGAGGAGAGACCAGATCAATGGGTGACCTGACCTGAAATGGTAAAAGGATCTCAGTACGAGTCTGACTTCCTCTGCTGTACATGGACCATCCGGAGCCCATATATGAAGGATGGCATGTTCCCATATATGAAGGATGGTTGGGGAAAGAGGAAAGAAAGAGTGGCCTCTGCATCTTTACCTCCAAGGAAATAGGGCTGTTGCTTGCCATTTCGCTTTTGTTTTTCCTTCAAGAGTGTTGTGGAGCAGAAGAATCTGAGACTGTATATACGCGGATGGTAATATATTAGTGCCACTGCTGTTGCCTGAGAGTGAAATTATGTAAATCAAATGCTGAGAATCCTTGCTTTCCATGCCTTCGCATCTTTTTTGTAACGAGGAATATGAGGATGAGGAATTGAAGGAACCAGCACCGGTGTATGTCGAGAATATTTTGCTGTAGCACTTTGTATAATTGTTTTCTCGTAATAAAGTATAGCACGAAGCTTGTAGAATTTTCCATCTTCCCGTTCAGTTTGGAATCCTTGGCAACGAAGCATTATTAATGTGTTGAATCTTGTGTAAATTTCTTTTTTTTTTTTTTTGAGGAAATATTGTGTAAATTAGTAGCATATGCTATGGATCATAAAAAGGTGAGGACGGAAAGATGGACGGGTTCTTGTACTGATAAAGTTTGGTGGTGCCCATTTGGAGGAATTTTTCCATTATGTCTGTTACTTTGTTGATCAGAGTGAATCTACAAGAAATGAACACTTTTTTGAAAGTGGCAATGATCCATGTTTTTCACTTTTTTTTTATTGAGAATTTTGCTGGAGGTATATTATGAGCATATGCTTTGAGGGTTATGCGATTGCTTTCTCATTAAAGTTTCTTGTTCTTTGTTTCAAAAAAAAAAAAAAAAAAGTTTCTTGGTCTTTATAGCTTATCGTGAAGTCGACACTAATGAAAGAGGAATATATATGAAATAAAGTTGGCCCTCCAATTTCCGTAAACCTGTTTGCCATCACAAAGGGGTGATTTCGGAGGACCACAAATCCTTGATTGCACATGATATATTTTGACAACTTGATGAAAATTTGGCTGACGCGTTTCGGTTCCTTCTGCTATGGTTCACAGGACCATAGCACAGGGAAGAGGAAGTACTGTCCTTATTTATTGAGGGAAGGAAAAGGTAAAAAATTATTGGACCACTAACAAATCCAAGAATTTATGTGAAAAGTTGAATTAAAGGACCCTATGAGCTTTTGGCTGTAAAAGCTAGAGTGGCCAAGGAAGGACATACAATTATATTAGAGTTAACTTATAGATAAATGGAATTTAAACCCTTAGCTTTTCATTTTCTTAATATTCATTCAAGATAACTTGTTGGAGCTCAAATTGCATAGACCTTTGTAGCAGACCTCTGATTGATCAAGGGTTTTAGACTATCACCTCTGTAAATTGAGCTTCCTTTCTTTTTAAAGTAGAGAAGGGTTTAGACGTTTTCCCAGCTTGCACTTGCAGGCTACTTAAGACAAATGGATAAGCCATTCATTAGTGTTCAGTTAGCCCAATCGGATAATATGATATTAGCAGAGAACAGACAGCGGATAAACTAGGTTCATATACGTCCAAACTGAACCCATGTGATATTAGTTACAAAGATGTGTATCGTTCAAAGCAAAAAAAGCTTTTAGATCTGTAGAATATCATATCATATCACATCATTTCAGTTGGCCCTTGGCAGTTGCATTTGTGGACCGGTAATGGGAGCATTGAACGAAGCCATGGTCGTAAAAGTTAAGGTAGGAGAACGCTGGTAATAAGTTATCTTGCTTCTTGTTTGACGTGACTCTGTCAATTATTTGTTTAGAAAAATGTTATTATATGTTAACGTGTTTGAGATAACAAAAAAAACAAAGGGTAAAATATATACATACTTAAGAAGGGATAATTACACATACCTCATTTGAAGTTTATTGTAATTATACTTAGTTTCCTTCAAGTTTCAAAAATTACACTTACCTCCCTTATTTCAATAGTTTTGGTAACAAAAAAACTCATTTTGCTTATGTCAATAAAAAGATTAATTGAATATCCTAAAACGCCCCTAGAATTTTTTTTTACTAAAATAAGAAAAATAATTCTTGAAAAAATAATAAACTAACTAATTCAACATAAAGTAAAAAATAGCCATAATATTGTCATGTATTACTACCAATACTCTCAATATAACTCTCCCACTTAGTGCTCTAATTTCTACGTCTTTATCATTTTTTTTATTATCCAAAATATGCCATAAATAAACGAGATAACTATTAAAAAAATGAGATGATCATAACAATTTGAAAAATTTGTGCTATATGAACCTACACTCTCAAGAGTAAATTAAAGTAAATGTTAGGCTTTTTTTTTCCTTTTTATTTTCCTTTTTTCCCCGTCTTTTTCCCTTTCTGTTTTCTTATAATTTTTCTTGAGGTAATTATAGTGACATGCAAGGGTATTTTAGTAATCCCAAGTGCCCAAGGGAGGCAAGTGTAATTTTTAAAACCTCAGGTGATCTAGGTGTAATTACGATAAACTTCAAAGGAGGTATGTGCAATTATCCCATTTAAGAAATAAGTTTGGAAAAAATTGCATGATTTCTTTTTTACCTTAAGTAATGGATATAAAATTGGCAAGTTTAATAGTAAATTTGACTAAAAAAATTGTTTAATTTGACAAAATTAATCTTTTCTAACCTCTAAAAATCAATCTCTTCTGACAATAAAAGCTCAAACATGTTCTTAAACTTATTGCCATTTGGATGAAGTTGTTTTTAAAAACACATTTTGTTAAAAACTCAATAACTTTTTTAATCTTAGACACACGATTTCATTTAGATGCATTGTTATAAAATATTATTAGAATAATAATATTTAATATTTTTTTGAAATGTAATGTATATAAGATAAGAGTTGATTGAAAATATAAAAATATAATTAAAAATATATTTTAAAAAATTCAAACACATATTCACAGTTGGGATTCCTGTTTTCCTAAAGAAAACAGAAAATTAAACCGGTAGTTAGAAACAACAAAAGTAGGATGTACACCTGGGATGCAATGATGCTTTCTTTTAATGTGTCAAGTAATTATGTAAATGCACAATAGTGGAATTGTGATGTGATTTCCCTTAAATTTTGTTTTATGTTCTGCTACCTTAGTGCACAAGTGCTAGCTCAAATCGTAGGCTCTCTCATCAGCACTCAGCAGACCATTTTTTAATTCATTCGATATAAGCAAGATTACCAAATTTTACTTTTAATAAGGTACAGCTCATATAAAAGCCAAGACCGTTGTTAATTGTTACCTAAGTAATCTGTCATTTTCTGATTAAAATAATTCACATGATTGCCATACCTGTTTTTGTTGTCCACAGATTATTTTAGAAATCAAAATTTTGAGAGAGTTTGCATCTTTCAAGAAAACTTTCACATAATTCAAAAAGGAGATTCCTTTTGTCGAGTGAGTATTGCGTGCACCACGCGCGTCACGTGGCGTGTCACTGTGGTGCACTTAGAACTAATCACACATCGCCAAATAATACAAGGTATGACCCACCATTATCACATGACGATAAATTATTGGTTCTAGTACACCACGTGGCAATGCACGTGACGTGTATTGTATACTTTTCCCCTTTTGTCTGCTTCTAAATATCCACTTGTACGGCAAGCAGTACTTTATTAAAAAGTTTTTGTAATTGAATATTTTGGTTTGATTTCTTTAACGAAGATTTATGATTTCTTTAACGAAGATTTATGAATCAAACATAGTGATTAGTGTAGTCATTAAGGAATTAAAGTTCTTTAAATGGGGTCATGAGGCTTCATGTGACTAGTTTTGCTTAGGAATCTAGATGTGCCGGAGGTTTGTTAAATGGTGCTAATAGTTTTCTTAAATACTATTTAGTACTATACTATTTATCTAATCTTCTAGTCGCTATTCTGGGGGTTGCGTTCGACGTTAACTGAATAACCTGAGAATACTAGGGCTTTTTCTAAGTTTTAGGTAGTGATTAAGTTGCTAATTTTATCTAAATTTTATTTCTTGAGAATGATCTGACAAAATGTGCTCTTAGTTCTTTCTTTTTCTTTTCTTTCTTTTTTTTTTCTTTTTGGATAAAAGATGATGAACCTTCATTAATAACCCACAATAATACATCCATAACAATACATCTAATAAATTATATTCTGCGTAAGAAATAAACGTCATGCATGTATTCTTTTAAGAATCCGTTCAAGAATTAATGGTGAAAATAAATGTAAAACGTCGGCATAAGCAAACAATATATGCAATCTGGCTAATCCCTGACCACTTAACCACCAAGTTAAAAGTAATCTAGACACATTAATCCATTGAGTGAACAAAAACGATGGACTGTGTAATCATGCCAAATTAAAAATAAGGGAGTCACATTTAAGAAAGAAGAAAAATATTTCGAATCCATCACCTTCAAGTTGACCTAAGATGGCATGTTCCAAAAACCCGGCCAAGGTTTTAGGCAATTATTGCATCAATTACATCAGCATGGACATAATTAATACACTTTATTTTCTGCAATTCAATTGGCAAAGCCCACAGGATTGTACCATTACAAATTATGAAATATCTCAGCATCTGCTCTGCATTATTTCCATCAGCGCCAGATGTATGTTTAGAGAGAAAAAAAAATGCTACTAGACCTTAGTTTTTTACTTTGACTATGAGGAAAGAATCCTAATTGATGTCTTTTACAAAGGGGAAAAACAATTATTTGTGAGATATGGACTTTTAGAAGTGGGTTCTCTTTCTAGTATAATTGAAATTAAATATGCTGCAGTTTTTTTTTTTTTAGCAGCAAGTTGAAAGTATGCAGAATATGCTTAAAACCCAGGACACCAAATTTCTATAGAATAAGGGAACGTCAGTGGTCACGAAGAAAGAAGCATTCGGGTGGGAAAAAAAAAAGTCAGGTCCACGGGAATTGCAAAGGAAGATCAAATAGGTGTGAATGGGAAAACTGGTATTTGGACCACATTTTTTTTAGGCGATCCTTAGTAGATTTGTCAATTGTCAAAGGTCATAATAAGCTCTAAGATAAGTGAGTCTAATTATTGAAATTTACCAGTACTTCCCTTGTTATAGTCATTGGTCAAGAAAAGAGACGTTCAAATTTACAACCTCAAATTTGCAACTTTCTCACGTGTTGTTTTATTCATAGTACGGCAAGAGTAATTGGAAGTTCTGAGAATGTCACATTTGTTGACTGAGAAATGCTTCTCATAGCGCAAAAATGCTGCAAAACGAAAATTTTCTATTTTTTTTTAATCAATCGATCCTTGTTATATTACAATGTATATATTTTCCACGTTTAGTTAGAACCATGTCTTGATGACAGTTCTATTAGAATTTTGTATTTTTGAGTTCTCACATTTTCTTCCATTAAAGAAAAAATTTAAAAACACTTTGCCCCCCTGAGCTTGGAGGGCAATCACACTTTACCCCCTAAACTTAGAGTATATACACTTTGTCCCTTGACTTTAACGGAAATTGCAGCTTGTAACAGACAAAAATTGGGTAAAAAATTGGCTGACAAAAACACCCTTGCTAGTAATAGGTTAATTACACTTTGCCTTCCTTGAATATAGGCATTATTAACAATTTGTCCAAAACTCCTAACATAAACAGATTTTGCCCCCTCCCATGTTAACATCATCAACACTATTTAATGGAGAGACATAGGCTCATGTTTTGTTGTGATTAAAATACCCTTATCTCTTATTTTTCCTTTCGTACTTAAAAACTTACAAGTTTATTTTAAATATATTTAAATCAATTCTAAACTTTTATTAGTTATATACATTTCTAAAGCCAAACATATTTCATTCTAAGATAAATTTTTATATAAATGTAAACCATTCAATATTTTAAAAAATGATGTAGCTTCACAAAAATTTCTTTAATTTTTATATATATAATTTACCTTTTTTGAGATGTAGCTAGCTCTTCAATTTAATCTTTTTGTACTGTATAAGAGATAATCACACTTATACATTTATTTTGTTTTTATAATATTAAATTAATATAATAAATTAGAAAGAAACACAAATTTGTAAGTATTCTGTCAAAATGTGCATTTAAAAAATAGTGATAACAAATTAAATGAAAATTTATAACTTAACAGACTATCAATTTTGAATAGTTGTTATAATACAAAAGTAATGCTTTACCCCAAATCTTACACACACACACACTCTTTCTATTCCTTGTGAAGATCAGCCAATAGTTAGAAATAATATTTTTGTACAAAAACATGAATAAATGACAATAATACTCGCACAAAGTGATTATATGGCCATCATAGAAGGAAAATGATTAAAATGCATACATAATAATATAATTAACACAATATAAAAATTTAAAAAATCACCCAATTTTCATAGAAAATTTATATAAATATAAGTAATTTACAACAAACTATGTATTAAAATTTCAAAGCAGAAACTCACTCGAGAAATGTGGCCCAATGTCACAATACAAAAACTTGAAATAAATGAATTTATATATTAAAATAATTCAAAAACTAAATATCAATGTAAAAAGAAGAAAGTTGTCGTTAAATTAAAAACACAAATATTAGTGCATATATGCCAAATACATACATACATACATACATACATACATACATATCTATATGTGTGTGTGTGCGTATGTATGTGTATATGTGTGTGTGTATACACACACAAACACACATATATAACTATTGGCCGATCTTCACAAGGAACAAAGTGTGTGTATTAAGTTTGGGGGCAAAGTGTTACTTTATCCCAAGTTTAGGGAGATAAACTGTAATTAAACCCAACAATTGTTAAGGGGCATTAATATCATTTCATTTTTTTTTGGATGGAAACGTTTTTATTAACGTTTGACTAATCATCACAGGGGGCAAAGTGTAGACAATTGAAGTTCATGGGGTAAAGTGTGATTGCCCCCCAAGTTCAGGGGCGCAAAGTGTAATTAACCGTTAAAGAAAAGACAACAAAAGTTGAGGTTCATTCGTTTGGAAAGTTATTCTTGTTATATTTCACAAGTATGTGAATTATTATTATTATTATACAGTATCGTATGTATCTAAGAATGTATTTATGTGATCATAGAGTTTTACTTTTATTCATCTCCATTTTCAGAATAGAATTGGCAACCAAAAAAGTTCCTGGTAAAATAAAGGACACTTGACGGCTGAGACTAATCTTGGGTATAAAATTTCCATTCATAAAATTCTGTGGAATGATCAGAAAAGGAATGTACAATGTGGAAGAAATACTAGTAAAAGTTTTCCTTTTGGGCGAATGGTTCCACGTATAAAAACGCTATATTTGTGCTTTTCAAACAGATTCTGCTAAAAGAAATGAAAACGCCCAAGTAAAATAATATGTCATCTTTTTTTTTTTTAATATAAGATAATATATCATCTGTTGAAAGACAATGTGAGCGGCATTGGAAATCTAACACAAGCCCATAACTCAAATAGAATAGCATTTTTTTAGATTAATTTGTTGACTTGATCCTAATTCAGCTCCATAGTCAATTTGTTGGCTACCTCAACACATAGAAAACGAAAGTGTCTCATTGTTTCAAATACTAGTTTGACATAGAATAATAATTTAGTGACTATTTGTTACTATAAATTTTAACCAAAAAATATATATATAAATTTTATCATAAAATTCAACAAGTTTCAAACTGACTAATTTTTTTTTTCAAATTTTACTTTTTCTTAAATAACTATTCGTGACCGTAATAATTTCTATATCCAATAACACAAAAATTTATATTATTGCCTCAAAAATTGAAACGTAGAAAGTCACATTTGACGACAGGAGAGAAAAGTGGTCCTTATTTATACAAGTCCTGGCGTTATAAAAGTAAAAGGCAAACGTCCATTTTAGTTCAGACCGACCCTCCGCATCCAAATCACGTGCTTGGCTTGGAATCTGCTGGGCGTATTCCTTTTTTTTTTTTCTTCTTCTTTTCTTGAAATGACCTTTTCTTTCTTGATTTTATTTTTATTTTTTGGGTTTTGGTCAACTGAAGTTGTTCGTTGTTGTTATACTCAACTCATTGGCTCCACTGCACTGCAATTTCCAGTTTCAACCAAAGGCATAAAGATTTTTCTTGGATTCGTAAGACGCGAATATCAATATTTAGAAGTTGGATCAGTGGCCCATCCTTATCACACAGGTTGTTTTACCTTCGCAATGATTCGGCCCACAATTTAGCATCACCCGGAGGCCCATGGTTGTGTCAAAATACATGACCCACACACTCTTCTGTTGTTGGACCTCTTGCAACTTCTCAGGAAGCCGCAAAACCCAAAGTAATCAATTTTATGTTCAGGGGAGAAAAAGAAGATACAGAAGATTCAAGACTCGAATCGAAAACTTCTCAATTACCTAACTATTGTCCCTAATATTTGAGGTTATTGAGAACAACCCCAAGAAGTACTTAATTTACTTGAGGTTTACTTTCTCGATGTCATTTACTTGTATGAACTTATTTGCATCAACAGAATATAGTGGACTGGTTGCCTTACAGCTTCAAAAGTTTTTTATTTTTTGGTGACTGTTTTGGTTGCCTAACAGATCAGGTCGTAGCCTAATCTGGGCCACTTTCTTTAGGCTCCAATTTTGCAATAACCAAATGTAATAAAATACAATTTGCAATATCAATATTAGGCAATAATGAACAGGCAATTATTAATGCAATATTACGAAGCAGTATCAACTAAAAGATGTACTCCTGCTGTGTCACGAGTGGCAGCACAATTTTGATACTTAGGTGCATGGAAGTTAATAGGGACTATTAGGATACAGTAGGAGAAGATGACATTCCATCCTCTCGAAATCCATCTTATATGGAGGAAAAAAATTACTCTTGTATTCCTTTCGGCGGGTATCCTCTCAATTTTTACAATTTCACCATGGTACAATGAAACATGAAATAGTTCATCTCTAGCAGGTAAACAATTTGGCTGGGACGACTATGCCATTCACTGTATTGCCACCTTGACTAATTGTAACTCACACTTTTGCACCAAGAAAAGACTGCAAGCAGATAGAAGATCAAGAACGAGGAAGTCAGAAATTACAGAAGCAATACCAAAACAAGCTGCAGCTAATGCATGCTATCCAGGAATATTTTTTAAGTTCAACAGACTCCCTTCTTTACATAAGAGCATCTCTCACACAGGTGAAAAGTGATTCTACAATTATAAACTCAGACATCTACTGAAAAGAGAGAAGAATATAAGAAATGGACCGTTCTAATGCAAACAAAATGTCTAAACAACCACAAGTTCATTTTCCTTCAAGCACTTCTCTTACAGCTAGTTTGGGAGTAAGGCTTTGTGGAGAAAAGAAAGAAAAAGAAATGGTTTGACTGTTTGGGAGTTAGGGAGAAAGGAAAAGAAAAGGAGTTTGGACCATTGGCTTTGTTTGAGAGTGGGAAAGGAGGAAGGGAAAGAAAGGAATTGGGAGGAAAACTCCTCCCATTCTTTCTTTAAAAATTTTTTGCCCAAAATTGGGCAGAAAGCAAAGGAAAAGAAATGAAAGAGAAGATCCCTTCCCCTTCTTTTCTTTTCTTTTCATCCCTTCCCCTTCCCTTCTTTTCCTTTATATTATAAACTCCCAAACTAAGCGTTAGTTTGGGAGTTGGAGTGGAAAAGAAAAGAAGAGAAAAGAAAGTGAGAGAAAAGAAAAGAAGGGAAAGAAAATTTTTTGACCAAAACAAGCCAACTTTTCCTTCCATTTCCTTTCTTTTCTTTCCCTTTCCTTCCTCCCAAACAAAGGAAAATGGTTAAGTAACTTTTCTCTTCTTTTCCTTCCTTACTCCCAAACAAAAGAAAACCTAAAAATCCTTTCCTTTCTTTTCTTTTCCCTCCATTTCCTTCCTTCCAATCATAAATTTAGGAAATGTTAAATGAATATACAAAATTGCCGTCATTAATCAGACTACTAAGAATAACAATTCCTTCACAAAAATGGATCCAAATCAATTATACCATCACTTGTGTATGCTGTGTATTACATTACAATTCTGGTGCAGAAAAGTAGGCATGTGCTACTCGGACAAATTTGTGGGTTTTCATTGTAATATTGCAAGCTTCACAAGCAGCACATGAGGATCCTCCCTAGCAATTAATTAATCACTACATCAGTAGTTCACTCTTATTCAGGCTACTTTTCCCTCGTTTCCCGCCATGTAACTACATTATTGGAAAGATCACACCTAATTACTGAATGCTAGATTGTCCACGTAAAGGCCATAGATATTTAACACTGAAAGTTGGTAAAAACAACTTGGTACCACCAGAATGTCCTCAATGCTGGTATAAACAGAATAAATAAGCATATGATACATCAGTGAAGTATCACCTTTAAGAACATTAACGAATAAATGTGAGATGGTCAAAATGGAAAAGGTAGTACTAATATCCTCTGTATGTATCTGAATGCTAACTTCCAGCTTATGCCATGTGCGTAGTTAAAAAAGGAAAATTTTCCGTTTCAATTACCTTAATTCCTGGTGTTCCAGGTTTAGTCGTGGTTGTACTGCTGAACATGTTAATAGCTGTTGGAGAGTTTCCAGGCTTAGCTGCAGTTGTACTCCCAAAACCAAATTTTGATTTCTTTTCTGTAGGTTTTAGTATTTGAAAGGAGCACATCAGTGTCTCATCTACACTCATCATGGCACCTGCATTGTCGAATTCTCCACAGTAATTAGGTGCCGAAAATATGGTTACAAGCTGTCGGTTGGCAAAGAACTCATAACCATCTTCTACAACCTGCAAGTGTTTCAACAAAAGAAGAGACAACAAATTTAGACCTTCCAAAGACACAAAAAGCACCCAAATCACAAAATAACATCCATTATCTCTTCTTATTGAATGCAAGATTGGTAAAATGCTAAAACAAATGCTCTTAAGGCTTTATGTGGAATGGCAAACATACCTAATTTACACCTAAGGAAAGTGGGGAATGAACCCTAGGGAACCTTATATTTCAAAATCCAATGCCAAGTCAGATTGAGTCATTTGTGGAAGAAAAAAATGCAATGACATTTAACAACGTCCAAGTCAAAGATAAAAGCTATAAGTTGGCATTGGAAGAGAACCAAAATAAAGGGAAAAGGATTTCTAGTAGACAATCAGATACAGACCATGGCAATGACTCCACCTATATCATAGCAATGATGTGCCACCCAGATATAATATTGTAAAAATTCATTATATTTCTCTTCTAGTTGAAATAATTTCTTCAAAACTGTCAAATGACACCTTTTCAGTTAGTGGGTTGAAGCTGGGGAGAAATCTGAATCCATTACTCTGAAAGGAAGTATTTGTTAATTTGACTTCAGAATTATGGTTTTTGCTAAAGTATAAAGGTCAAAGCTTATGAAGCTTGTAACCTAGCCCACGACAGCTTAAATGCCTTGCCTTCAGCCTTCACATTCCAAAGCACTATCATACACATGTAAAAAAACATGCCAAAATTGAACTTTAGCATGTGAACAATGTACAATTTTCAAAGTAAATATGGAAATATTATAAACTTTTACCTGCTACCTGCAGGTGAAATTCTCCGAGAGAGATTAAAAGAGAAGAAAATCACATATGTGGATTGCATTAAATCAGCATAACACGTCAAACCTGGTGAGCACGGCAAATAAGATCTAAATCAAGCTTTTCCAAAAACTCTGTCACCTTGTCGGCACCAAAAGTGTATGACACTCCCCGGTCATTCATCCCCCATCCTTGAACATCTTTGCAGGGATCCGACCACAGAAGATCACATAGCAACCCCGTGTCTGGTACATCAGTTGGGCGTTGTAAGTTTCTTATCTGATCTAAATTCTGAAGATCAGGAGATAGGCCTCCATGCATGCAAAGAATCTTCTCATCAATCAGGGCAGCCACAGGTAAACAGTTAAAACAGTCCGAGAAAATCTTCCATATCCTAACACTAAATCTTCTTTTGCATTCATCATAAAATCCGTAAATACGATTTATAGATGCACACTCATGGTTGCCCCTTAACAAGAAAAAGTTCTCTGGATATTTTATCTTGTATGCAAGTAAAAGGCATATCGTCTCTAGGCTTTGCTTGCCACGATCAACATAATCCCCCAGAAACAAGTAATTTGCTTCCGGAGGCAAGCCACCATATTCAAAAAGCCTCAGAAGATCAGAATATTGACCATGAATATCACCTGACAGTCATCAGGAAAATTAGAATCAGAAAGATATTCTTCAGGTAACATTTCCAATATGTTATATAAAGGTGCAATGAATATTATAGGGCTGTTCTCCTACGTCAAATTTAAATTTTGCATTGTGGAGATCAGACTGAATGATTTCTCAGCTGAAGCTTACTTTAACCATGACATATCATTCAAACAACCACATCTTTATATCACTAGGTTTAGAAGTGAATATCACAGCCATTACCAAAATAACACTCAATCACAAGCCAAGGAAATGATAGAAAAATTTAACAAGCATTTATCGTATACTTGTCTCTAGATAGAGTTACACGTGTTCTTCCCAAGTGCTGACAATTAATTACTTCCTTGCAAGTTATGCAAACACAAAGATAGACGCACAAGTTCGTTTCAAAGTCTCAATCTACAATAGCTGTTCTTTGAAATAAGTATAAATATGATGACCACAAAGGAACAGAAAATGATGCCAAACACATTAAGGACCGCCAAAGAGTAATTTTAACAGCTGCAAAAAGAGTCTAGATGCTTCAGATATGAAATCTTATCAATTTTAGGCAGTGCAGCTAATTTGAGTTTGGGTACAAAGAACAGATAAATGTACTAAGTATGGTTGATTATTTCATACTGTCAATACAGCCATACACAATTTGACATAGAAGCCTAGCCCGTGTTTCAAAGTATTCTTATGTAAGAGCTTAGTGCGAGAAACTCTCATCCCTACTATTTGGGCAGCAGTTGCAAAGGAGAGAATGTGCAACATTATGGACCATTAAATTTCATAGGGTAGTACATTGTCTTATTTGATGCTGACCTCAGAAATTTGAAACAGCAAAACCTTGATAAATTCATTGCAGCTGTTAAAAATATAGTTCTTACTAACATTAGCAAAGCAGCAACAAAAGAAAGGAGCGAAAACTACTCAGCCTTCAGGAAAGTCTATTTTAAATAACAGCAACTCATTATTGATTGCCATTGACCAAATAATGAGCAAGGGAAACTTGATGTTCATAATCACGATGAAGTTTCAAAGACAAAACTTTGTGCCGATTCAATTGAACTTGCTGTTTGCATTGGCATAGCAATGTGGCAAGTAAAAGGTTAGCTAGTGCTTTGAAATACCTGATTTATGTTAATATTCATGGTGCCAAACACAAACAAAATCTTTTCAAGACAGTACCAAACAAAAATTAAACTTGATTATATCGTAATTTTTTCAAGACAACATCTTCAATCCCTCAAAATGTAAAACTTGGCTCCTGAAACTAGATTCATCGCCTTGCTTTTAAATGAATTACAGAATTACCTAGTACTTTAACAGCAATACATCAGACTCCACCAAAAAACACGCAGAGACCGATCATTGAACTATGATATGCAAATATAAGAGAATCATCTATAAGGCCATTAAAGGGGAGTGCAGCCTGTGACTAACCATCCAGAGCAAAACGAACAACACAAATTCCTTGTTGTTAAGTACAAAAAACAGCATCACAAATATGCAGTTAAACCATTCAACGTCATATAAACAGAACAAGCACCAAAAGCAGAAAAGACACAATTGCAGAAAACCTTCCCTTAACCTGAAATAAAGTACTTTTTCATATCCAAATTTGGTCAAAATGTTGCAGCTAAGCATTGGCAAACTGAGACACTTATGAGCCCTCCACAAAACACGCATAATTCAAAGATAACAACCTTAACATTCCAATCTTATAAAAAATAACTACAAAACAACAATTTGACAAAGATATCATCCACAACCCTAAACCTAATTTCCTAAACTAACCAAAACCAGAAAAAACAACCTCAATCATCTTATACCAAACCCATTATTCCCAGGAAAGTCAACCCAATATCCATGCAAAAACACTATTAGAAAAGGGTAAAATAAAAAGTGGGATGTGACTAAAATCATCAAAGACTTCATAAAAGAGAAGAGGGGATGACAAAAGAAATTAATACCACAAATCTTGATGGGTGCCTCAAGCTCTAAAAGATTCGGCTGTTGCAAGAAAATATCTTTAGAAACCAAACACAACTGTTTGATCTCGGCCTCAGAGAGCTGGACCTGCTTCCCTGGCCTTCCTCTGACTTCCAGCAGCCTTCTTATTATATCATCCAATAATTTTTCATCCATTCCAACAATCCTTTTTCTCTCCCAATTTTCTCTTTATTTATCTGAGTTATATGGAAGTGGGGAAGAATTTGGAGGTGGGTCTGTTGTTGTTGGTGATGGGTTTTGAAGTTTGTCTACGAATATGGAGGAGGAAGGGAAAGGGAATTTATTCGATAAAAAACTGATTTCTGGGGCGTTGGACTTTGGGGACGAATGATATGTGGTCGTCGTTTGGTATTAGTGGGGTGTGTCGTTTTGGAGAAGATTTCCAAAATATTCCTTCCTTTGTAGATTTTTGAAGCTTTGTAAAAGTTGAGAAATTCCTTGGGAACGGTTGGGAGTTCTTAATAAAAAAAGGTGTATTCTGTATATTAAAAAAGGGTAAATTTCATTATGCACCTTTAAACAATAAACTTATTCTTATTTTGCAATTTAAATTTTGATTTTGGGAAACAGTACATTATCAACATTATATTTCAGACACATTGCACCATCAATTATAAAAATTGTCTCATTTGGTCGTTGATTGTTTTCACAAAATTAATAAAACACTATCCCAATGAGTATCCCATAAATTCTTTTGTTTTTTGCATGTAAATGTTTTACTTAATTTTTCTTTAATACACTTTGTCACATGCATGTATGATCTTTATAGGGGTATTTTTATATTATTTTTGTTCAAGTTGTCAACGATTAGATTCAAAGAGACGATTTTTAGAGTTTAGACTGCTAGCTTTATGTTCAATTTTTAGAGTTAAGAGATATTATATTTCCAATTTTAGATTTATGATGCAATGTATTCCAAAATAAAGTTTTATGTGCAATGCAAAAATCTATGTATAGTTTACTCGTGCAAAATACATTTTTACTCATAGACCAAATATCTGATGAGTAGAGTTTGAAACCAGATGGAAAATTATAGTATATCAAAATGTGATGTAAATTTTATCCCAGAGTTTAAATTGCCAAACATTACCAACTCAACGACATATAAAAATTGGATATTTCCGACCACCTATTATCGTTAGGAATGTACGTTAAGTAAATTTAATTTGTAATAAAAGCTTAATTTGTAAGTTCAAAGATCATGTGATTCACATTGAGTTGAATTACTCATTTTTGGTATAATTTTTTTTTTCTCGAGGCCGCATAATGAACATTCAACACTGATCTGGTTCAATAAGAATCATGTAATTTCTTTCATAATTTGAACATCTAAGAAAGCACCTTCCAATTTCAGTGGAAATAGTTTTATATAAATTAGAAAACCAATTCAGTTTACTAAATTTTTCTGTTAGAATTTTATCACTTCAATTAGTGGTTTCTTTATTTTACAAAATAGGAATTTCTACCTGAGCTATAAGTCTCAAGTAACTTTCTTTTTCTTTATCTTTTACCAGGTTAGAATGGATCCACAAGTGGATTTTTGTGTATGTGCTTCAAGGCACATTAACAGCGGTTTCTTGATATGAAATACTTGGATCGATCACCTTGAAATTGGATTTCCTGCTCCTTACAAACTCGAGTTAAATCGAAACAAAATTTAAGTAAATGGCCATGCTGGTGATTTGAAATTCATTCAATTGGAGCCAGTTCAATTCTACTTTTACTGGTTCCTCCATTAGCAGGATTGATGAATTGAAGTTCTTTTCATGGTGAGTTCTCTTCTTGAGTATGTGATGACATACAATGAATCAAGAGTGAAAGTATATATAATTGCTTTGTTGTCATGTGTGTCATTATTATTACGGTGTAAAACAACAACTTGAACAACATAAAGAATTGAGAGCAAAGTTGGCTATGATGAAACTTGAAATCTGCATAATTTAGTGTGTCGTTCAGGAAAGAAGAGAAAAGAAAATTATCTTGAATGACGAGAGAAAAGAAAATAACAGAAAAGAAAAAAAATTGAAGATAGAAAAAGTTTCTTTTTTTTTTTTTGATATTTTTAATAAGATGCAAGGTTCGAACCCTCCTCATCTTCTGCTCCCCTTAGCCTTTACTTCCCGGTGGTGGCCAACGGGTTGGTTATTCTCCAATCATGCCTGAAGGTGAACATATCCACTTTTAGTGGATCAGCCAAATGAAATAGATTAAGGTGAAGCAGCAAATTAAATAATAATAATAAAAAAAAAAGCGCTGCTAAACAATGCACCAAAAGATCTGTATGTATCCAAGAAATGGAAGAAACAGAAGTCATTGTTTCTCAACCGTGAAGAAGAGTTAACTAAACCAAAAAGAAGGGAAGGAGAAAACCGTCCTCAGCTTCAATCTGAAGTTGAAGCAAACCGCAATCTGTCTGGGGAGCGGTCATTTACAAATATTTCTTTCAAGAAACGGTTAACTTTATAAAGAAAATTAGTAAATTACGATTCTGTTCCTACTTTTTGTTATGTAGAATGGCTAGGGATGGAAAAATTATCTCAGTCAAAAATATATTTCACTCAAAATGCAGAGCAACCCATTATTTTTCATAATTTGGTATCCAAATTCAAAATCTAATGTTTATTCCTATACCATTTAGACATTTTAATTTTGCATTAATACATAAAATTACACTACATATATTATATTGACGTTCATGTTGAAAACAATTCGATTGTATTATTTATTTGTACAATCGAAAAGTTTTTTGTTTAAAAAATGCATACATTAACAATAAATATTAAAAAAAAAATACAATTAGTATTGACCAACCATTATACTAATATTTGGTTATGTAAATTTAGATTTCAAATACTCTGTCCAAAACTCTTTAATTGTTTGGATCACTTATGAAAGATACGAATTTGAAATCTATTTATTAAGTAAAAATAAATTTAAAATAGGAGAATTTCAGACTTTCTCAAATTAGACGTCAATTAATTCTTTCTTAATTTCATTCTTTTAAAATATTTCATTGAATCCTGTAATTTTTTTTTGGTCAATTGTCTAACAATATTCTATTATACTCCTAACCTACTCTATGAGGGGAGGTCTAACTAGGGCTTTTTTAATTTCATTCTTTTAAAATATTTCGTTGAATCTTGTAATCTTTTTTTCGGCTAATTGTCCACAATATTCTATTCTACTCTATCAGGAAAGGCCTAATTGGACTTAGAAAGAATTGATGAGAACTGAACCAACATCAATTGCTACATTAATAAATTTTTTATGGGAAGTAGGATTTAAACACCTGACCTCACACCTCACTTAGTTTTTAAAGGCTTTGCGGTAGCCAATCTAACCAAGTTGGGTTGGTTCATTGAATCCTGTAATCGGATAGTACAAAGAATTCAAACCTGTGTTCGATTCGAATGACCACTTGAACGACTAATGCCAGATTGACAAACTAAACAATAATTTAAGAGCATCGTAAATTTTGTCATATGTTTATTATTATGCTTTTTTTGTCTTGGAACCTTTTGGTTGTAGGGACAACAAAGGATGAGGGAAAGTGAATTTCTATTCACTCACAAACAAAGAGAGACTTTTCAAAGTCAGAATTGACCAAGAAAACTAAATAAGTACTTGGAATTCACTCTCCATAAAATGAATCTTCTGGTTTAATTACAAAACATAAAGAAAAGGATCAAACCAAATCTAAATCAAGTGGGAATGAATATGGAAAAGATACTTCAAGAAAATTCAGTCCCTGCCTAGGAATCCATGTTCTTGAATTATGACATGCAAGGACCAGAAGAAGAAGAACTCTCGGATACACTTAGAAGTTGCTCCAAATAATCAGAGCCTAAATCTTCAAAAACCAAAACATTATTTTGATCCAAATTTAAATTCTCACTTTTCTTCTTCCTCATTGCATTTTTCCTATTCATGGAGTGTCTCTTTTTCATCACTAAGACTGGCGAACACCCTTCTTCAAAACCGTACTCCATCTGTTTCAGTGACTCGTAAACTACTTCTGCAGGAAAGTTGAGCACAGCAGCGTGGCCTCGCATCACAAATGCAGCTTGATCATACACCAAAGCTGCCTCTTCGGCAGTGTCAAATGTTCCTATCCATACTCTAGCACCATTTCTAGTAGAATCCCTTATTTCTGCTGCATATTTCCCCCACGGCCGTCTTCGAACTCCCCGGTAGGTGACTTCCTTCATTGGTTCATAACACTCTTCTTCCTCTTTAACATGGTTGGGAAATGCTGCTGTTTCCGCCGAGTATTCTGCACCTCCTGCTGCTGCTGCTGCTTCGGATATTACTCCAGCAAGAAGCATCTCCTGAGAGTCATTCTCATTGAAGGGAAGACAGGAAGACTGATAATAATAATTCTGGAAATGGGAGCACATGTTTGATGCGACTGTAAATTGCTCGGGTGATGAATATGATGAAGTGAATGTTGCTGAATACTCAGGACTAGAAAATTGTGTGCATGAATGCTGTGCAAAGAATGAAGAATCCATGGTGCTTTTTCTTGTCTCGTTTTTCTGAGCTTTTGATGAGGTTTTGTTAGCAATGTTGAAAGTGGTCTTTGGTCGCTAGGAAAGTGCAGATGCAACTGATGAAATCAAGAAAGGGGGTTTTATTTTTATATAGGTAACAGGCACACGAGCGGGAGATATTAAAATTTATTTATATGTTAATCCCACAGCTGAGCCAAATTGTCTGGTCTTTGCTCTTGAGATTGGGGGTTAGGCAGTGGGGTCTATCAGTCATCAGACTATGGTCTATGGAAAACTTGGAGAATTCATATAATTATTGCACGTGAGTCAAACGACTCGGTGGACATGGCGGCCAAGTCAGATGAGAAATTTTTCTGTGACGTCATTGTTGATCATATATTTAGCAACCGTTGTTATAATGCAATCTCATATTCAAATTTATTTTTTATGGACTTAGCCCACTTGGCACCTGGTCAGTTCACCAAGACATTTTCTTTAACGCTAGCAGAACTTATTGCACACCTACTGGTCCTATCAACCCTACGTCCTTAACCATTACCAAGAGTGGTTAATATTATATTATCTTGAATTGGGATCCTGCTATGACACTTGTGATGGTCCAAGAACATGTTATAAAAATTGTGTTCAAGTAAGGGTACGTTTTCAATAGTTTTTTTTTTACTTAATTTTAATTTTTGAATTTTAAAAAATTTATTCTGTGATGTTCTTAATTTTTTTTTTTACTATATTTTTTATTTTTTTAAGTTAATATCATAAACAATTGATTTTTAACTTTTTTAAAATTAATTTTTTATAAAAATAAAAAATTATTAAGAATAAACTCTAAATATGTTAAATATGTAGTGACATACATAAAATTGTATTCACGAATTTCTTTAAAATGTTATAATGGTCTTATTGTACCACAAGGTAACATATACATTCTCTGTGCATAATCTTATTTCAAATGTTAGGTGTATATCAATTGGCCTTATGGCCACATCTAACTTAATATGAAGCATGGTTTTTTCAACATGTTTGAGAAACCCTGAAAAAATGATAAGAAAGTTAATCAAGAGTCATGAGTGCTTAAGAACTTTGTACGTATTGGGTGATGGCAAAACGATAGTTAAACGTAAAATAATAGAGATATAGCACGAATGAACAAGTGCATGGCAGGAATCAGACTGATTATGCTTCTCTTGAAGTTGGTTGGTTACTCTGCAAATCTAGTTCTTGTTGTAACTTACTAATTAGTAAACAGACTAACCATGACTTTTTCTTGATAAATATGTAAACAATTGGACAAGCAGATTAATAAATCTTGCAGCTTTAATTAGAAAAAGAAAATAACGTTCAATTATGGAGAACCCTGGATTAGATCTCTGTTAGTCCATAATCGTCAAGGACAGTAATTAAAGTATTTGTTATTGTCACGTTCTGTCCGTTTAAAAATCCACCTTTAGCTCCTTGCAATTTTTCAGAACCATTCTGTAAACGTAAGCTATGAGCAAATTGGCACTTTATACAAAGCTGAATTTAATTAAATAATGAGATGAAATCAAATACTTTATTTTGGTCAAAAAGTAATTACAAAAAAACATACTATATGTGTGTGGCCCGCTACAAGATAAGGTGAAAATGATTGTAAAATTTTTTATATTAATAGAAAAGTGTACCAATTGTAATGTACTACTTTTGGATGAAATCTTTCCTACTGTTTGGACAAGAGAAAAGTAATATGAACTCAAATTTAATAAAACTGGTTTGAAATAATTATTGGATTGATTTTCCTTCAACTATAGCCGAGGGAAATGGTGGATGAATATCCTCAACTCCCATATGTTGGATCAACAAGGAAAACATGTATGGTTCAATTGAAAGTTTGAAGTACAAGAAGCAGGATTTGGATAATACATACTTCAAAAGTAGATTTCGACAAACACGACAATTGTCCTACAAAAATAGGACTCATTTGTCTTGGTACTCTGTTAATCAAACAAAAGAATAAATTAGATATGAAAATTGAAGATTTTTGGAAGAATATAGTTCCCAAGAATGGAATTCCAAAATTTCTTGATCGACAAAGAAATTTGAGATGCTATCAATTGTTGGAAAGTTTTTCCGAAAGCTCCATAATGGAGAGCATGTTTCTTTTTATCTTTTTCCTTTGAACAAGACAATGCAAAAGGAACGCTAAAATATATATATACCTAGACCAATCCCAGCTCAACTGAGTGGAGGGCTATAAGTACTAGGTTTGCTATTTAGCAAAGAAAGTTAGTAAAACTTTGTCATCTCGGAAGGGATTTAAGTTTTAACATCAACACAAGCGAAGTTAGAGTTTGTTGGAATATGGAATAGTGTGTATGAGTACAAAACTTTTCGTCCAAAAATGTAAATATATGAATAAAAGTAAAGAAATCAGTCAAACTAAGTCGCTTCTCATTTCGATTACTCGGCATTCGTGATAGTTTGTATGTCGGTGGAGATTTTTTCCGATAAATTTGATTTCCTGACTCTCACTTCAATTAGGGAATTTTGACAATTTATCAGCTGATGACTTTCTTTTTACCCACACTGTCATCATTCAATTACAATTCTCCATCGCAAACGCCAATTATTTTACCATTTGAACCAAATTGCAAACAAAATATTAAAATCTACATCAAAACTGAAAGTTGAGCCAAAATGGAAAAATTATAAGACGAGGGACCAAAAGTTAAATTCCCCCCTTCCAACTCCAACCGTTTTCTTTCTTTTCTAAAGTCTATATACCCATTTACCCTTATATTAACACCACGTAAATTAAGACTTATGGAAGCCAAAATTTTCGCTCACAAGTCTTTGGGACTTGTCAAAGCAACTTTTAGCATCAAGACAAAATTATACATCGTTGCAACGTATACCATACACGAAATTCTTTTCTTGTCCAAGTTCTGTCCAGGTCAAAAATGAATATTTTCTAAAATGGTAAACGTGCACGTAAACAAGACTGGTGCATGAACCCGTTTTAGTCATGCAAAAAAGGCACCATTGCTGCTTATCATCTATTTCGCCTTACCATGAGGATAGATTCGTGGTCTCTATCAACAGTTGAACACGTTAATAGTATTTTCTTACTAATTTATTTTATGTATCATACCCTGATGAATTAATAGTGCAAAATTTGTTTGATTAAGGTTGAACCATCATTACTGGTAAATTGGTAATGAATCTTCAGTAGAAAACAAATGCCAATCCTCCGAGGTAAAAGATCAAGTTGATTTATACTTCAGGGCTTATCTACTTTATCTAATTTATGCATTCCATGTGTAACAAGCATGGATAGTTGAAGTTCTTCAAACTGATTATGAACTAGTAAAAACCATGTATTATTTGACTAGTCGCATTATTTGTATTACACTAATTGTCAGAAAAACCAATTACTGAAGACATAATTAGCTTAACTATTATGATTCAAAGCAAAATATCCAACAAGCATTTCCAAATTATGTATCAAATCAGCTACCTAGCTCACAATATCAGCTAAAAATGCATGTACAAGTGTTGGAAAGCAGAGAAGATAATCATGGCGATATCAGTCACCCGGGCATAGGTCGATCAGCAAAAAGTGCCAAATACAACGAAGAACGTAATGGATGGGATCATCTCCTATATGCATTAGTTTAATGGTCAAGGGATAAAGACAGCCATCAAAACATCGTTGATCATTATTCAAGAGACGTTTTGGAAGAACCTCTTGTGACTTCTTTTTACTTAATTGGGTCAAAAGGCAAAAAAGAAAAGTCTGCGAACTTCAAACCACTCCTCACCAGTCTTTCGATATTCAATTCAAACCTCTATTCAAAAGTTTTGGTCAAAAGTTTCAGCAAAATTGGTTTTTAAATGACAAGTGCGAGTTTGCAGTTCTTCACACACTCTTCACGGGTTTCAATCTTAATGAGCAGTGACTGAATTATGCCTTTGCCCAATTACAACAATTTCATTAAAATTAATCTGTTTTTGATTTTAAAGCTTTGCGAGTCCTCAATTACATATTAGAAAAAGAAGTAGAGCTATAAGCTTTGACCAAGGGATTGCGATATTTAATCACGTTAAATTTATATTTTGCAGTTGGTTTGACGTGTAACATAAGTTAAATGCGACAATAAGTGAGTTTTTAAAACTACATTTAAGTAAACTTCCAAAATATTATTGTTTGGTTGTAATGGAAACTAAACTTAGAATTTCTTGGCTTCAAAATCTCTAGGGAAAAAAAAATTTTCCACAGTAACATATCTTTATAATTTGAAAATGTCCAAAACTTTTATTATGGTGTAAAATGCTTCAAATTTTAATTGTTTGTTTGGTAGGGGGGACGATGGGATTGTTTCAAATATTAATGCTGCAAACTTGCAGAAATTTGCAAGAAATAATATAGGTCATTTGCAAATTTTACAAAATTATGGACTGAATGTAGCTCTGCCAGGTGGAACAGCTAAATTTTGCTTAAAAGGGAATATTGGAGATATGTAAATTATCTCATTAACAAATTAGTTAATTAGAGAAAGAAGCGTTTAGTGCTGCTAATGCGCTGCAAATAATCAATTTCCTCTTTGGTAAATATTTAAATTCCAATTTCAGTTTATCAGGTAATTATATCAACGTTAAGAGAAAACCTAGAATTTTATTGTTTTACATATAGGGAAACCATAAAGAAGTGCTGAATTTAAAATTGGCACTGTCTAATTTATCAACTAGGAAAAGATAAAAGGAACATAAGGGGTGAAACGTTACCAACCTCTAATTACAAGGGGTAAATGAGTGAGCATTGCGTGCATCATGCGCACCACGTGACGTTTCATGTGGTATATTAGAACTAATTATACATCACCAAATAATACAAAGTATGACCCACCATCGCCACATAGCGATAAGATAATACAAAGTATGACCCACCATCACCACATAGCGATAAATTATTGATTCTAGTGCACTACATAACAACGCACGTGATACATTTTATACTTTTCCGGAGGTAAACTGTATTTAATAAGCCGAATGAACACAACAACAGAGTACTTACGCACAAAATCTGGTTTGCCACTTATACAAAAGAAGGCCTAAAACGCCTATGATCCAAGTTGGGTTGGGTCAACCGCATAAAGAATATAACGATGGGTAACCCACCGAGATGGAGAGCAAATCATGGAAGAAACGACTGCAATTAAAATGGCTCTAATCCTAGCTCGACAAAGGAAGTGGCAAAGAATTCAGGTATCTGGCTGCAATAAAAAACTGATGCAAAAGCTGCAAATGAAGGATGTCAATGATGCGAAATGTTCAACCATTATTGAAAACATCTTAGACATAGGTGTATTGTTTTGTAATTGCTCTTTCCATTACAGTGAAGTAAAGGCTAATGTGTTAGTCTTCAATGTAGCAAAATTTGCTGTTAAACTTAAAAATCCAACCTTATGGGAAAATCATTTCCCTCTATGGGTCTTAGAGACCTCATAGTCATCTCGGGAGCAGTGGCCCCCTTTTGTAAATATTTTTGTAACTAGTTGATATATGAATACAAGTTGATTTTTGACCAAAAAAAAAAAAAAGATAGGTAACCCACTATGCATCAAATGAACAAAAGAAAGATAGACTAATACTAACAGCAAATAAAATAAAAAAACAAAAGATAGGTAACCCACTAACAGCAAATAATTAAGTTTCAGAAAGTTTCAATACAAATTGAAGATCCAAAGATGGCAATTCCATAAAGACTAATCTTTACGATAGACTTGGATACAAATTTTTAGTTGCCCAAAACGACAAATCCACAGATTCTAATACTGACACAAATTTTTTAGTAGAAGACTTATATCTGTCTAAGACTAACACAAATCTTTTAGCAGCCCAAAGTTGAATGTCCAAACCCCTAAGGTCCATCGGCCACAACCACCCATCAGTGATCTTGCATCCTTTAGGTCTACCAATTTAATTTCTGACTCCCAAGCATTCATTCTGGAAAATCCCAGCCTTAATGGATTTACTTTGGTTTTCACTCAATCAAACTTTTCCCTTTCTCTTTGTAAGCCCTCATTTTTTTTTTTTTGGAGCAGTCTTTGTAAGCCCTCTTGAATAGAAAAACAAATAAAATTATTGAACTAACAAACAATAATTAAATTGAAATTTGTATCTTTAACCAATTTTTAAGTTCCAGCAAAAATAATAATAGAACCTTGATTACTATTAGGCAGTAATTACTTATGTCATCTTTAGAAGTTTAAATAATAAAGTCATTATTTCAACATGTTACTCAATGGTCCCTTTTTGCTCCTTCTCAAAGCAAAAAATGTTAGGCTACAAATGGGGTTAAAATAATTAAACTTGAAATATAAGTTTTAAGGACTTAAAACTTTCAACAAAATCAAGTTTTACAGGAGCAAAGTAGTATTATTACAACTTGAGCTGTCGCCTTAGAAATATCAAACAAATATCTTATATCGCATGCGGATTTAGATATGGGTCGTAGATACTAGATAAGGTAAGGTTGTATGCATTTCTTCCTTAATCCTCCCTCCAACCTTTTGCCAACCAGAACCAGCAACAATGCTATCTCTCACCATGATAAACACCGCTAAGCCCCTCCCTCTTTCCACCCCGTTCCTCCCCAGTCTTCCCAACAAACCCCTCAAATTTAAACTTCTTCCTCCTAACTCAAAATCCAACTCGATTGTTGCTCTAATTATCCCACCTAAATCCTCCTCAACTGAACAGCAGAAGCAACTCTTTTACCAGCCCTTTAGGCCTCCTCCTTCCCCTGTCCCCGCTCAGTACCGCTCTCTCGACACTAACGGCCGTCTTGAAATCCTCTCCAACCGCCTCGGCCTGTGGTTTGAGTACGCCCCTTTGATTTCTTCCTTGTTTCAAGAAGGCTTCACTCCTTCAACTCTCGAAGAAATCACTGGGGTTTCCGGAGTCGAGCAGAACATGCTCGTGGGCGCAGCTCAAGTACGCGATTCTTTAGTTCAATCTGAAATCGACCCTGATGTTTTATCGTTTTTTGATACTAGTGGGGCTGCTTTGTTGTACGAAATAAGGCTATTGAATGCAGCCCAGCGGGCTGCGGCTGCCACGTATTTAGTTCTGAATAAATTTGATGCGAAGATGACTCAGGAATTGGCAAGGGCCATGAAGGATAAGCCCTGGAGGAAAGGGGATAAGGGTTGGCAGCGTTTTGATGATGATCTTCCTGGGGATTGTTTGGCATTCACGTATTTTAGGCAGGCACAGGAGCATACGACTGCTTCTTCGTCCCCTGAGTTGTGGAGGGGTGCTTTGGAGAGGGCTTTAGAAGCTGTGGAATCTGAAAATGGGAGAAAAAGAGTGTTGGAAGAGCTGGAGGGGAAGAAAGATGGTGAGGAGAAGGATAAAGAACCCGCTGCGGATGATGCAGTTAAGGTGCCTGTGGTGAGGATGAAGATAGGTGAGGTTGCTGAGGCTAGTGTGGTAGCGGTTTTGCCGGTTTGTAGAGCTGAGGAGAGGGAAGTTGAGGTGGAAGAGGCGCCTTGGGAGTGCAGAGGTGGAGGAGATTTTGGCGTGGTGGAGGCAGAGAAGGAGTGGAGTAGGTGGGTAGTCTTACCAGGGTGGGAACCAGTGGCTGGCTTAAAGAGAGGGGGAGTAGCTGTTGCATTTAAAAATGCTAGGGCTTTGCCGTGGAGGGCGAATAAATGGAACAGTGAGGAATCCATTTTGGTGGTGGCTGATAGGGGCAGGAAACAGGTAGTGACGGATGATGGTTTTTATTTGGTGGTTGGTGGAGGGAATGGCAGGGGTGAGGAGGGGTTGAAGGTGGAGAGAGGATTGGCATTGAAGGAAATCGGTTTTAGGGAGAGCTTAGGAACTGTGGTTTTGGTGGTAAGGCCGCCCAGAGAAGAGTGTGACAATCAGCTAAGTGATGAAGATTGGGAATGAAACATGGGGGCCATTGGTTAAATGGATTCTTAGATTTGATGATTGTGCATGACAGGTTTTCATTGGTCCGTGGTGAAAGTAACAGCTCATTACTGCATATATTGTACCTGTTCAAGTCAGAAAATTTGGTTTAAACTTCCTTCTGGCTCGTTGACGGTGGTTCACTCTTCATGCATTTTGTACATTGAATCAGTGTAAGAAGAAGCAAACTTGAAATTATTAGAATGCCATAAAAATGTATTACAGGAATATAATCTTCTGACACGGACGCAGAAGAGGTTTACAAATCGTGGACAAAATGCTTTGTTTACAGCATATGGAAAGAGGAACTAAAGCAAGGCAGAGATTTTGACTTTTGGTTGCAACTTTGGTACAGTACATCTTATAAAGTTTGTCTATTGTTATTGTGGCTTTTTGCTGTTGAAATGTTTATTAGTCATTCTGAAAATTGTTGCTTCGAGCATAGAAGAAAAATGAGCCTTTGATGAAAAAATGACTAAAACAAGAAGAAAACAGCCAAGATCAAATTTTTATGAGGGAAAAAAAGGGGATACAAAGAAAATGTACATCCCAAAATGAATCCTCTTAAGCAAAGGGCTAAACGTGCATTAAGAGAGTATATCAGTAAAGGGAGGACTTATTCATTAATATCGCACAATTTTTGAGCTCAACAAGCTTTGATAAAACCAACCGTAAAGCCTTCGATATGTGCGTTTTTTTCTTGCTTGAACACAATAAACAGACACCATAAACGTGAAATATAGCATCATCCCCGCACAATTCAGATTAAATAGTTCGCAAAAGTAACAGATAACAAGTCCAATACATTCTTGCCCTAACATTGTCCCCTCAATTTTTGCCACCCTGAGAATAGGATTAGTCTGTTAACACAAGTATTTTACTCCTGCACCGAGGAATGACCCAACCCCCCCCCCCCCCCCCCCCAAACCCCTTTCTTCCTCCTCCTCCTTTCTCCGCCAACATCAACTGTTACATACAGATGGAAGAATCTAAGCTGCGATCGATCTCAATAACTGAGATGCTAAGCTTGGCTAATCTCGTACTTTTCCTTGGAGGTAGTTTAGTCCAGCGAGACGAGATACAAGATTATTAGAATGAAATTAACCAAGCCATTGTTCACAGCGACGCTCTCCACCGCCTCCAACAGAGTGTCGAATACTGATCTTCTCATTCGCATACTTTTCCTGGAGCCACTCAAAAGCATTGATATCAAGTTTCCCAGATACAGATTTACCTTGCTTCCTGCGAATTTGCTGCTCCCTAATGGAAGCCCAAAGTTTGTCAATAGCATCCCTTTGCCTGGTGGTGAACCTTGAAATGTTATCAGAGGCATGCTTTACTAAGATGTCAATACCCGTTTGGCACCTGAAAACAGAAAGCCTGTTATGTTCTGAAGGTGCATGATAGCAAACATACATAGCTTAAACATATTTAGATGTGAAATGCAAAAAACATCATAATAAAAATAGCTTGAATTCGACCATGGGGTTTTGTAGCGTCGTGCAGCAATTTCTAAACAGGAAATCAATGCTTCTCTCTGCCCTCTGAGAAATTTCTTAGCCTCTTCCTCTTCTCCCTTCCTGTTCACTGACTCTCTCTTTCCCTTTATTATATCATCCTTCTTTGATGTGCTTGGAATTAAAGCATCAAGCCCAAATGGATCAGGTTCTTCTTCCTTCCCCTCAGGTGTAAAACTAGAAGAGGTGTTATCCCTAATTGACTGTTCATCAGCATTTCCCACCTCTATTTCATCCAAGGCAGCAGCTTCTTCTTCATCATCATCCTTGGTTGCAACAGGAAGACTTGATATGGCTTCTTTTACCCTCCCACATGCTTTTGAAAACTAATGGTAACCCTCCAAAATGAATTAATCAGCAAATGAGGCCAAAATGGAAGTTTTACATAATAAACAAATTTTGAAACTACAAATTAGCATAGATATTCAAGACTTTCAGCTTCAAAACAGATCATTCATTTCTTCCTTTATGAAGGAATATGTCTAGTGCTTGGGCTTTCTTTGTTTGATTATCACAATTAATGATAAGTTAAGATAAATGGACTAAACATTATTCCCTCGTGTCTCCCTATTCTACGACACAAAATGAAGAAAAGAAGTGTTGAAGATATTTGAACAAGTTCTCAGCTGAAACTTTTGCAGATAAGATCCCTCTCATTAATTCCTACTCCATCCCTTTAGATTTATTCAGAATTCAGTAGGTTAACTTGTAATTTTGAAGATTTTCCAAGCTGATGTCATCATGACTACATTATAGTTCAGGTCAAAACCTAAATCCATATTGAAATGAATCCTGCAGAGAGTTTTGTCATACAATAGAAATTGAACAATATCCAGGCAGCAGGAATACAGCAATAAAATGGTATATATCATGGTAAAGTCAATTTTCCAGTATGATGCATTATCCTAAACAAAGCTGTCCACATTCAACACATCCAAATACAATCAGTTTTGTGTAAGTCCACAAATTTCTGACTAAATTACATCCACAAAATGGACAGAGCTCAAATCCTCCATTTTACCATCCAGTACATGCACTTGGATAACATTTTTTCTTTTTCTGTTTAAAGTGACAGTAAATATATGCAAAGGAATACACTAAATCGCATTAGGAAACTGGTTTATCACCCAAATAAAATCAGATTTTCCAGTATCCAACAATTAGCAAATAAGAGTTGTCAGGTTGAGACCAAGTAGCCCAAACATGAATTAAAAGTTGATTAACAGTCATGAATTAAAAAGAGATCAACAGTCAACATGTTCCCAGCATGTCAATGTCTATCTATCTTCAAACTTTTGTAATAGTGCAGTATATTTGGGACAAGTTATATGTGTGCTGTGTCCAAAATCTGTGAATCTCGGAATTATATCAAGCTAAATAAATCTCCATTTGCCCACATGGAAAAAAATAAAAGACAAAGGAGAACTAAGCATATGTATAGAATTTTCTTTGCTAAGAGACCTTCCGGTTAACACAATACGAGATAATCACCAAGTGCAGTCTCTTAAATGTTAAATGTCTTGCAATGTAAAACTATGTTTTCTTTATCAGTTTTATTAAAGCGACTGAGCAACATGGAGCATGATGTATGTCTGTATATTACAGGATAAGTTAAAAGCAAGAAAATAGATAATAGAGGGAAGAATGCTTGATCTTTTTGGATGATAATGAATCAAAATGCAGTGCAGTCACTCTTATTTCTAAAACATATAATGTTTGGAGAAACTGCAGACCACATGTGAAGATTCCTTAGCGTGTGCAATGCATACACGTCTTTAGAGAGAAAATAGAAAGCAACGAATTCAATGAGTCACAGCAAAATCAAGAGCACTTACTGCAGAGGAATGAGAGTTCCTTTTAATTGCATTTAATCATACTAAGCATTACTGAAATTAAAAAAAAAATGAAAAACATACCACAAAGCTATCATCAGTAAAAAGGTCATTAGCCACCACAGCCCTGATTGTCCACATGCTTAAAAGATTGTTCTGCTTCTTGCTAATACACTGCAAGAAGGTAAATAGAAAATAAGCTATATTTATTCAAACAGTGGGCTCACAGGTTGCAAATTACACAAAACAGAATCACACCTCAACTGCATCTTGTGCTGCTGTAAACAAAGCATGATAGTCTGCTCGTAGTGAGGCCTCATTGCAATTGGTGGGGGATGACATTGCCCCTTCAAGTATAGCAAAGAAGTAATCACTAGTTGCAGGCTTAACACTACCTGCCTGAATCAGCTGTATAGCAAGCTTCGATGCCTTGCTGAATTTTGAGGAATTCTTTATATGGGATGCTATTTTCTTCATGGCATCTATGACCTGTGTCTCTGAGGCATCAGTTGTCGTCTTAAATCTCAATCGCTTTCCAGAAGTAGGAGCTGAAGATCACAAAGACTAGTTCAATAAATAACACATTAAAAATATCTCAGAGAGGAAAATAGTGGTACAAAAATACCAATTAATGTCAGTCAAATCTGGCTACTCCAAGAAATCACAAGGAAACGAGGGGTCCATACTGAACATCCAGGTGACCTAAGTATAACATATTCATCAGAAGTATAGTTTCATGTATCCACAGAATAGTGGACAACAAAACCATAAATAAGATGCCAAATCCAACGAAAATTAACAAAGTAAGTCTCTAAAGTTTAGTTACAACTGCAACGATCATCAAAACCCTCAAATCAACTTCCCACTACAAAGTTCAAAACTTTCCGAAAATAGCAAGAACCCATCGAACTTCAACACATATAAACCAGTCAAAATCACTAACTTAGCTGAATTACAAAGAATTGCCAAGAATTGATATAATTTCAGACATGAAAGAATGGATAAAAAATCAAACATTTTATCAATTGAAGAGCAGGAAATAGTAAGTACCTTCACGTTTTGATTCTTCTTGAGAAGGTGGTTTTGGACGTTTGAGTGCGCTCTTTAGTGCAGGCGCTGGTGGTTGTGATGGTAGTGGTGGTGGTGGGCTGGATGAAGGTTCTTTAACTGATGAAGATTGCAATTCTTGAAGCTGTGGAGCAGAAGGCGGGGGCAAATCTTGAAAAAGATCGCCAGCCATAGCTCAATTCCTTTGTCTCCCTTTGTATTGTCTTCCGCTAGCCGTAAGGGTGGCTTTTAGGGGTGGAGGAGGGCGGTGATAGGTTGATGAGAGGAGGTGGATGATGACGGGTTCGGGGGTGTATGTTCTTGATTTGGGTTAAGATTGGACGAGACAACTTTTGGGCTTTTAAGGAGGTCCAGAGGAGACGTTGGGCTTCTTCCATTTTTTTATTAACTCTTGGATAGCTATCCATTTGGCCAACCAGACACCTCAATCGGCAAATTTCTCTAATTATTGTTATTTTAAAAAAAAGTCTCCATTTTGGGGTTACTTTTTTTTTCTTCCAGATTTATAGTCGCCGTACACACCACGTGCGGCGACTGCTTAATTTTGTTTTTTTTTTTCCACGTGTGCAAGTGTGCAGGTGTGTGTCAGGAGGGCTTTTGTGCAATTTTTGGGGCAATTGTGAGAGTCACCGCACAAGCTTTGTGCGGTGACTCTCACAATTGCACAAAAATTGCAACCTGAATTTTTTTTTTTTTTTTAAGTTAAGGGGGCCTTTTGTGCAATTTTGGGGCAATTGTAAGAGGCACCGCACAAGCTTTGTGCGGTGACTCTCACAATTGCCCAACCTGAAATTTTTTTTTATTTTTTTTAGTGGAGGGGGCCTTTTGTGCAATTTTTTGGCAATTTGCATAAACATTTGGACAATTTCTTAGTATAAGAAATTACTATCTACCCTTATTGAAAGATGAATACGTAATTTGCTGATCAACAGTCACAAGGTGATATGATAATTTTGGTATTTTTCATAAACCATCCGTAACCTATTATTGACCTTTTGCTCTATGAAGGTCATAAAATTTGAATAAAACAGAAGAAGCCACAGTTGTTATGTTATCCAATGCCACCAACAATATATTTCAGATCATTTTATTTCTACCCCAAAATTAATAAAACGAAGTCATTGACATCATTGATAGAAAATGGTAAATATATTTCTACCCCAAAATTAAATGGTAAATATCATTGATAGACAATGTTATGCAATTTTGACAAAGTCATTTCTCTTTAAAGCACGTAAAGGTGACTGTAAATGTGTAAGTAACCATTCTCAAAAAAAAAAAGAAAAAAAAAGAAAAGCAAAATAGAATCATCACATCCATTTTTTACCATACAATCATATAAAATAAAACAAATAGAATCCTATGCACTTATATGCGGAACCTATATAACAATTGTGAGAGTCACCGCACAAAGCTTGTGCGGTGACTCTCACAATTTACACTATATTGCACAAAAGGCCCCCTCCACTAAAAAAAAAAAAAAAAAAATTCAGGTTGGGCAATTGTGAGAGTCATCGCACAAAGCTTGTGCGGTGACTCTTACAATTGCCCCAAAATTGCACAAAAGGCCCCCTTAACTAAAAAAAACAAAAAAAAAAATTCAGGTTGCAATTTTTGTGCAATTGTGAGAGTCACCGCACAAATCTTGTGCGGTGACTCTTACAATTGCCCAATTATTGCACAATAGCCCTTTCTGACATACACCTGCACACCTGCACACGTGGAATAAAAAAAAAAAATTAAGCAGTCGCCGCATACACTATGTGCGGTGACTATAAACCTGGAACCAAAAAAAAAAGTAACCCCAAAATGGGGACTTTTTTTAAAATAACAATAATTAGAGAAATTTGCCCACCTCAATCTTATCTTGAAAATTAGATCCTTGATGAACTAACAATGGGAATGCATTATACTTTATTTTCGTTGAGAGGTCTGAATTTACAGCCTAAAATAAATTAGATTTGTATAAAGACTTATGTGCCGTTTAATAAAACTGAAATATAATGTCTGAAGTCTTAATTTGAATTTTTACTGTTAAAATTATTGAATTGGTGAATTGATGAAATTATATATTTTTGATAATTAATTGAATTTGGGTATTGAATATAAATATCTCACCTGTAAATATAATAAATTTACATTAAAATAATGAAACAGTCTAAAAATATAGTGTGAGTGTGTGAGAGAGAAAGAGAGTGCGTCTGTTTGTGTAAGAGAGAAGTGCAAGTGTATTTGAGTGAGAGAGAAAGTACGCGTATATATGTATAAAAGAAAGAGTGTACAAATGTGTGAAGGAAGAAAAAATTTATGCCTGTATGTACATGTATGAAAGAAAGAACATGTATATGTGGATCTGAGTAAAATAGTATAATTTATGTATGTATGTGTAAGTGTGTGTGAGAGATTGTGTATGAGTGTGTATAAGTGTGTGAGAGAATGTGTGTGTGTACACAAGTGTGAGTGAGTGAGTGAGCATGTGTTTGAGAGAGAGAGAGAGCATACTACATCTATTCAAAATATATAGTAAATTAAGTGAAAAAATATCACTTGAAAATTTTGTATATAAATTTAGTAGGATTTAATGTGTTAAGTGGTAAAAAAATTTTATTATCAAAATATTGAATTCAAATAACTCTTAATCTATTAATTTTTAATATTAAATTGAGTCACCAAACACCCTTTAATAATAGGTGTCATTAGCAGCAAGGAATCATATACATAATTTGGCTTGGGCACCCATTTAAAAGAAAAATTGATAATTGCCCCTACGATAGGTAACTATGAGTTTTCAGATTTGACCTTTAAGTCATTTCTATATTTTTTATTTTCTTTGTAAAATTCTGATTCTCCAAAAAGATAATTGAGATTTTCAATTTTTTTTTGTCTTAAAAGCGTCAACTTTCATCACTCGTAACAAATATTAAATCCATAAAATTCTCGAGCAAAAGCTCCCCCAATTCCAATTACACCTGTCCTATATCCTGGCCTAATACTAAAGCTTGCTTAGCTTAACTTACACTCAAATGATTATCATCGGAATTAACAAAAGAAAATGAACACTTTTGGAATAGGGAGCTAATGTTGGGAATATATTCAAGGATATAGTTGCAAACAAAATACCCTGATAGTTCCTCCCTTGATTCTTTACAACAAGTTGTCTGTCTGTGTGACTTTTATTCTTCTCCAATCTGCTTTCTTTGATTTGATCAGAGCCAGCTTAACTGTTCTGATTCCACAAATTTCTTTCATTACATTTGCAATACACAATTAAGCTACAAAATAGATCTTTTTTTTTTTTTCAAGAGAGAAGTTACAAAATTAAATCTTGAAAACTTTGAAAGCTTGTTTGGCCAACCATGTGATTCCACATGTTTATGAAATAAACGTCACCTTGTCTTCTTTTTTTTTCATTTTATGTTTAAAAGAACAAAGGAAAGACGTTTACAATTGGGAAAAGTTTTTGGTCAAGACTTGAGACATCTCCCATGCTGCTGGAGGAAAAGTAGAAAGCATTTTTCAATTGTTGAACTGATTTGTAATTCAATATAATCTGCCATGGAAGCTAAATCACTCAAGGTAGTACGAGCCCTGGTATTCTAACAAACAAGATTTTCTCTATAAAATACATGCCCACGGTTGGAATTTTCTACGTCCGTTTCATCTCAATTAAAGATGTAAGAACAAGAAATGACAATTAATAATAGTTATATGCCCGTTGCTTATGATTGCTTAATAGAAAATTATGCAGTTTGATTAGAAATTAATCTGTCTGACATGACTGCTACTCCGCTAAAAACCATACGAACAGTTTCTTGTAACATTATTATCTTTCTTTCGTATTCTATTCTGATTCTTCATGTTTTCGAATATATTATAGGATTTCTTAATTATACATAATCCTGTAGTTTAATCATTCAATCAAAATCGATGTGACACAACCAACTTATAAGACAAAGTAGGTGGACTTTTCAGCCACCAGTAAAATTAATGAAGATCCCCAATAATTGAGCTTTTAAATTATTTGAACTTGGAAGGACAAAATGGGGATTATAGTTGAGAGCCACAAGATCACCCATAGGCAAGTGACGAAAGCCCTCAACGAAAAGTTAATTTTGACTTATGAAAAGAAAAAGAAAATAAAATAGAACAAAAGAAATAGGGACAAAATTTCTCTAGGTGAAGTATCATTTTACCATTGAAATTGGAATTTTATTTGCACAATAGTCGGAAGACATAAAATAATCAAGTAGGAGACTTGAATTAGAGGACTCAAATTAATTAGGGGCTCTTGTGAATATATAGGATTTACTAGTATGGCTTCCAAAAGTATAAAAATAAGCAGTAGTGAGAAAAATGTCCAATCCACCACCCATAAGATTGTGCTGATAATTATATTGTCTTCTTGGAAAAAGAGAATAATAATGGTTGTTTAATAGAATCCAATAGTAATAGTATTGAGATAAAGACATGTAGTACGATTAATTTTTGATATCTTAGTTTCCTCAAAAAAAAAAATTTTTTTTTTTGATAGAATATTGGATTACCTTCTCTTTTTTAATAGGTTTAATTTCTTTATCCATAGAAATGATTGAATCATATTAAAAACATACATTTACAACATGTTGCTAACATATTGTATACTGAATTTTTCAAAGGAAAATTTTGAAGCCTATAGTGTGAATTACAAATTGAATGTGAGCAAACCTTTTTACAAATAATAATAATAATAATAATAAAGGTGAGAGATTGAGAACATGGATCTTTGATGCCCTTTTAGAGGACATATTTAATATACATTCATCTTTCGTCTGCTGTCAAGTTTTTACATAATTGAATACTCTAAAACAAGCTTTAGTACAGGTAACATTTTCAAAGATGCAATTTGAAAGAGTCCAGATGATAAGACAAAGTAATAAAGTTTAAACAAAGCAAAGTCCTCATATGGCTTCAACAAATGGAGTCTAGTGATGGTACTTAGCTTGAATTTTTCACAATACCGAACAAAATAAACATCTATTAATAAATCTGAATTAGCTTTCTCTTGCTCACATGTAAGCTCATATGTACTATTACTTTATTAATTTTTGCCTCTATCAATATATAATGCCACATTAATTTTTTGGCGGCTTTTATGCTCTCCCATATTGACCTAGATAACGGCCGTTACGATAATCAAAATTACATTGTCAAAAATCAACTACTTATTAAACCCTTTTGGTCTTTGTTCGTTTAATAATTTCATTTTTTTCTTCCATAGTATGATTTGAAATGAAAAATAATTGTAGTTAACAAAGCGCTTTTGTAATTTTGTTGCCAATTTTCTTTTTTACCGTTTCTATTTTCCTCCCAAGGCACAACGGCTCCATTTGGATTGTATTTTTTTAGAATAATTAATTAAAAAGTAGTAATACTTTTTGAGATCTGATATGTGTGAAATAAAAAATAATTAAGAATATAAAACAACTATTTGAAAAAACGTGTTTAATTTGCAGAATATTTCAGAATAATATTTCAAAAAAAAAAAAAACCGGTTTTGAAGACAATATTTTGGATTGTTAAATTATATGCATTATCTTATTCAATTTGACTTGACTTTTTAGTAATAAAACTTTGGATTTACATACCAATATAGAGAAATTTGATGAGAGCATAATCAAATGCATTAAAAAATATTCAATTGCTAATTTCTTAGGAAAAGTTTGCCAATTAATTACCGCCTCAAAGCAAACTTTTGCATATGCTCAAACGTGCATCCCACTTCATCACGCGCACGCGACCCCACGCACAAACCCTAATTTCCAAGACCCCTTCTCTCATTTATCAAGACTCAAGAAAGAGTGAAGGTAAGAAATGAGAAATTTTATGTAAGAGATATAGTGAGGCTAAGAGACGATAAAAAAAGACAAATATTCAAGAAAACTTTGATGCAAAAACACACAACCCCACCACCAAAACCTAAGAAACGACATCTTAGAAATCCCAAGAGGGAGAGAAATAAGAAAAGAAGAACAATGTTAAAAGAGCTAGCTAAGATAACCTCTTCAAGCTAGCCTAGCTAAGCTTATCTGATGAACATACCTCTCGCTTCTTGTTAATTGTGATCACATATATATTTGTATCTGTAATTTGATCCTTGTTCAATTCATCGATCATCTATTAATCTTTGTCCTTCATACCATAAAAACCCTTTGTTTCAATTTTTCTTCATCAAAACCTTATCTTATACAAAGTCAATTTGAGTAATCTTATAGTAAAGATCTAATCTAAGAGTATCTTTAGAAGAGATCTCATTAGTTCTTGACCTAGCTAAAGAAACTTTGTACTGAAGACATGGCTAACAGGTGGTGGACAGGCCAGGTAGGTCTACATGGAGTTGAAACATCTTCATCAGCTGGCTCACCGCTGAAGAAGCCAGATCTGGGCATATCAATGAATGATAACAGCGGAAGCGGAAGCGGCGGAAGAGAGGATGAAGATGACAGGGAAAACAGCACTGATGAGCCTAAAGAGGGTGCAATTGAGGTAGCAAATCGCAGGCCTAGAGGAAGACCACCAGGGTCCAAGAATAAGCCAAAACCACCTATTTTTGTCACTAGGGACAGCCCTAATGCCCTCAGAAGCCATGTTATGGAGGTTGCTAATGGCTCTGATATAGCTGAAAGTATAGCTCAGTTTGCTAGGAGAAGGCAAAGAGGAGTATGTGTTCTCAGTGCTAGTGGAACTGTTACAAACGTAACCCTTAGGCAACCCTCTGCGCCTGGTGCAGTCATGGCTTTACATGGCCGTTTTGAGATTCTTTCTCTCACCGGAGCTTTTCTCCCGGGACCGGCCCCGCCTGGTGCTACCGGGCTGACTATATACCTTGCTGGAGGCCAAGGACAAGTGGTTGGGGGAAGTGTGGTTGGTTCGCTTGTGGCTTCAGGTCCAGTAATGGTAATCGCTTCAACATTTTCTAATGCTACCTATGAGAGGCTGCCCATAGAGGACGATGAAGAAGGAGCTGGTGGAGCTCAGGGACAGCTTGGTGGAAACGGATCACCGCCTTTGGGGAGTGGTGGGGCACCGCAGCAAGGCGGTTTGGGTGATCCATCCTCTATGCCTGTGTATAATCTGCCACCAAACTTGATGCCTAATGGTGGACAGCTGAACCATGAGGCTTTTGCTTGGGCTCATGGTCGCCCTCCTTACTAGAGGTAAAATAAATACTAAATAAATACTAGTAGCAGTTTCAATAAGTTTGCTTGTATGTTGTAATGTCTGTACATGTATATTTCTCTTAAGGTTTGCAATAAATTCAACTTTTCAATCTATTAGGTCCAGACATCTTAATCTTGCTTTGGTTTTAGAGCTGATTTTTCCTCTTCCTCTTCTTAATTTTCTTGATTAATGATGGAGTTAAGTTGAGTTCAATTCGTGCTGCAAGGGAATCATGGTTTGTTTTCTCCCACTTTAGCCCCAGAACACACAAATCTATATGTCAGTCTTTATTCTTTAATATAGGCTTGAAAGAAGAGATTGCAGCGAAGACTCCAATGTGTTGTTCCAGTAAATTAATCTCAAGACTGCAAAGTTCTATTCTTGCCATATGATGTTCATCTTAACAACATTATTTTTAATTTACTCAAAATGTTGGGGGAAAAACAACGATAAAATCCTAATGATCAGTTTGGTTTTTTTTTTTTTTTTTTTTTTTTGTTTCCCTTGTAAGGTATGATCGATTTCTTCTACTTTTTCCCAGTACACAAAAATTTTTAATTGCTTGATGGTAATGATTTGTCCCGCGGTAATTCTACAAAGAGGAAGATTGAGATAAATGATGAACTTCTTTTATGTCTTACCTTTGTAATGATCATCGTCACCATGAATATCCATGGTCATTTTTTTTTCATATTTTTTCCCTTCGTCCAGCAGTAACTCTATATTAGGGCTATTGCCTTAGCACTTTTGTTCCAGGTGATAATCTATCTTTGAGATCATCCACTTCCTTCCAGTCAGGCCTTAATTTGCAGTTGTTCTTCAACTTGATCCATATGTTGTGCAAAAGAATTTCTACTCATTTCTGCTCCTTTTAACCTATCCCACCCTTTGAATATGTCTTCCTGTTTGTTATATATCTTGCTATATAATTCACTCCTACAATACTAATTCCAATGAAGCACATCATATCAACTGGAGAAAGTGATCAATCTATCACTGAGGATTGAGAAGGCAATCAAGCACAGCTTGTTCAGACTAGAAACTTGATCCTAATTCTGCTTTTCCACTTATTGGTAACAAGTGATCTCATCTTGATTGGTTACTTCCCAGGTCACATGATAAAATTTTAAAGTTTTCCACTTATGAGAGAATTCTTGTATGTACATGGCAGCATTATAATTCCAAATGACACAAATTAGTTATTAATGTATGTTTTTGGTCCTTTATGGTGCATAAAAGTGGATCATGATATGTAGGAATATTAATTCGCTTGTGCATTGAGTTGGTGGGGTGCGTTAAGAGTATGGATTTCTGATTTTGCACCTAATTTTTTAGCATGCAAGACACCTATAGGCAGTGTATGGATGGATCATTATAGCTTTCATGTCCCTGAACAAGTGAATAGTGCTTTCCCTCTTATGTTGTTTTTTTGGTAAGAGAGTGGTGAGCGAATCAGATCCTCTATTTAATTCTTTTTAATCTAACACAAAATTACGTCGTATCATTACAAAATTACACCGTATCACTAAATGAAATGACGTAATTTTATATAGTTTCACATTGATATAGTATATTTTTATACTGAATATCATTGAACACAAAAAAATTGGATAAAGGATTTGAATTGGGTAGCGAGCACGGATATATCTGAACCTACAATAGTTTCTTACAAAAGCTATAGCTCAATGAAAAAGGAGAATCCGCATACTATATTTTGGATAATATTAGGGCAAATTCCAGTTTTCGACCTATGTTTCTATTATATATTTCCTACAAATTTCCATTTGTGACTGAGATATATAATTTTCACAAACCATCTGAATTTTCCAATTATATCATCTTGTCACGTGTCCTAACGTTCTCAGATGGCTTAGAAGATCGAGGACATGCAAATTTCGCGTAATCCCAACTCATTTCTTGTTGAAAATGGTTCGCATTTATGTATTAGTTTAAATCAATGACAAATTATTCAGTAATCAACTTGTACAATATTAATTCAAAAAGTAAAATTCTGGCTTGTGACTTGAGATTTGGAGGAAATGTATATAGTAAAATAAAGTTACACTATGTCTTATGGGCAGATCTGAAGTTCCCGCTAAGCAGAAAATGGTATTCAACTCTCAATAAGAGAAGTACAATAATTTATTTTTGAAAACCAATATATCTTAAATCTGGAATTTCATTTTGCAGGTGGTAAATTAGCTAGGGAAAGTATTAAAAATTCCTCAATCCTGATCCACTAAAAATGATACAATCGGGCATGCAAGGAGATAATAATTAAACTTCGTTTTCCCCCTTGAAAACCAGGTTCTAAAATGTTAAATTGCACAATATATAATTTTTTTCCCAATTAAGCAGATTTTCTTAATATATGCATTTCCACATTAACTAATTTTTCCATTCGTATATACTAAGGGGCTGTTTGGTTCAAATTCCTCAATCACTATCACTATAGGTATCATTAATCCTACTATGAGTATAAATTTTGATGATTCCCTCCAACATGTTTGGTTTAATAATGGAATGAGTATCATTATAAAAATACATGTTTGGCTTACTGAAATGACTTTCATGTAAATTTGTAAAAATTTTAAATCTTTATTTATGATATACATATTTTTTTAGATCTCTTATATTGTATCTTTTTAAAAAAATTCTAAAATGATTTCTTCAATTTTAAATATAGCCATGCTCTAATTTGAACTTAAAAAAAAAGTCATTTTTATTGTATTAACAGAGAGTATTATATATTTTTGATTTTCAGTTCAATTTTTTATAAAAAAAAATTGAATGTAAACAAAATTATTAAAAAGAATTTTTATAAAAAATTTTATAAAGTACTAATAAAAAATATTAAAAATCAAGAGAGAGAGGAGAATAGTATATTAGGGGTAGGTAACTCAAAAGATATTTATTTTTTTAGTGGGTGTGTTTTTACTCTTAATCATAAGGGTTAATAGATTTGATAGAATAGTATTTTGAAAGGAATCATTAACACCCCAATTAATCACTATCATTCCTATTGAATGATAGTGACAATTATTTAACAAATATTAACAATGGGTGTCATTACCTAAAATATCCATTTCCCAATGACAATTGTTTAACAAACATTAACAATGGGTGTCATTACCTAAAATATCCATTTCCCTCCTTAATTTCCCTAAACCAAACACCCCCATATATTCCTAAATATTACCAAGAAAAACAATAGTTTAAATTTATTGTTGGATTAAGGTTAAAGTGCTGCCATGCACAGTTGGCCACATAAGATACCATGATCATAGAATCTCCAACAAATGATTAATTTCATTACTTTTTTTTCATGGTGCCCCCTCAACTTTAGTTATATTCTTGGCTTTCTCATTGGCTTCTGATTAAACAATGATATGTGAGTGGCCCTTAATGGATAGCTAGAATTGCAGCAGAATGCAGTGTTCTTGCTCACTGTCACTTGTGCTATCAGTTCTTCTGACCAAAGTGCCTAGTGGTTTGTACATCATTTTTTAAACTAATATTTTCTAGTATATTTAATTTCATTTCGTATGCAACAAGTGCTTGGCTACCTGCCCAAATTAAAATATTAAAAAGTCAAGAATCATTGTTGCTTAAAGTCGCAAAACGACAATTAAGATAGTCATCTCTCTGGTGATTAATTTAATCTCTTGTTAGCTTTCTTTTTCTTGAGCAGAGATGGTTTTTCCCTGAAATGGTGGCTGTGACTCCGCACGGTATCGAACAACATTAAAGGTTGTAGAAGCAATTATAGATAGTCACTCTTTCTCAAAGCAAAATTCATAGATTCTACTTTTCACCAGTGTCATTTCCTTCCTGTAGTCTCCTAATATATATATATATATATATATATATATATATAAAATTCAAAACTTCCTTTTATTGATACCATAAATTAAGAAATGAAGTCTTTTTGTACTTAAATATAAATCAAAATAATAAAAACTAAATAGAAGAGATCCAATATTTGTTTTTCCTTTTTTTTTATTTTGGGAATTTGATTTTCACCATACTCTTTCTTTTTCTTCCTTTTAAAAGACAGTAAAACTATTTATAAATAGAAATGAATTTCTCCTCCTTCCTTCTCATCCCTTCCCTTTGAAAAATAGTAACAATAAGTATAAATGAAAATCAAATAAAACTTATAAGAACACGGCTGAAATATTCAGTCCAGAAAAGATAAAGAAAAGGAAAAAGTTAACATTCTATCATTTTAAGTTTGATTTAAATGGTACATATTAGGAAACCAAAGGGATCCCCCTAATTCTGCAAATCAAAATATGCATGGAACCTAAAATCAAAGGTGAGATGCGAATTATATTTAGAGACATGTGTCATTCATGAATAAAATAATAATCTTCTTAATCAAATTGGGTATTAAATGGAAAGGATGGCAGGGGAAATGAAACTAATACTAAATAATTCTTCAGCATGTACTTTCAACCCATTGTAAATTACAATTCAATTAATAAAAAGTAGATTTTTGTTTCCATCTCTAGTTTAATGTCAATTAAGCACCAGAAAGACAAAGAAATTAATATTGATTGTTTTCTGAATTGTCAAGTTTTATTGTTCTCCAAAAAGAACTTCTCATTTTTGTTGAGAAATGACGAACTTTGCACAATTGATAGACGTGTCCTAGGTTGTCAAAACGTTTGACATATTAAGAATACGAGAATTACCCAAATGGTCCTTCCTTGTATAGTCTCTCAAATATAAAATGATTCATCTAGTCCATAATATATTTAAAATATGTCAATTTGGTCCTAGATTCAATCCCTACTCATTTTTTTTCTAAAAAAAATCACGCCAGCATGTGATTAGAAAGTTAGAAAAGGTCAAATTGTAAAGAGTATATAATACACACGAATGACTTTTTTGCAGACGAAAAATTTTGACTTTTAGTTTCTCCCTCAAACTTCATAGCATGTGACCTGATTATGATCTTTTGATGCTAAAAAAAAAGGTAGTTCAAGATGGAATTTAGGACTAAATTAATATATTTGGAATACTTAAGGGACTAAAATATATCTTTTTATTTGTGAAGGACTTAAAAAGGACAATATATAAATGTGAGGGAATATTTATTCAATTTTTTCTCATTACTTAATCAAAAGATGCATGACACAGATCTCCTTTCTTTCAATATCAAAAACTCACACATTCTCGTCATTGGTTATCCAATAGGCAATGGCTTCTTCAACAGTTGACATTGAGAGGCTAATTTTGATTTGATTCAGTGGCATGTATATCACTGAATCTTGATCACTAATTATAGTGCTATGATATGTAGTCTAACTCACTGGGGAAAAAACTGATTCAAATCTCCGTAGTGGTTTTGCTATTATATTAACAATTGTTTCACTGAATTTTGGTCATTGAATATAGTGCTATCATATACTTAGAAGGCGTTTGGTTCAAATTCCTCGATTACTGTCATTATTAATATCAGGAATCCAACTATGAGTATGTGTTTTCCTCGATTACTGTCATTATGAATATCAGGAATCCAACTATGAGTATGTGTTTTGATGATTCTCCTAACATGTTTGATTTAGTAATGGAATGAGTATCATTCCTCCTAAAAAGATTTATAGTTTGATAGAGTAGTATTTTAGAGGGAATCATAAAAACTTTAATTAATCACTTTCATTCCTATTAACGGATAATGATCGTTGTTTTCTAGACATCAACAATAAATGTCATTACTATTGATATCCATTTCCCTCCTTGATTATTCTAAACCAAATAACCCCTTAGTCTAACTCCTTTGGAAAGGAATTTGATTCAAATCTCCATAATGTTTTACTATTTAAGTTAATAATTGTCTCACTCTATAATTCTACTATTGTGATAAATTCGACTATCAGATAGCTTTTCAGGGTATATAATACGTGATAATAACAGTTCAGAAAAGCAAAAATAAAAATAAAGAGCATCTGATAACCAACAAGACTGCAATAATTTCATCAAACACAAATTATTACTGGTACAACATATGTAAGATGCCATGATGCATTTACAACACCACAACGTAATATCATCAATAGTGCTCCTAAAAAGAAGTTTAACTTTAACACTAAAAAGGATGAAAGAATTTAATTGGCAGCAAGGGAGGACCCTCTTCACATGAACTCATGCCATTAGATAAAATCCCCCTATTATTATAATTTTCTGTATAAACGCATTCTAATAGTTAGCCTTTAACAACTAATGGAGCCCAGATTGTTTAACTTTGATAAATTAATTAATCTCCAAGTTGCATAATACCACAATTAAGCTACAGCTAAAACCTCAAACAATTGGCTGCTTTTCTAAAACAGCTGTCTTTTTCTGATTGTATACATAGTTAGTTTGGCCAACAATATTTGCAAATTCTTTAAAAAAGTTAGTTAATCAACTATGAATTACACTTTATGGGAATCTATACCGTAAAACCTGCATTAAGGAAATGTAGACCACAGAGTGTGGCTCTTAATTAATTTAAAACGATCATTTAATAATGTTTAGCAAGTTGATGACATTGATTTTAATGCTAAAATGGTGGAAATAATTAATTAGCTTTAGCCAGGGATCATGCATGACAGCTCTGTGGACTTTGAGAACCAACCGTTTGCTTACCAATTCCTCTTGGATTGGAACTGAAAGTTTATTTGTTGCATGCAAAGCATTTTTCCGTGGAGCAGACGATGATGTCTCCTTACCACAGCCAGAGCCTTTTTGATCCAAATTCTTGTGGTGGTGGTGTTTGTTTTTCTGTGTACCTATATTCTAGTTCGTGATGAGATTGTCAATTTGAATGCTTCTTACAATAATTATTATTTTATAGTGTGAAAACTCTTTTGTTTGATCTTCTGAAAAATGACTTCAATGGTGACCCTCATGTGGGGTGATAATTAGAACTAAGCAACGATCAGTTGAGGCCACCATGGTAGAGTTGAGTGACGTCCCTTTTGGTTATAATTAAAATTTCAGCAAATACTCTGGTTAGTTGAACCAAATTGGATTTTGTCCCTATCAACAATTAAGAAATGAATTTACTCTCACCCTTTTGATTGCAGTGAAGGAGAAGGCGGTAGCTAATGGCCGTGCTTAAACACGCTTAATAGAATTAGAACAACAACTATGCTTGACGGTTAGGTGAGAAATGAATAGAAAAAATGCATAACCTAACATATTGTTATAATTATAAATGCTAACTTATATTACTGTGACAATAGTTAGATGGCTTTGAATGTAGTAGGATCCATGAATTTTGAACTCGTTAATCTATACAAGCTCATAACAGGCAATTACAAAATTAACAGGATTTCTAAATGACTAATAAGATATAATTACTACGAGCCGAGGACAATTAGAACTTCGATGCATTTCTCCTGAGATCACCAAGCTTCCCGTGAGTTCAAAAGGAGTTGCAATAGAAGCCTTCCATTAAAGTCTTTCCTTCGAAAAAGCATGTTGTTTGAAAGAGAATCATAGGGACCTACCATAATGCATTAGTCTATTGTACAATGATCCTAAACACGAATTGTTTGGTTTGGCCAAAAAGTTAAAGATGTGTCTCATTCAGCAAGAAAGAGAGCGATGTGTCTCAAATACAGCTGAGAAACGTTGAAGTTTAACTCCTTTAACTATTACACTTTTAAGTATTATTTACCATATAGAGTCATGCTAGTTGTGCTCCAAATAATTTTTGGGAGTACCTACAATAATGTTAAAACAAATGCCACCACCTAAAGTTGAGTAGAGATTATTTGTCAGTCGAAGCGAGAGGACGAAACTGCTTAGTATTTCACAAAGTGCTTTGTGCTTAAAATAAAGCACGTTAGGCTAAAAGAAGAAGAATACAAAATGTTTAGTATATATATATATATTTCATCATTCAGGAAAACAGAAAGAGCAAAAGGAAAAAGGTTCAAAGCTACAACAGAATAAAATAAGGCGAAACAGGAGGAGACTAAAGAAAATTTCAATCCAATAAATGGTAACTATTAACTAATTTTCTTCACTCATCTACTTTAGCCCAAGAGTAAAAATTCTATTTCGGAGTTTGGTCTTCATTCTTCAAATCAGTTTCCACTTCCTCCCAAACTAATGTTGATCTCAGCTTTGACTGCATTTTGGTTTTTGGAACTTACCGTGAACCCACACCCTCCGCATAATTTTTCCATTCCGACGATTTGTTGATCTAACACAGCAATACTCGAGCTCAACCTGCAAAATTGCTTAAATGGTTATGACACAGTAGTCTTACAAAAGAAAAGAACGAAAGAACACCACGGGAAGAGTTGAAGCATTTGGAATTTCAACATTTAACAATTCTTTCGCTTCCAAGATCCAGAAGATCTTTTGTACTTTGAATCCAAATTGCTAGCCACGGTACATTTTACACTAAATTCACTACCTTGACAATATTGTCAAATTAACAATAATCATGAGAAGTGTCCCCTTACTAGCAATCCCCCCACCCACCACCCTTTTCTATCCTTGGCAAGCCGGAAGAACTTCCTTCACAGTTCAGTACTAACCAAGTAAAATCCAGTCTGATACATCTTGAGCCCAAAACCTGAATTGTCAAACTTGATTTATTGACCTTCCTAGAAAAATAAAGAACGCTTTATCTCAATATCCGTACCTCAGTGAATCCCGCACTGCAGAATAGATCTCTTGTGCTTTCCAAAGAGAAAAAATAAGAACGTGTTCCATCAGATCGCATGTATTCCCTGTATCCCACTCTTTGTTCAGGATCAAACCGAAGCATTGTCATATCATAAAGACCTAAGTTCCATTTCAATCAAAAGATATATCAGGAAAATCCAATAAAGCCAATTCTCATGCAATTAAGAGGATACTAATCAACAGTTACCCTATGTTTTAGGGGGCATTTACCATAATCCCTAAATAAGAGCATGCCACCCGGCTTTAAGACAGAGAAGCACTCATGGATGGCTATTGGCATTCTGTGGAGAGGTAATGCCGATAAAGTGAATATCTGGCATGTAAACAAAATAAGTATACAAAATAAAAATCTATGGAATTCATAGTTACAACTTGTCAAAGAGTTCTAGAAATGCATCATTTCTATAAAATTTTTCACATCAGCTACAAATTAGTTAGACCATATACCAAGGTAACAAGATCTACTCCACCAATGCAGCCACTATGCTTCTCCAAGCAGAATGGTTTGCCCAAATCTTCCATTTTACAGCTTATTTCATCTGAATGAGGCCCAGAATATTATGAAAGTATGACAAAAAATCAAATTTCTAATCCAAAGAAGACCAACAGCTCATATTAGATGACTAACATATAAACCAAACACAAGCAAGCTTAGGAACTAACATACTGCTTTTGCAAAAAAAGTCTTGGCAAGAGCTGCATGCCAGCCACTCAGGAAACCCACTTGAGGAAATATCACACAAGAAGGGGTGAAAACGATGCTCAGATGAGATCAATTTTGAAGCACCAATATTCTCTTTAGCCCTCTCAAGAGCCTCATTGCTACAGTCACAGGCATAAACAATAATGTTCTCTTTGGCCCTGCCAAGGATTTTAGGACAAGCAGACATCGTTTTCTGTTAAAACAACAATAGTAAGCAAGAACAAACAAATCAAGAATATAAATTCTTTAAATGTTTTCTTCGTCTATTTTCCAGGACCACCACTTGTGCTCTGCGGGGTGAGTAGCCCCAACATCGTATCATAAGGCTTTGCCTGATTAACTATGAATGGACAGATAAAATGTGGAAACAAATTACTACACAAATTACATCTAAGAGCAAATGTCCAGATTGTAGTGACAAAGATAACCGTGTATCATGTATTCTTTCTTGCCAGCATCTTTATATCTTTCAAACACCAAGGTCGTAAAACTTCAATTCCGAAAGAAACATGAACCACATTACAAGAAGTAGAGCATATATACACACACACACACATACACACGCACGCGCTCGCGCACATACATGTACGGACACACACACACACACACACCCCAGAGTGAATAAACCAAGTAACAGGAACAATTCTTTGAAGAACACATGACACCTAAGAGTGTAAAATCAAACTCTAACTTTTAGCATCCACATATGGACAACTTTGAAAATGAACTCAAAACAAAGGAAGTCTTGTTGGTGTACCGCAAAATTGGTAGAGCAGTGCTGGCATTACCACATCCCACCTCCAAAACTTTAGTACAGTCCCTACAAGAAGCTAGTTCAGGAAATTCTTTTAATAGATACCGCCTCTCCTACATTTAAAAAACAATAAGCAACGCTTTAAACATAAATATCCAAGCTGTCATTATCCCTATATCATATAAAGGACTAATCTTGAAGTTTGCACCACTGAAATAGTGATAATGTTGATACAAGAATAATTGAAGAAAATGTTAAACAGCCAAGAACCCACTACAATTCTAAGACAAAAATGTAAATTGGCAACAACCCACCTTTAATTCTGAGACAAAAAATTAGAAGTAGGATTTCAAAATACAAATATTAAACAAAAAACAACGATTGACATACACCTTAAAGAATTTTCCAGTGGAGTGACGAGCGTGAAACTTATTCCATGCTTGAGAATCTTCTTCAAGTGAGGATGAACTTGAAGAACACACTACTGCTGAATCTTTTTCATCAGTAGCAGCAGCAGCAGCAGCAGATGTCTCAAAATTTTGATCATTAATGAAAGGCAGGACGTGGTGGAGGAAAGAAGGGTCGGTTTCGATCTCAAGTCTGAGTTGGTTCCAATCGAAATCATTTGAATAATAACATGCTGCCTCTGTTTCTTTGCTCATTGTTTCGGTTTTCTTGAAAAAGGAGGCGGCGCAAAGGGGAAGAAGACGGCCTCTCGATGGTTTTGGGCCTTTTGGCTCTTACACGTCGGTCTAAGGTTGGCCACGTTTTTCTCTATTAAGTTGGATCCTTTGCACTTCGGAGATTTTTTATCATTGAATCTAGTTTGCAAAAACATCAAGGAAAAAATAGGAGTCCACATTTTAATGAAAATTTGGTCAAAATAAAAACTTTTTTATTGTGAAACTTGGATGTTATTACAGGCACCATACGGTATTTTGGTTATTTTCGGCTCTAATTGAACACACATTTGTTTACACCCACAAGAAAGATTCATCAAAGCTTGTCCTCATATTTATTGACATTAAGATTATGGACTTCATTTGTTTCAATAAATTGCCTTATTTGCAATAAGTATCCTACAAATAAAATGATAACCATAACAGTGGAAAGTTTAATTGAAGATTAAAAAGAGAGGAGGAAAAAAAAATGGCTTCTTGAGGGAAGTAATAGTAAGCTTTTTATGCAGTCGAACTTAGATCATGGTCCTGACAAGTGTTACATAGAGCAAGAATTTTCTGTGAATGGCAGCGGTAGAGAATTAGGGATACATAATATTTGCTTCAAAGGTCCTGTCCCACAGAAGAACCTACATCATGAGCAGACTTTGTAAACTGCGTAAACCAAGTGATTTCTTCAATTAGTGCATAACCTTTCTTATTCTAGTTCTATGCATATTTTTGGGGAGGGCCAATAGAACCGCAATCGAGCCGATAAAGTTCTCCAAATGACAATTCGTAAGTAAATGGTTAGGAAAATTCTAATAGCAGATCTGCCCATCGTGTGTGTAAATGGTAAAAATCTACAAATTTGTATCTTGAAGTCCATGGTGAACAAAAGAAGGATCATGGTCTTTGTCAGATGATTTTTTTTTTTTTTTTAATCAAAAACCATCACCTGCTCGGTGCAGAACTCTTCGAAGCTCATCGGCCATTCCTTGCAGTAGAACAGGTTTTCTAACAAGACCATTCATTCCCACCTGCAGGCACCTCTGAAACAAATGTTCCTCAGCACTTGCTGTCAAGGCTATGATTAATGGCCAGTTACGACTCCTAAACTTACGGATTCTTGTTGCCACCTTCAAATCCATCCATTTCGGCCATGTGAAGATCCAAAACTACTACTTGGAATGTAGTTGCTGAAGGGCCAAGGACACTTAGGCACTGTACACCAGATGAAACAGCAGTCACTTGGCAGCCTAGTTTCTCAAGCAGCTTTTTGGTCACCATTCTGTTTGTAACATCATCATCAGCTAGAACAACTTGAAGGCCTCTAAACAATAAACTAGCAATTGGTTGCTCCAAGGGATTTCCAAGTTCAAATATATGTCTTCTAAAAGAAGATTGTTTCTGAAATCTGAGGATAAGAGTCATGCTCCGTGCTTGACCCTGTGAATCTGAGCATATCCAGATATTCCCGTGCATCATCTGCAGATGTTAAGCCACAGAATAGTAAGGTGCCAAACATTACAATTAAGTGACGAGTATGCCTAGATGCAGGGTTATGTATCCCAAGAAATCTTATTTTTTTCCTTTTTCTTTTTTAAGACCAAATGAATATATTGAATATCAAGTTTGATACTCATTTAGCAATAAAATACATCGATTGATATGAAAAAAAATTAACATGAAGAAATGTAAGATGAAGAAAATTAAAACACTACATGATAGGAGGAAAAATCTTTGTAAGCTTGAATTTAAACATTAGCAAGCATATTAACAATTCCCAAAAGAGAGGGCAAGACCCTTCGCATTTAAAATTGTTGCAGTACTAGACAATCTTGTTAATTAAAAGCACAGCATATAGAAGTGATGTCCACGCAACCAGATAGTGTGAGATGTTTTTTCGATATAACAGGTACCAAATCATGCAATGCAGCTAACAGGCCATCTCGTATACATCACGCTGACCTTGAACAATGCTAGTGCAAATTCGTTGAAGTCATACAGACACTAATACAAACCCAAAAGTAGTTAGAAGTCCTTTGGAGTAATAATCTGTATCTAGCATTTTGTAAAAGATAACAAAGGTTTCAAAACCCACCTCACTTAGACTTAAAAAAGGCTTGTGAACTGTGTTAAGCTTTTTCCTCTGATTGAATTTAAGGATCAAAATATATGAAGGCAGCAGACTAATAGGCTATCAAGTTGGAGACTTGAATACAAGTTAAAGTGTACGGGGTTAGCTATAGTCCAATATCTTCAAAGACCAATATAAGAATATCAGAATGTGAACTTGCCAGAGTACCAATATTTACAATCGCAACAAGAACCAAGAGGGCAAAATTCTCCAGGTGATGCCATAAAAGGGTGAAGGGCCAGATGAGGCACACAATTCCTGAGGAAAATATTAAGCCACCATAGAACCTAAGTAGGTACTAGTTGACAAAAATGCAATGGATATTTATAGGTTCCACCCTCTCAGGGAGTTCAAAATTGGATTTCTGTGATTTTCTTTGTTAGGTTGAGTGTTTAATTAATCATTAGTTAGATGAGAATTGTACTTTGCACACAACAAAATTTTACCAGTTCCACATTTTATCTTCAGCACCACCAATTAGCAGTAGTATTTCTAATACTTCTAGCAACTTACTGTCATATGTTGTTGCATTACAAGTAAACAAAAAACCTAGTCCTCGACTTTGCAATTTTGACAGGAAACTCTTGACTCCTTTAATTGAACCTTAAAAAAATGACCCACTCCCATCACTTAGAGCAGGATGTATGGTCCTCAATACCATGAGCTGCAACCGTAAATGGCAATTTTAATTGCATCAAGGTCTCCAGCAAAATTGATGATGTTGATGGTGGAATAATGAAATAATGCACAGAGAAATTGCTCATTTTTTGATCCAAAATACATAACCCAATCCATGACAATATGTCCCAACAGACCAATAAGACTTCTTTTTTAACAGCATTTAAAACACGGAATCATGTCTAGAGTGGTTGGGGGGGGGGGGGGGGGGGGGCACAGAATGTTTTAGTATGTCAAGTCAAATTACATACATGAACATACTACACATATCCATGGCTCTATGAAGTAGATGCTTGTAGTACTTCTATTCAACTATATCCAACATGGGATTGACACACACACATGTACATACACACGCACACACATCTACTATCAACAAATATTTGTGGATGCTTGTGTAGCAAGTGCCCTGAACTTGTAAGATGCTCATGTGAAAAAACTAATTAAGAACAAAATATCAGAAACTCTCACCTGGACAAGCTTTTTGCACATGCTGAAGCTCAAGCCCTCCTTTACTTCTTTGTTGTTATGGCTTGTCCCTCCAAAATGTGTGGTAGATATTGAGCTATCTGATTGAGAACCTTCGACATTAACTTCAATTTCAAACTTCACATTTACATACTCATCAGCTGTGTTAGTTCTCCTTGTATCCCAATATTTATCATTCCCATACTGAATTCCACTCTCAGAAACAACCCTGAATGTAACAGAGGCACTTTCCTCATTAGCATTCACCAGATGCCCAATCATGTGCAGCAGAACCTGCAATGCCCTCTTCTGATCACCCATCACCTGATTAGGCAGAATATTTGGAATCTCTATAGAGAAGCCAAAGTGCTTGTAAAGGCACAAGCACTTAACCAAACAAGATGCCTCTCTTACCATGGAATGTAACTTAAACGGCATGACCTCTAATTGGAATCTTCCCTCATCCTTGTCAGATATCTCCATTGCATCATTTATTAGTGTTGAGAGAACGCTGCTGGTTTTTGTTATGGTGTCAACCACAATCCTCTGGTCAGAGCTCAAATTCTCATCTTGAAACATAGAATAGTAATCCCAGAATCGAATGCATGGGCCGCCTCATTCCATTGCTCATTACTTTCTGAAATGAGTTCCTTGCCTGGCTTGCCATCATGGCAGTTCTCCTTAGCCTTTCTGCAGCACATCGATTTTGCTTCTTCCAGTTTCTCCCTCATCGACCTGAGTACTCCTCAAGAACTGAAGCATGTGAAGAGAGCCACAGCCACCTGATCAGCAACCACTTCAACTATCTCCATCTCATTGTAGCTCCAAACTCTGGTCATTTGCACTTCGAAGAACCAAAACCTAGTATGGCATAGCCAGTGTCAATAACCTCTGGCGTCCCCCCTTTGAAATTCGAACCATGAAGAACCTGGCATTCGAATAGCTGCTAACAGCACCTGGCTCACCAGACCCACCAGCAGCTTGCAGCCCCAAGAACTGAATCTTGCCTCAAGAACCCTCACTCCCTTATTCTTTGTTATCTCCTAATATATCCGGCTCATTTATGGGAAGCGTGCGACTGTATTCTTCTGAAGGACCAGGACTCAACTGATGGGTCAAATTCATCTCTGTTCTACTCCTATTAGGCATCCAAACTGCACAATTCTGCAGGTCCAAGGTTTTAGAAAGCTCAACCAAAGTAGTGTACAGGATTGTGTGCTTATCAAGTGACTTTCTAATTTCTTGGGTTAACATTCGGACATGCCAACTAGCTTCTTTCTGTTTCTTCATCATCCCAACCTCCTGGCCTAGCTCCATCACATTTTGTCTTAAGAAGAGTTCTCTGACTTTCAATTTGAGAACGATAGGGATCAAAGTAATAAGAGTGATTGCAGTTGCACAAGAGACTAGAGCAGTAAGGATTTTGGCAACAGTTAGAGCCATCATCAACTGGAAGGAGTGGCGGCCATAATAAGTCCATGCATTGAGCAAATGCGTCAATCCACAGAGGACAATGAATGCAATAAATTGAAGTAGAACCCATTTGAATGGCACATTTGAGCAGCTAACAAAGTAAAGTAACTCAATCGGAATCGAAAAGTAAGCCACAGCAATCAAGAAATCACTCACTCTCTGACATTCTAGAATGCTTGCTATGCTCCAACCTCCATCATCATCGCAATGACAATGGGGAAAATCACCATCAATGGCTGAGACAGAGAAGATCATAATAGCAATCAGAAGTCCAAGAACCAAAAACCTTATTTCGGTACCCATGGCAGCCTCTTTTCAATCCATCTCTATAACAAAGTTTAAGTCTTTCAAAACCTTGAATCAACTGAAGATCAAGACAGAGCAGTCCTTGAACTTAAGCCCAAATCCCAGAATCAAAATTTCAGTCGTTCTACTCGCATCTCAATAGAGAAGGCAAAGTAAAGTATAATAACTGAAATCTCCACCATTTCTAGATCTAAAACAATTATGCCTCAAGATCCAAATTGAAAAATAACCACATGGCAGGTAAAATCAATCTTTCAGTGTATAAAAGCCTGTCTCGGATATCCTTTTCCTACACTATCTTCTATCCTATTTTATTCAATTCTCAGTGTCGATGCACTAAAATAAATAAGCAATAAAAAAGAATCAGTCTTTTTCTTGAAGAAATTCCCTTTTGAACAATGTAATACTACGAGATAAGCCTAACGACGACAGAAATTGTAAGCCTGAAGAATAAAGATTCAGAATCCCACCAAGCTCTAACAAAGTCAAAGAGGGTTGATCTTGGTAGACAAAAAAATATATGAACTTGAGGGAGAAGAAAACACCTGTTTCTTGAGAAATCCAGATTCAAATCAACCTTTTTATTAGAACCCAAACTCCAAATAGTTGACAAGTCAATTTCCTTCGGTAAACAATTTCTATATCCTCATCAAAACAGCAAGAAACACTATTCAATCTCCCCTTGAAGAGGGGAAAAAAGAATTGGAGCCACAAAAAATCACAACTTGGAAATTGATTTTACCTTCGGCCCAAACAGTCAATCAGCAAGAACTGTTCAAAGTATGATATTGGAATTGGATCGAACCCCACTTGAAAATATTTCAGCCAGATTCTGCGGCTTGCATATATTCTTTCAGGTTGAGAGTCTCGCAAGAAATATTTTAATATAGTACCACTACTATTACCACAATTACTCTCTGCTTGCTAAGCAGAAGTGTATATAGCATGTAAAGGAGAACATACAAGAAGTAGCAATATTAATGTATTGCATGAAATCTATCCACTTGAATATAAATAATGGAGCATTTCCAAATATTCAAGTGAGGTTTCTAGCTGGGACGCTATGTACAGAAGGGTTGACGGGAGGAAGATGAAATTGAAGGGCATTAAGTATTTGGCATAGTTTACTTGTTTAGTTTTGACTCCCTTCAAGTTTTGAAATATTTAGGCAGGCCAACTTGAAATTTTGAGTTTTAAATTACTCCTTAGTCAAGTTGTATTTATTTTTTATTTACAATGATGGCAGATATTTTAAAGATTTGGCACTTGCACCACTTACATAGTTGCTATGGTTTCTTTTTGTTCAGAATGCTTAGTTCAAATTTCTCTTTGTTTGACTTCTCTTGATTTTACTTTCGTCAATCTTTATTCGAAATGATTTAGGAGTTCAGTAGTTGAATATTGGGGATTTAGATTTAAAATTTAAAATAAACTAAGTTAATACTTTACCAAGATAAGTGAAATCATGAATCAAGGACTTTAGAAGTCAACTTTCTAAAGCTTGATTTTTGAGTTATGCTTGTTGAATACTTGCTCAACATTGACTTGTATAATACTAGTGTAAACTTGATTAAATAAATTTCAGGTACTTGTGAATCTGTTAAGCTCGATTGAAACTTGTTTCACTATACATAAAACGAAAACAACTCAACTTAGATGTAATCATTATTTAAGTTAAATAATTAAATCGGACTTAGTTTATACTTTTACTTTTTTATTTTCATTTCTTTACTTTCTATGGGCATTGACCAAAAGTACTCTCTCTAATTAATTGGTTGAAAACATCTTCGTTAGCCATATTTTCTTTTCCTAACGCTCAAACCTATGGTTTTCCAATGAAAATTCCACTAGTGGGTGATACACATGCAAAGATCTTTTGAAATGTGGGATGTAATGCAATTTCACTAATTTGGGAAAAAGTTATTGATGTCTAGTCCATAATTATGGGACAAATAACAAAACAAGGCCCTGGCCCTTCATGAGTTCTAAAAGAGTGCTCTTCCTTTCCACATCACTACGCCAGTTTAGGTGAGGAGAACCTAGACGGACTCGATCTCCTCCGCCACGTCACCATTCTTAATTACATAAAGGCCCAAAAAAACGTAAAGTATACCTGGATGCTCCTCTTCTCATCACGTGCTTGTCAGCCTTAGTCATTGCACCGAACATTTTTAACCGTTAATTGTGATGGTGGAGCCCAGTGAATGTCGCATCGTGTGGCGTAAAGTTAAAGGGTAGAATCACTCACAAGTAACTTAACGCGTCGATGATCACCGGTGATTAAGCTGGATGAATGGTGATGGCGGCGGAATCTTCAATTCTAGATTCTTGACCATGAAGCAAACATGGATAATCTTTAATGGTCGGTGATTTAAAAAGAAGTTAATATTGTTTTCTTGTATCAACATATAAGTCACTTTGTTTATTTAGTATTCGTTTTTAAATTACAAAATTTGCGAAGTGAAATCGTGAACACTGGCGGATATACATCATAGTACTTGAGTATCAGACGGCAACATGCGCTTCCGTACATTTATTTACACTGACTACCACAATTTCGTCGATTGTGATTAACAATGAGTGGATAAGGTTTTGAATAGTAAATTGCTACTACGTAACATAGAAATACTTTACGTGTTGATTTAAATTTGGATGTTAATATGCAAATTTTGTATTGACGGGAAACTAATCAGATTATGTTGGGACGAAAATATGGCATGCTTAACCACTAATTATGACATTAAAAGGTTTGATCTCCTTGGTTGTGTTAAATGGTTGAGTGATGCATAAGTTTTGGTTAAAGAAAACAGTGAATTGGTTTTAGTACTTTATACAAGATTTTAGATCCAAATAGGCTGTGACTTCAAAATTTGTCTCGAATGGGAGACATGGGAGGTGTGTAAAGCTCTAATAACTAATTAGCTGGAGTTTTCTCAGTGATTCTTTTGGGGGAATATAAAGGGGGGAAAATGGGTTAAACAAATTAATCTACTAATCTTTTGATATTGTTGTAAAATGCGTCGTAAATCATTAATAATAATTGCGTTTACAATCGTCTATGTCATACAGAACCTTACGTATTATAGCTGATTGTAAGTAACCGCAAGATTTTTCTAGGTGATTTCCTTTGCAAGTCGCGTACGTCAATTATTTGATTTACTCCGCCCGTAGGTCGGTAAAACAAGTCTTTTCTCGTTTGGCTCGGTCCGCAATGCATAATTCAATTCCCAAATAATGGCCTCTCAGAAAATCTCTTGGTCCTGGCTTTTTCTCTGGACATGTTTTCTTCTGTAGTTTGTGGGTTTTAGTATTTACGTTCATGACGCATAAATGCTCAGATTCCACCCCCCCCCCCCCCCCCCCGCCCTTTCTTCCTCCCTCCCTTCACTTTCCTTCCTCCCTCCTTTTTCCTGAAAGATCTCACCATTTAAACATGCCAGAAGGGCACATCAATTGATATTTTGCCATTTAATTCGGCGGATAATACGCAAAAGTCAGTCGGGCCATTCAGTTGTATTTTGCCATGTTATCTTTGAATAAAAGTGATCTAACGGACCGAGATAGAGTTTCTAGCACAGGGTTACAAACATCAAACTTCTGTATAAGGCTGGATGTATGCGTGCAAAACCTACGACCAGATTCAGTGAACCCAGTCCCTGCAATGATATTACAGGCAAATATTAGAAGGAAAAGCAATGCAGAAGAAATGGGCAGTTTTCCTGTAATAATGCAAGGTGCTTACCAAGACACTTCTTTATAATGCATGCTTCTGAGAAGTATCATCTGGGGGTAAACCTTTGTAAACTTCATCCAAAACATATATTATGGAATAGAAATCTTTATCGCCTTTCGGCTTTTTGCAAACCAGGATTTACTAACTCATATGCCGTTTAAAGAAGACCATTAAAAAAGAGAGAATAAAAGGTACAAAACTTCCTAAGCTTAATTAAGCATATTTGAACAGTATCAGCTACCAAAGATGAAGATGTTGTAACCATTAACCTGTACATTATCATAAATTAACTAAACTCCTGATGTCACAAAGAGTTTCTACCTTCCCGTCCTAAAAGAATCTGCAATACAAAGATATGCAAAGAAAGCAGTTTGCAAGTAGGTTCTCTAATCTGTAATGTGCTCGTAGTTGCCATTTTCTGGAGTTTGCTCCACACTCTGACCTGGATGATCACTCCATTCCATCAACTGTGAAGGTGCTTGCAGGCTCCGAGGCTGAGGCTGAATCATAAATTGACTGCCACCAATATTTTGGTAAGAAGAATCAATTGGTGACCAGAAGCTTACACCGGAAAATGATGCCCCACCAATTGGTGATGGCGACTTACCAGTAGAAGTGTCACCTTTCAAACCACCAGTAATATCCTTCTTGGGGTCGATAAAAAATGTACCAACAATAACCTATTGAAGTCGTAAACAGATAAGCCACTGAATAGCTAGAGAACTGACAGCTGACATCAGCACATAGGGACACTCCAAGTGCTGAACAAATACGAGACTCAAAAAACCATGAACATGGGATACATAATACTCATACATCAAAATAAGTGAACAGTACATATGCTTTTCTTGCTGCGATTTAAGGATTCACAGCTTATTATTTTTACCCCGGAAAAAGAACAGTAATTTTTTAGGAGAAGAGAAATACAAGAATTCATCTATTTTTGCGGATCAAAAAGAAAGAGTTCAGATCTGAAGAGAATATAAGAAGAAAAATTGCCACGGCTTTCAAACTATTATTGGTATGAAGCAGAACAAGAAACAAACAAATGCAACAATTAGAATCTTAGTATTTATTGTGATACCCCTCAGAATCATCATCCTAGTTAGGATTGTATCTGGACCCAAGCATTCAATTCTATAAACTGGGATAATAAGGATAAACTGAGAACTAGGAAATTATTCAGAAATTCAGATGTACACTACGTGAAAACTAATGAGGAATATGTCCAATGCCTTCCATCTTCTGCTCATTATCTACTACCATCTGTATGCAAAAATCAGTTGCTAAATAATATTTTAAGAAGCTAAGCATGACATTGGGTGTTAGTCAAAGGTGGATCCAAAGACACTCATTGTTCACTATTCAAGACCTTTGATTAGAAAGGGGAAAAACATTGGAGACAATAGAAAAGACTTATGAGACAGCATCACAAGCAATTCCATAGGTCATCCAGGCTGCAGAGTAGGAAGAGTCCCTGGCACATAAATCCAAAACGATTGCCATAATGGCCCCTACCAACCATTGGCCTCTTTCAACATGTTTGAAACTAACAGAGAACATGGATTAACAGGAGCTATTGCTGATCCTTGTTCAAAGTAAGAATACCTGGATCGGCCCAGCAGCTATAAGGGGTCCACCAACTCCGCCTCCAATGATTTGACCATCAGTGCTTGACAGGCATACACTTAGTCCTCCAGTTTTTCCTCCAAGCTCAGTGCGTACATAAGATCCACAAAGAGAAAGGATGTCAAATCGCCCCTACACAAGAGCACACCAATATAGAGTCACATCTAGAAGGTGATACAAATATGAAGACCATAGAAGTTTTCTTCAAACTGATCATCTTATCCTGCTACAACAATTCAAGTCAAGCATTTCGACGCAAGAAAGGGTAAAGTGAACAGGCAACCTAGAAAGTATTAACATATTTTTCTCCTGAAATATCTTTACCCAAGAAACAAGTTGCTGCATAACATGATTTAATAGCAAACATTCAAAAGTTCTACCTCATAACTGATATTGCCTCCAGAAGTAGCTGGCTGACGTAGAGATGCATTAGATACAGAACCTGATGCTGAGAGAATGCATATTTCACGTTTGCTTTGTTGCATGAACGACATGATTTTCTGACCTACATCCTGTCAAATGCAACAATACGCTGCTAGTATTGAAAATTGATAAACAAATAAAGAACCTACCATATTATGCATCTAAATAGCAATATAACACAACAATTTAAGTCGAACTAAATGAGACCATCATCAAAAACAATACCAAGCTATTGAAAGCATTCGGTTAAAATATAAGGGAAAAGAAAAGGGTGTTAAGTACGGGGATCTGCAGAGGCACTTTTTGACATAAAACTGTTCTTAAGTCGATTTACATTTGTTTCTTCAACATGATAATAAGAAGGCAACATCTCAGCAAGAAAGAGACGAACAGACCATTTGGAATGAGTGAACGCAAAGTAGGTATACTATTACATTATGCAAATCTCGATGATGAATAAATAGGGACTATTTTCTCTTAACCTTGCGTCTTGCCTTGATGTCTTTGATGTCCAAAAAGCTAAATCTTAACCAAAAATTGTCTTCATTTATATCTGAACACCAACTCAGCAATTCATGATTGTCAAGATAATTCAAAAAATATGCAAAGACCCCTAGCCCCTTCTATTTTCCCAATTATTGGTAGGTATATGGGCAATAAAGAGGAAGCTGGAAGAAAGTAATCATCATCTTCACAGTAAGCAGGACTATCATCTTCCACCACACTGAAACATTCTTTAATTCGCTGTTAAATAGTTAATACAGACTTTCATTCAATAGTTGTATGCAGAAAAGTTTCGGTCCAAACCTGGAAAAAGCTAGATGGATAGGTTTATGTTAATGACAGTGGTAGCAGCACGTTGATAATTTTTGAAATATTCATGATAAATGTAATTGAATCATTTTACATTCATCATGTACAACAATTAACATTCTCCACCTGACTGCATTTCAAAAGATAAAAGGAAGGAAAACCATACACCACATACCCGGACGCCAAATAGGTGGTCACCCAAATAAGAAGCTAAAGCTGGAAAAAAAAGACTCTCAACTTACACAGAACTATATCTTCTTCTTTGTTAGTAAAAACAATTAAAGCATATTCTCCTCAAGCAACCAAAAAAAAGAAATACAAAAAACCATTCGGTAAAAATATTTGCATTATACATATTTAACAGGAATACTATGACAGACATAAGAATCACAGATCAATAATATTTGTTTAATCAGGGTTTAATCAGAGACAGTGAGAGAAAACATACCTCTCCAGTAGCCACAGTTATGATATTAGGTGTAAAGGATTGACCAGTACTGCCTGCATTAACAATAGAAAAGCAGGACAACTGGGGTAAGTAGATGAGAAAATAAAGAAACTTAACCTACAAAAGGCTAGCTATCAAAAGAATATGGAGAAAACAAAATAAAAACAGCCAACAACCAAAAAAAAAAAAGCATGTATGAACTCTATCCAGCTAAAAGCAAAAAGAGGCAACTGATCTAAGAGCCCATATCAAATTTTGTGACCATAATCCTAGTTGCATACTTCTATCTCAAAGTCTCTGGATGAGAAAAGCTAGAGAAAACGGCCTCAGTATTGCTCTTCTAGGAAACAAACTTCAACTTCTCTTCCACATCAGCTGCACACCTACTACTACAGAGACACCCATTTTTTATACAAATTGCATTTTTTATGCACAGGATATTCTATGAGCTTAAAACCTAGTCTGAGCAAGAAAACATAAGGAACGACTAGGCCTTTGATGTGCTACATTCAACAAAATCAATTAAAATTGTAAACTTCAAACAGCAAGCAATACTAGAAAGTGGATTAATAGAATAGCAGGAAGAAGAAAAGGATTACCATTATATCAATTATTATTCAACTTTCCATAAAACAATTTGTTTTGCATGCTATAAAAAATCAATGGGACAGTAGCACTAGGACCACCTCCATAGTGGACGGGGTAGAAAACTGATAAGCATTTCTGGCTGCTGATTATAAATATGAACACAATATTTTTAACTTTCCCTCCAACATAAATAAGAAGCCAGCAATCAGAAACCTGAATCTCTCTTCCAACCACCACTAATTGCAGGGCCTTGTAAAACCCAAAAGAAGTAAAAAACTTTCAATTGTCTTACCATTTATTACACACAATGATATAATGGTGATTTAAGCAATTATTAGGAAATTACACAAAATATCCTAACTAATTCAACCCAAAGAGCTGTATAATTTGACTCCAAAATCTTATCTGACCATACAATTGATAAGGTTGCATCAGGTACCTAAACTACCTCAGCTCCTAACCTCACTGATTTTGCACTTAACTTTCCAACATATACTTAGCAATCTGCAGAGAACATCTAGCCATTGAATAGATTTGCTCACACACGTAATACCACCCAGAAGAAAAATTAAATGACATTCATCAAATGCTTATACCAAGTGACGTCACTTATGGCCCCAAAGAATATTAAAAAGCAAACAGACAATCTGAACCACAACCATTAGAAAAACATTTTGGCACAAATTTTTACACGGATAGCATGTTCCAGCCCAATATTTCCAGTTATATTTATAGATATTAGGAGGAAGGGGAAAAAAAAAGAAACATGTGGAAAACTTCCGCACCTTTGCCAGAAGTATTTATACAACCAAGGGGTCCTACAAGAAAATTCAAATCAAATTCCACACAAACACTACAGTTTTCCATTAGCATTCAGTAAACAAAACAAATTAGCCAAGAAGCCTCCTTAGTTTCTACACTTCATAAAATACATGCACCAAAGCCACAAAACATTAAACAAAAATTCACTAATAGATAAAGGGCTTCTTCCCCTACAAAATTCAAATCAAATTCCAGACCAAGTATCAAAATAACACTTCAGTTAACACAACAAATAAATAAAGCCCTCCCTAATTTCTACAACTCATATAGCAAATGCAGTGAAGCATAATCTTTCAAACTAAAAAAAGCTATAAAATAAAGGGTTTCTTACCCTTTTTCTTTGTCTTAACAAATAATCCATAACTCTTCTTTAAATTTCTAGTACAAGTCATACACAGAAAACGCAATACAGGCAGAATCTTTGAACCTAGAATAAGCTAATAAATAAAGGGTCTCTTCCCGTTTATTCTTTTTTATTTCTAGAAGTGATCGGGGTGAGAGAATATTACCACAAGCGGCCAACTGGTACTTCTTGGAGGAAGAAGAACCGCCAGCGCCGGTGGCAAAAGCCAAGTCTTTCTTCTTAGGTGGAGAAATCGAAGTCGAAGCAGCAGCAGCAGCAGAAGACAGCCGCTTAGCAGCGGCTGCTTCACCAGGCGTCCCATACTTTCTGGGCCTTCCTCTCTTCCTCTTCCCGGAGTCCGACCCCCCAGAAGGAGCCACCGCAGACGGGACAGTGCCGTAAACCAGGGGCGAAGAAGTAGTAGCGTTGTTCGTGGTGTTGGTGGTGGCGGGGTTGGAAGTGTTGGGCAGAATTCCATTCGTGGGCGAAGTGTTGGTCAGCAAGGCGGAGGAGACGGTGGCGGAAGTGTTGGCGGCGGCGGCGGTGGTGGGATTGAGAGGTGGTGGTGGTGCTGGTTGTTGAAAGTAAGAGCTGAGTCCACTACTTTCATTAGGGTCCATGGTGGGAAGAAGGCAGTGTGTGAAGTGTGTGTTCTGAATTTGGGAATTTTTTTGATTTTCTTTTCGTTTATTTTTTTCTTTTTTTGTTATTTCTTTTTGTGCTTTTTGTTGATTTTAATGATGTTTAAATCTGTTGAAAGTGAGTTCGATGGGTTTTCTCAGCCGTTGGATTTGGGTGATGACTTGCAACTATTGGAATTGGGAAGGCTAATGATTCGGATAGATACGGATTTAATGAAGATAAACATGTTTATTTTGTTCGGTTTTCGGGTAAAAAGAAAGTTTTTTTTTTTCTTTTTGCGAATAAGAAATAAAAATATTTGAATTAATATGATAATTGTATTGAATTGAAACGACAATATTCAACTTTTGGTGAGCAGTAAAATGTTAATGATTGAGAAATTATTTAATTCTATAAAAACTACACTTTAATTTAATAAAATTATTAGTATTCTGAGATGAAAATAGAAGAGTCGTACTTTGGCCGAGATAAACATCTAATATAAACAGGAATCTAGTATAAACAGAAATTATCATAAACCTAACATTATTTGTCAAAGGGAAACTACAGCATCCAATTAAGATTCTTTTCTTTGTTATACCTGTTATAATTTTTTAAGGATCCAAAATCTTGTGAGCCTAGTTGGTTAACAATTTGACATTCTCAAGGAGCCAACATGAAAATAATAAAATTAGAAGCTGGTAAAACATGATGTTTATAATTTTTTCGTAAAATCCATAGTTATTATGTAGATTTGATATTCATCATATTAGTTCAGCTTCGAAGCAATTTTAAATTCATTAATAATTATTCTCGAATCTGAATTGAGTATTATTGAGTTTGTTTGTATTGAATTTATTTTAGGACGATACTTGAGAATATTTAAACACGTCATAAATTACTTTTTTATATTTTTAAATTTTATAACCACTCATTTATCTCAAATACATTATATTTAAAATAGTAATACAATATTTTTATTTGAAAACTATACTTCAAAATAGCACAATCCAACTAGGAGGACATCGATTTCTACGTTCAAAATCATCTCACTTTCCCAGCATACAATTAAAACTAATAAATTCAAATCCATCATTGCAATATTTCTCAAATTCAAGCCACCAATCAAAACAAGTCTCATTAGTAATGACTGCAAATGCTGCTAAAATAATTTTCATCCACCAACACTCCCTTAGCTAGATGATAAACACCACTCACTTCGAATAATTGTGGGATGACATGTAAAATTTTCATATCTACGTTATTAGGATTTGGCACTGAAACAGAAATCATTGAAAATGATTATTAGGTGGTTGAAATAAATATATTTTAAAAAGGCCTCGGTGTCTTTCACGGAATATTATTGTAAGCAAACCTGTACATTGGGTGTAGATAATTACAGCTCATTCTCAATTGAATAGGGGATTCAGTTTTACTCAAGGTTTAATGAAATTCGAATGATTTAATTTTATTTAGAGTTAAGTAAAATTCAAATGGCTTAATCCATCGAGCAGAGCTCGTTCTCGTCTCGACTGACTAACTGAGTACTTGATTTTAGTCACAGTTAAATTCAAATTGCTTGAATAACGAAGAAAAAATTGCAGTTTCAGTACCGAATGTTTAAAGCATCTTTTGTCTTTTTAATCTCTAGAGTTTTGATAAAAACAAATCTAATACCAAATATTTTAATTTTTCAATACATTTAGTCCTATTAACAATTTTGCCAAAATTTTACCGAAATCCAATCATGTGATACTTATTTGATTGCCATAATTTGTAATTAAAGACACATATAGATGCAGTATTCAAGCAATTTTTTTTCAGTTTTATCTACTTATTTATCATGTATGAATTCAAATTAGTACCTTTAATTACAAATTATGGTAATTAAATAAAGGGTTTTGCCCGATTCCACAATATAGATATTTTACAAGGAGAGAATAAATTGAGAGCACAGTTACATTCTTTGTGGGGAATTAGTTGCATTTGACTTATAAATTACAGCAAACCCACTAATTTTTCTGTTTTCTCCTTTAGATCGGGACAGCTATTAAGGCGCCACTTTCATTATTTCTAGTGCATCAATAAAAGCCACCCAGTATTAAACGATGTTTCTCAACTTAAACCCAGTATTAAATGAACAGCTCAATTTGTAAGTGAGGTGAGTCTTTGCTTAAGATAAAAGACGAGTGTTTCTCGTCCCACGTCGAAAACGTGTGTGAGGTAGTGTCTCTGCACTTAAGTTTCATAGGTTAATTCAAAAGTCAGTAATTGCCTTTTGGATTGACTCATAGGGTGTGCTTAGGTGAATATTTTTTTCGTAACCTTGAGTGTTTCATAATCTAATCTAACAAACTAACTTGTATTGATTCTTCGAGAAAAAAGTATTAAACGATGTGATGTTTTACTATGGAAGCAAGAAGCTGAAGCCGGTATTCTCGCGGATGAGGGGTGGAGGTTCAATGTCAGAAATGTCTATTTGTTCCATGGACTTCGATATGTCATCGACTGAAAATGGAATGCTAAAAAAGAAACCATAAAGAAAACATCAAAAATAATTCTTAAAACAGTTATTAAGATATAACAGCTAAAACAACAAAAGTTTCAAATATGGGAATATAACTAAACAAGACTGTCTTAGTTACTAAAGTCAGAGCTGTTTTTTCTTTGGCATATACTATTCATTCATGAACATGGGTTAGAAAAAAACCATCTCATATTGACGTCAGAATGACAAAAATGGGGGAAATATAATGATAATTAAGTTGCACAAGCTATTTGCATAATCCAGCTACTTTTTAAGAGTTCTGAAAAGATTAATGTTGTTTCCCCAATATATATATATATATATATATATATATATATATATATATATATATATATTAAAGACTTTGTACTTCAGCAAGTTCTCAATTTCATCAATCAGAATAGAACACACTTGACAAAAAGTTAGAAGAAATGCAAAATTATTATTGGCAAGGAGCATCTGAATGCTGACCTTGAATCATCATCTAATAGAAATGAATTGCCGACTGCATTGCTCGAATCTTCAGTCATCAAGATCCTTATCTTTGCTATAACCTGAATACAATTAAAGTAGAAGCTTTACCGTGATCAATATGAGCGGAAATCACATGTGATATGTCTCTCTGGAAGGAGATGACCCTAACCTAGCTTGAGTAATGGCATCCACAAAAACTTACATCCGAGGATACACTATGAGTCCCATACTTGTCATCCCAGTACATTGTACTTATCCTATACAACTGCTGGACACTGAGCACCTGTCTAATGAAAGACAAGCTTGGTTCAGAACTATACACAAACTGCATATCAAAGTATAATATCACTTACCGGGCAGAGATTGTAGCTTATCTCATCCACCGTCTTCTTTGACTTTTGGTGTATAACCTGAAATTAAGTAAAAGTACGACATTTTTAACATAATCTAATTCACTGACATCCCGTATAAACCATCAAATAAGTTAGGAGATAAACAAAAGATTGAAGTCATCACCAAAAATCCAATAGCCTGTCTTATATGCTTCAGTTCATCCCAAGCTGAACCTGCATACTGCAATATTTCTTCTGTCATTAAATGGACTTTTCCATGAACATAGAAGGAAGTATTATTTGACTTGATTGTACCTCCTCAGAAGCAGTGTAGCACCAGTGTTCCAATTCAGCCAGCCCGGCTTTAACATATTCACCATTACTAAATGAACAGCATTCTCTCCTTAGCAGAAGGCTGTGGCCAGAACAGGTTGCACAGGAAGACAGGAAATGGTAAACGGTTTATCTGCTGCATTCTAAAACTCAATGGACATGAAAATGAGAAAATTATACTATACCTGTTAAATAGTTGTACATTGATGAAAGAAAATATCTGTGTGAACACTTTACGAACTTAAAATGGTGGTCCCTGGAAAATTAATAACAAAGAGTTAGGGTAGTTCTAAAGGTAGAACAGAAAGACTGATATATTCTAGAAGCAAAATTAGAATCTTGATGCAAAAAAATCTGAAATACAATAAATTAGAGAAGCTATAATTATTTGTCTTACATGGTTTGCCTTTAAGGTATTCAAGAAATTTCCCAGGCTTCTCACTATTCCCTGCCAGTGAGCAATCAAAACTTGCTGGGCAGCTGTATTAGCAACTGAACTGTGAAGATCCCTTGACCATGCTAGCTCTTGAAGTTCTAGGTGCCTATCATTTTGAAAGAAAAGTTTTTATGCACCAATAACCCAGCAAGGAAAAAATATTGTGGACAATTGTACGAAGGAAGAATTTAGCCTTTCCTACAATATGAATCGGTTTGACCTAGACACTTCTGCACATGAACAGATTCATATCCCTGAATGCACAGCCCAAGCAATGGAGATATTTCCTTCTTCAGATTATCACGAATTATCCCGTAAATTTTTTCCACATATGCTGTAAGTTGCTGCTTGAAAAGCAAAGCAGGGTACTTTGCTTCCACTTGGCGTAAAGATTCTACTCCAACAGGGAAGCCACTATTGACAAAGGATAGGTTGACTCCTTGAGGAGTTCCCCTGAAACTCTAAAAAACAAAAATACAAAAAAAAATGATAAATGAAAATCAACCCTTTGCAATAGTGCAATTACAGAACAAAAAAGTTTTCAGTTATAACACCTAGCAAAATAAAGGTCTGAATATCTTACATGAGTCATCCTCCCAAACAGAGTGGCTGAGGATGACCGACGTCGTTGAGGTGCCATTCCAGCAGCACCACTGGCTTTCAGTGTGCGCTGGAGAAGCAATAGAAGAGTAGAAGCATTTGATAGCCAATAGGCCAGGGCATCATTGTTATACTGGGTTTTCTGTCAAATTGAAAATTCAAGCTTTAGAGTTTCTGAAGATTTAAAAGTGAGACAAGATCACACTAGCATATGACTAACAGTTCAGACCTCAATAGCATGACCAATGGTCTGGATGATTTGATCAAACACGCTGGTCCTTTCAACTTCAAAAGATCTCCAATGCAAGAGGCACTTGTAAATGATGCATGCAGCAATTGGCCTATTGCCTGCAAAGCCCAAGTGTTGTGCAATACAGTGAAGTAGCAACTCCTGATTCTCTTGTTGTTTCTCATTCAATGATTTCTGTGGTTTGTCCTCTGTTTCAAATTCCCTATGATTCATTGAGTGACTGTGCAAATCCTAATGCAATTGAGATATGAAAATGGTTGATTAGCAGTCAAGAGAGAAGCTGCTGGGAATCAAGTTAGGGAGAGCCAATTACCATACTCATCCCAGTATCAGCGAAGGAATGACTACTCTCCGTCCTCTGCATTCAAGAACAGAGAAAATTCATATCGACACCATAGTTATATCTCAAAACAACAGGAGACTTTTGTTCCAGAGATACCTGGAGAATTGATCTAGATTGTCCAGAAAGAAACTTATTTGGTGCAATGGACACTGCTTGTTGACGAAGAACTTTATTCTCTGATTCTAAATTATTCAACTTCTCTTCTAGCCTGTACAAAACCGGGATAATCATTTTATGCATGAATGAAAATAAGACTAAACTGATAACCTTCTTCAGGTATAAAGTACAACCCATGGCTTCACCTTCACAATTTGTTCTACAATTAATGACTTCTCATACCGTCCCTTGAGCATTTTCAGAATTTTGTTTTCAAGAAAATAAATTGCCTTACTTAATTATGAAATGCTTGTACAAAACACAAAAGGTAAGCATTTCATAATTTTGTTGCAAAACTATGGTTCATCCCTTTCTGAAGTTTTGGCCATTTTTATATGAATGTGATGAAGTTCATGTGACAATGCAAAACTTGCAGAATGTTTTTTGTGGCTTCTTCTGTAAGATAATTTACTTTTCAATCGTGCAAAGAATTTCAGAACAGTATACAGACAATTGTAAACCTTTTGGCTCACACAACATGCTAATGACCTGGACCAACAGAAGGGATTAAAGATCACAACTTACTGAAAAAATTATGTCCTAACATAGACATGTCAAGGAATGAAAACTCTATTCTCAATATCCATTACTTGTTCTTTGTCTCTAGATCTTTATTTGCAAAAACAAATTGTTTGCCAGTTGTTTTGGTTCTTATCAAAGTTAAAGCCACCTATCACTGGACTTGTATTTGAAGGCATGAAATTGCATTGACTTATGTGCAGATTCCCCAGTTCATCAAGCCAAGGTCAGGAACCTTGTTACTCATTCTAGAGAGCATCAATATTAAACTTTAGTTGCTTAATTGAATCAAAAGAAATGCATCATATTTGCAAGGATATTTCTAAAGGCAAATACAAATAAAGATAGAAAAACATTCACTTAAAAAGGAATGTGCAAATTGGAATACTATAATAACAAATTGATAGTTCTGAACGTATCAAAGCACCTGTGTAAAGATTCTTGAAGCTGATGAAGCCTTGCTTCAGCATCGTCCAACTTTTTACGCCTTTCTTCACTACATTCTTGCACCTCAGCATATTTCTGCCGCAGTTCATCAGAGTCTTCCTTTTCATGCAGCAAAGAAGCCTGAACAGAAGGGAGCAATATTCATTATATTTATCTTACTGGCAAAACGAATGCCCATATACTAAGAAGCTTAATGAAATATATTTCTCATAAACTTGTAACAATATGCCTAAACGATACACACTAACCAAAAAAGTGTGTGAACACTTGTAAAAGATGAAAAACTTTGACCAGAAAATGCAAACGCATAATAGAAGATAACATCACATTTAGAGAGACACAAGAGACTAGATTTGCAGTTTCAATTGATTTAATATGATGACAGCTCTTTAATCCCAAATGTTCAAGTCATTTAAACTAGTTATATGTGTAATAAACTCTTCTCCAATCACAATGGGCCATTCCTACATGGCTTCTGATTTTAAAAGTTATGGAGGAAAATACTAGTGAATAGACCTTAATTTTCTGCGTAACTCCTATGTTCTGATTTTAGAGGTTCTGGAGGAAAATATTAGAGAATAAACCTTAATTTTCTACTTTGTAGACCAAGATTTCAAAGCCTTTTGAGATACTCATTTATAGACGCTTTAGCTATAAAAATACCCAAGTGAAAGAGCTTCACTCCCTAATATGAAAAGTCCTCATGTTTATAGAGGGAAAGAGGTGAAAAGTTGACAACAAAAGAAGAAACCACACATGTAGGAACCAAAATGGATTCAAAAAAGAATTTATCATTTACACAAATAGATAGTTGGCTCTACAGTACTTGTTTTCAATTTATGTAGTATGCCTTTTCTTTTGTGATGTCCTAAAATGCTTTACACTTAGCATGAAGGTACCTTTTCTTGATATTTTATAGAGCAAAATAGCATGTCGGCTACCAGATATTATTTTCTATATTTATATCCAAACAAAAGTAACTAAAAAGCCCGCTTATATTTTTGAACAAAAGATATTCCACTCTCAACTATAATGTCGTGCAAACTCAGACGCTGACATGAAATGATGGAAAGTAGATAATAACAGAAGGAGAGTCAAAAAGAAAAAAAATGCTACCTAAAGGAAGCATTAACTGATTAAACTTCTCGTCTGTTATTTGTGCAATTATAAGTTCAGAATTAAATAATGGTAAATGTGTAAACATTCAGCATTCATTTGCTTCCTATGATCCACATGGAACAAAATATCAATAGTCATGATTTGTCAATTTTTAAGCCTCTCGTATATTACAGACTCTACACTTATTCTAAATCTTAAAAGAAGTCCTAACATGCTTTGAATAATTATCTCATTTGCTTCTTGAATCAGTCAATTTTCTTCGCCAGTGTGATATTCAAAATTCAGATAGATGATACTACATTCTGAATATTACGGAATTTATAAATCCTACGTGGTACATTGTTGATGTTGACGATACACTAGAGAACGGAAACTCTTGCCTAACTACTAATACTGCAATACACTAGAGAACGGAAACTCTTGCCTAACTACTAATACTGCTAAGACTTTCTTTGTAACAGCTATACTTGTTGGTCTAGCATTATCAACTTCCTAGCAATAGAATGATATTAGTTCTTGAGAATTTATGCTAATTACATCTCATTATACAAGAGCAGAGAAAACTTGAAACATGTCTGTGTCTCCTTTTCAACTCCTAGATGTTGTTTTCAATGTAATAAAAAAGTACATGTACATTGAAACATTCATATCCGCTCACTTTCAATTAAACTACAAAAAGAAGAAAAGTTAATTTAACCCCATCTACCAGAATTTTGTTGTCATTTTAAAAAAAAAAAGAAAACTGAATGGCACTAGGCAAATAAAAAAAATTGTGTTGTAAAAAAATTAGTGGAATACCCATTCCTTTTGATACAAAAACAGAACAATTGCATGTATTTTCATGTCATCTTGACCAAATATTTATTTGTCAACTTTAGTCAGCATAAACAAGTAAGATATAAAACAGTAGCATTCTCACCTTCAAATTGTTAATTTCTTCTGTCAGAGATTCAACTTTTTTGGTGTCCTCAACATAACCTGCGACCTCTTTGATAACCCGAGGTGCTTCTTCAATAGCCTTTTTTGCTGCATCTCGTTCCTTGACTAGCAACGCATTTGTTTCATCGACTTTCTTTTGCATAGCCTCTAAAGAGTTTTGTAATTTTCCTAATTCTTGTGCTTTTGCTTCTTCCAAGTCAATCTGCATCACAATTTCCATGAGTTTTACTAATTTGCAGAGAATAAAAATCTGAATGCATAAATAAAATAGTCCCCAAAATATATGTCTAATGGTCCATATGACTGCACCATTGCATGGCTCTTTTACTATTTATTTATAACTTCTATCAAATATATGAGTTTTTCATATGTTCTGTAAAGGTTATACATATCAACAGAACCAAGACAATACCCTCAGACGTTTTTCCAGTTGTAAGCGCCATGTGAGTTCCTCCAATTGTTTCTCAAGCTTGTCTTTAGCTTCTTTGAGTGCCCCTGTTTCCCTTGCAGCCTACAAGGAGATGAATTCTTCAACATTAGTACTTCAAAGATTCCTAGGCCATTAAACTCAAGATTTTCTTCAACTTGTTTATTAGTATATCACCTTTTCTAATGAGTCTAATATCAAAAAGCTTACGTGCACATTGAAGATATTGATTACTTCAAAAAATGAAATTCTTTAAAAGCAGTATTTCAAAATTTCCTCGGCCATCAAACGGAAGCCTTTTTTCATTATATTTTTGTACCTTTTCAGATCATTCAAATATCCAAAGCTAAGATGCTCCATTGAGGATATTGATTATTTTGACAAAATAAGGCAATCTATGACGTCCGGCACATTAGTTAGTAAATAATGGTAAAGTTCACCACTGAAGGGCTATTGGTATAAGTATTAGGTGTATATTCCTTTTCTCTAATAACAGAATTATCCAATAATGCCAGAGATTACGTCTACACTCATTTACCTCTCCAAGCTATATCATCAAAAAAAAAAATGATTACAAACCTCTTCAAGCTGAACTCTAACAAAAAATACTTACAAGAATATAACAGTGCTGATGATACTTTCTAATATAGAAATATGACTCTGAATAGAAACTACAACATTATTACTTCAATAGCAAAAGAGAATTGAAGCTGACCATTTTCAGCTTCCGTAATTCTCTCCTGGCAATTCTGCCCCTCCATTTGCATTGTGCAACTATTGTTCCTCTCTTAAGTTTGATGTAATACAATGATGCTCTATGACAGCGCCACCTTGCCTAAGTAGAAAAAAGATCAAGTTCAGAGTTGTACCACTATTTAATAAATAATCTGGACCATACAGGACTATGAAAAGGCCTACCTGAATTACAGCTGCAGCTCTGGTTTGCCTTTTAAATGCAAATCTTTTACGAGCATCCATTGTATGCAAGCCTGTCTGCAAAACAAGCACTGAAACCTGGAGTTTGCTATATGCTGTCCTGGCTTCAAATCTACGTATGTTCTTCTGAATTTTTACCACAGCTGCCTCCCTTTTCATTCCTGCATAATGTCTGCAAGCCAATCTACCCGAAAATCAAATGTAGATAAGATCAATAACTGTAACTGTTGTGCATTACCCAAAATGAAATTAACAGCTGCAACGTGCTAAACTAATTGCAACAACATACAATATGAAGGTATTTCAGAATTTAGACAATAAGTCGGTAAGATTTTAGCATACCTAGATCACTCACCTCTAAATAAAGCTTGCATACATATGCTTGCTCTTCTCAATGCAACAAATTTTTTACGAGCATTATGGGTTCGTATTCGGTGTTGTATGGCTTTTGCTGCGCCTGCAAGAACTTCTGCCCTTCGTGCATCTAACTCAGCCATCTGACCAGCTCTTAGGAAAACCTTTGTTTTACCTATCTATAAATTCACAAAAGGCAGATAAGTAGACAACCTAATTTATAGCTGGAACGTGAACCCTTTCAACAAGAATCTACTAATAATAACCAGTGAGGGTACACATATTTGCACATTGCAGGAGTAGAAGAGTTCCTACAACCATAACAGTCCAAAGATAATTAACTCTCTCTCAAATTAAATGTCTCCATTTCCTTTATGTCCAATCCCACAACAATTGTCGTTTCACTCAAACATGCAGAACTCTTTATAAACAAGATTGATATGCACAACTCTTCAAACTAGTCCTCTATCACTTGATTACAATTTAATGATTCAAATCCATCTTATAAAAATTCTTCCTCCAAATCCAAATCCATCAATCCAAACACATGCTGACACAATTCCCTATTTTATGGTTTGAGACAGCTGTAGTGATGTTGTATTCTGATTGTTTAGACTTGTGCTGCAGTGGGGTGGTAGATGGTGTTATATTGGCCTACTAATGCCGGTGGTGTTCACTGCTGGAGTCTTGGGGATTTGTCGCCTTGGGACTGTGGATGGTGGCATTTAGTGTTGTGGAGATGCAACGTTCTGCTGATAGTAATAGTCATGTGGTGTTATAATTGTGGCAAATGGGAAATAAATGACATACAACTTTAAGAAGAAAGTGGAAGCTGGATCCTTTTCTAAATTCACTAAATAAAGTAAGACCAAAACTAGTTGAAAATAACCCAAGTTTCTTTCACTTGTTCTCAGTGTGCCTGCTCTAAGCAAGACAATAAATATGGGACAAACTACATTAATAAAGCAAATGGCTTGACAAATATAGAAAATGCAAAGATCATGTTTTTACTATCAAACTACAATCTTTACCTGAAATCCTTTAAGCCCTTTCTTTTCCAAAATCTTTCGGCATGCAACTTTTTCATCATAACTGCATTTGGAAAATGAAATTCAGAATAAGCACATAAATTTTTAACCAAAAGATGAAGACAGATGAAAATATGCCATGCAAATTTTTGTGAGGACACATGCAGCTAAATTTCAGTTTAAGCTAAAGGAGATATTTACCTTCCTTCCATAACCTCTGGTGCAAGAAGACCAAATCGGTTTATGAACTCAAAGAAAAGTCAGGCGAGTGAGATATCCAGCACAACTTATTCTGATTGCTTCCAGAACACCCTAAAAGAAGATCCTTGAGTATAATCAACACCATAAAAATCTAAGAAATTGGAATCAACTTTCACGTGATATTGAATCTCGGAAGACACTTTTTCTTCTTGAGGTTGGGGAGAGAAAAAAGAAAAGAGCAATACGAACACTTAAATACTTAGCTCCACAACGCAATTGTTGCATTATATTTGCATTCTCAAAAATGGCAGGTTTAAGAAGATTGGCTTTACACATCTTATATAATGAGGTTCTGTAGCATTCAAAGTCTCCATCAATTGTTGCAGTTGTAACTGTACAAAAAAGGTAGACAAGGTCATAATGTCCACAATGAGGTCCAAGATGCACAACCAGTAAAATAGGAGTAACTCAATGAAAGATACCTTAAAACGTGAACCAATTGAAGAAAACTTAGAAGATTTTGTAGTCTCTTCACGAATTGGAGGAAAAATGCCGGCAACAAAAGAGCATTTAGAAGAGCTTAACAGGTCTTGATGTTCAGGAACCACGTAATCTTTGTTTTTGTCCAAAAATTGGTCAGACTGATATTGAACCTGATAACAAATGGAATAAGATGAAAGCTCTACAGACAGAAAAAAGCCATGTTACAAACTATTAAATATTTGGTAAATAAACATACCTCTCCAGCATAATGTGAAATTATGAAATCTGTCCGAGATAACTTGGGCTTGACAAACCGTTTATGATTCTTGAAAGTCATATAAAGCTTGTTTGAAAATGTTTCATGTGTTGATTTTGGAAACATACTGATGACAAAAAGCACAAGATATCATGATAGTAGATATTACTTAAGTTACAATCTCAAAATTTGCACTTGTCTACAAAAAAATAAATAGGCAATGATACTACAGAGAAAATTAAAATGAACAGAAAATAAATTGGATCAAAAATCTCAGTTAACATGTCAATGTACCATAAGCATCTTCAGAAAATTGCAAATGAAATCACCAATATAAAAATTATAGAGAGCATCTTACCAGGCTTCATCAAGGAGAGCAATAATTCCACCTGGTTTCTGCAAAAAGAAATGATGTAAATCAGAAGAAAACCAAAAACAGTGCTTGTACAATGAAGTGGATAATTCTGCACTAAACCTGTCAATGTGTGACAATACTGACAAAGGAAGATGCGCTTCTCTTAATAAAAATTACTTCATGCAAAACAGTAAAGTAATGTGCAGAAGGTTTTGATTCATGCAGATTACAAATCAGAAGGCAACCATATAATAAAAAGATAAAATCAATAGCAATAGCAATAGCAAAACAACTCTATCATAATTATAAGTAAAAAAGAAATTTCAAAAACCATTATCTTTCAGGTTTCTGACATTCAGCTGGACTTGACTGAAGCCTTAAGCCTTGGTACCGACATTATATGCAGCCAGCTTCAGAGCCATAACCTCATTCAAATTCCAAAGAATGACATAGGCTTAAATGTTGGGACATCTTGAAAAATTGTGGCCCAAAAAAAGTCTTTCCAAGTCTAAAGTGAAGAACCAACATGATCCAAGAAAAGTTACTAAAACCAAGGTCAAGGAAAATAGATTGACTGTGTCAATAAATAAATCAGAATTAACAGATTCATCTAAATTCACTTACAAGAAAAAAAGTTTGAAATTGCTAAATTATTATAGTTTGCAAAATCAAATCAAGAGTTGATATCTTTTGTAATCTTTAAATCCAGGAATTCAACTTTAACCTAAGTCCATTTTCTTTAGGCACATAAATCTCTATTTGAAACTTTTCCTAAAATTTACAGTGCAGAAAACTAAAATTTTACACTAATTTCCTTCAAACATCTGAGAAATCACATTTGACACTTGGGTTGCAGTATTTTTATGACACAACTCAGTGATTAAAAATCCAGAAGTTTGAACAAATAGAATCGTACTGGCAGTTAACACTAGCATATGCAATAATATTATGTCATTCATGGGTACAAAGAGCACAATGTCAATAAAAATCGCTGGTATAAGTTTTCTAATGAGAAAAATACTTCAGTAAGCACACTACTAAAGAAAGCAATATGAAAAACTTGCATAAAGACAACCAATCCTTGAGGCAGATGCTTGACTGATGAAGTAATAAGCTCAAATCTATTATATACATATACTACAAATGTATGAGAAGCAACTCAGCCGAAATGGTTGGAATAACTGATGTACATATTGTAGGTCTAACTGTCCTGCAAACTTAAACACCAAGATTATGAAGATGCAACCATAATTAAACCCTTAGGAAATGGTAACTATTTTATTGCATAATGTGGCGTGATGCCTTATAGGAGCTAAAAGTTGATCACTTAGACATCAAACTGTGCTAGTGGTACATTTTTTATGGAGTGAAAATCATGAATTTACATACAAGAAGAAATACCTTCTGAATAAGATCTAAAACATCTTGATTGTCAACAAACTCAATATAGCTCCAATCAATTGCCTCTTTTGTGTAATCTTCTTGCTCCATTTTGAAAACATGCTGAAAGTAGTATTTGGAAATCTAAGTAAATTGATAACATCATATTAAGGCTTATAGAGTGAATTTGACCCAAGAGCTACCTGGTTAAAATGTTGCTGCAGTTTCTCATTTGTAAAGTTTATGCAAAATTGCTCAAAGCTGCATGTTATGAAATGTCAAAATCAAGATAAAGAACTGGAACCATCAACTTTTTACACACATCGCCAAGCACAGAATTTATGCATAATTGGGAAGACCAGAAATTAGTTGCTACCTATTATGCTTGAAGCTTTCAAAACCATAGATGTCAAGGACCCCAATCAGAGATTTTGACTTGGTATCCTGCCCGATTGATACATTGATTTTGTCCACTAGCCTGTAAAAGATTTCCAACAAAAGCAAAGGAAAAAAAAAAAGAATGTCGGTTCACCAGCTTTTGCATTCAGAAATTTTAAACGTTAGAAATTGATTTGATGATGAATCAAATATGACTAGATTCTTACCAATCAAATAATCTAGAATATATTGTCTTAGCTAAGCCATCCCTGCTAACTGCAGCACTAAGGGTGTCGAGACTTCGCTTAATAACTTCTTCAGGGGTGATCATCACACGTTTGCACAGTGCATCTTCCAAAGCCACACGATCACACCTAAAAACAAAGGACGAATCAGTAGCTCCCACCATGCACAAAGAGACAAATTAATGGTCTCACTATGTGATGTTGGTTATCATCCATACATGAGAAGTTCTGCTGTAGTTTTGAGATGAAATTTTGATTTCTCATCCTCTAGCACCGATGAATCAATTTCTTTTCCCTTTGCAAAATCGATGTTACCGATATGAAGAATTGCAGCAACAACTCTGAAAATTGCTTCCTATGAGAGAAGAATAGACAGAGAAAGTGTAAGAATACGGTCCTGAACTTTTGTAACAGCAGTTGAGTTGTGGTTGTAGGAACAAAACAGACATTTTGCAAGTGGGTGTACCTGCTCCTTTGCACTTATTCCAACAATATCCATTGCTCTCCTAGTAGCAAGATATTCGTGGCTATCATTTACACCTTCTAGATCATAGCAATGCGACTGATTGAGATAGTGAAACGCCTTAGGGTGTCCCAATTTATACTTTTCGATTTCCTAATAGCATAATAAAGATCAGTCATAAGTTGCAACCAGAATTTAGTTAAGAAGATAGACATTTATAAGCTACAACTGCAGGAAGGAAGATACCTCCTGTGGGGCAGCACAAAGAAGATAAAAGCAGTGGTAATTCCGCTCAGAATCAAAAATTTGGCAAACTCGGGATCTCTCAAGAAGATAAGTTCTGATGGCTGCTCCTGATATTCTCCCCTGCTTGTCAAATTGTATCTCTACAAATTTACCAAAACTGGCTGAAGCATATCAATGTACGATTAATGTCAATGTTGAGCAACCAAAAGATATGGTACAAGAATCAGAAGTACAAGCAGAATAGCCTCTTAACCACTTTTGGCAATTTAATAAGATAACAAGTAGTTTATGTATTGGAGATTCATGTATTACACATAATCTCGGTAAAATATGCAACTGAATGAGGTAAAGAAAAACAGAATGAATACTTTAACTTGACAAATATAGAGAATTTCACCTGGAATTATTATTTCTAACAGTTTTAGCATTGCCGAATGCTTCAAGAACAGGATTGGACTGCAATCAGACAGTTCAGGCAACTTATCCATCAGAATTATGTTAAAAATGTAGAAAATCTATAGTGGGGAATTGGCAATGGCTGGAAGTAATAGGATAGAGCTAGACTATATCACATATCATACCTCAAGGACTTGCTGCTCCACTGTTCTTCCTTCAGTGGCTGCCCGACCACCCAAAAAGGCAAGGTACCACATAAGCATTTTTGTTGTCTCTGTTTTGCCTGCTCCACTTTCTCCACTTACCAGAATGGAATTGCTTTTTCCTTCATGTATCATTGCCCTATATTGAAGACACATGCACAAGGTGTATATATCATGTCAGACATGCTGGGAACCTTTAGTTGTAATCAGAGAGCTCAAACAGTTTAACCTATAAGCCACAGTCAGCAACAGCAAATACATGAGGGCTTAGTTCCCCAAGTGGTGCTCCTTTGTATTGTTGCATCATGTGTGCTTCATATAGATGAGGCAGTTTTTGAAATGGATTAATTGCAATTAATATATTTCCAGTGTAAGTCTGTCATGAAGTTAAAAAGAAGTAAGAGATTCATGTTATTGGGAAAACCTTCCTGCCAGCAAGTATAATGAGGAAGGAAACCTTAGATAGATCTCATTGAGTGCATATCTTGTTTTCAGATTCTGCAAGACTCCAGGCTCATGCAAATAAGACAATTTTGTCATGTCATCAACGCCTCCAGCATGAGCTTCTGTATCTTTAGGATAAACTTTTGATAACTTCGTAACAACCTGTGAGACAAGCCAAAAAGTGTAACAAAGAACAAAAGATAAAAAAGAACAGTTCTCTCCTGCCAGAAAAGTTCTCTGGCTATCTAGTTGGCCTCTCACTTTTGCTAGAGTAAATAGTACATATATGCTATGGTATGTGATTTGTGCAAACTTTTGTGTGATGACAACACGGGCCAGGTAAATAACGAGATAAGACATCATTGTCTGTTGACAAACAGATAACAATTCAAAAAAACAGAGTGGAACAAACATTAACATTCATAAAAATGTTCATTACAGTGCCTTTTTTTTTTTTTTTTTGTGTGTGTGTGTGTGTGTCTGTGAGATAGAGAGAGAGAGAGAGAGCACTTCAGAAAAGATCTCAACCAAATCAGTTTTTTTTTTTTTAAATCTTTAAAAATCTTAACTTAACAATATATATATAGATATATATATAGATATATACATACATATGTATATATATATATATATATGTATGTATGTACATATATATGTGTATACATATCTACATATATTTATGTATGTATGTATGTATGTACATACATATACATATATATATATATGTAGATATGTATACACATATATATGTATGTATATATGTAGATATGTATACACATATATATGTATGTGTATATACATACATATGTATATATATGTATGTCTGTGTGTGTGTGTGTGTGTATGTATATGTGTATGTATATGTGTATGTATATGTATATATTTATATATTCAGCCTATAGGATTGGCTTGACAAATCTTCGTCACTCATTGCACCTTGCACAGTCAGTTTCTGTAGAATACAATGTGTAGTTCCTTTGTGCAAGCCAAAATTAACACATAGAACTGCATCAATCTTACTTCTATTTTTGCAAACAATATATGATTAATCATTATGTCAAAAGTCTAGCAACATCTTAATGCAGTAAACTTTACCCTTTCTGCTTTCTTAGATTATAAGCCTTTGATTTGAAACTCTTTAATAATGTAACAAGCAGTGTCTGAGAGAAAAATCAATTCAGAATGACATATGGTTGCTCTGAGTCTAGTCCTGTCCTAGATTCCAAATACTTAAGAAAGGGAGCTTCTAAGAAAATGGAAGAGGCATAATAGAATGGACAATGAGATATCAGCTATAGTTGCAATAAGTCATGCAGCAAAAATACTTCAATTTGCGTATTGTGGTTTGACGTGTACAAATTTATAAGGATCTAAAAGTGTAAGAAGAAAGGGGAACATCATCTAATGTATTGAAGCCTTACCTTTTTTCCACTACTTGTCTGGATTTCAACTTCTTGACCTTTTATTTTATTTACTTGTCCATCAATCCAAACTAGTTCTGGGTCTTCAACCCAGACATGAGAACCAATAATTATGTTGGCTGAAGTCCCCTGCAACAGTCAAAGACAAATGTAGATGTCCAAATTAAATTTCATTGGAAAACTTGGATTTTATATATGCAAGATAGTTTAAGCATAGAAAGCTTTGATTTGATTACACAGTTCCATCAAGGCACATGCTACAGCAATGTTTTAGCAATGTGCTTGCTACAGCAATGTAATCCATCAATTATTTTCAGTGTGATGCTTCAACCGGATCTTTTTATTTACGGATAAATTGCCAGAACCAATAATTTGTATTTGATGATAAAATTGGTTTTTCCTATACTTTTATTACCATGTTGAACTCGACCATTTTCCAACTCAGCTTTCAAAGGATGTGTCAGCAATCCTCAATACAATTAAGATGAAGATGCTCTTTGATGTAAATTAAATGCTTAATCTAAGTAACAGCACTTCATAAATAGCAGGTTCTATTGAGTCATTTTATGGAAATGAATTGGCATTAATTTGTGAAATAGCAGGTTCTACGATGTATATTTATTGCCAGAATTTAATTTCATTTGTAGATTAATTGCTTAATCAATAACAGCACTCCAGAATCTTCATATCAAACTTTTCCAACTGTTAGTAACACAGAAGAAATTTTATGCTGCATTCCCGGACAAGAAAGAGTTGTGAAAACCTGAGGTCACTGAAGCTCTAACACATGAAGTATAGAAAATTCACTTGGAGCTTTTAACTTCCTTCTTACAAGAATATGGAAACTAAAAGAATCCCTGTCATATCTAGGCTCCTAATCTCCAAATATCGCATTCTAACTCAAGCATAGGAAACAAAAGATGTGCCTTTGGCTTCCAGGAGTTCAAAAAAATTCCCTCATAGTGTCCCATATCAGCATTCCCTGAACAATAACCAAGATTGCTAGTTAGTGTTGCAACAGTTTTGCAATACTACATTCAAGCATTGGCCGGAGACAAGTAGTTTAGTCTCTTAATTAAGGTTCAAAACAGGGTTGACATCATTCTACACTCGAGTGACAATATCCAAATGATTTCTAGCATTCTTCAACAGTTTTAACATCGATATCGTCCTAGAATCACCATTTTCTTTGTTGGAAGCTACAAAGTTAGCACTCAAGCTTGTAAACTGACGTTTCAATTCTTTTAAACCAAACAGTAAATTATTTAACTAATCTTTTACTGCAATGACATAACAGGTGGATCAAATCGTGAGATTTCCGAATGAATAAAAAATAAGAAAGATACACAAAGTTTTTTGCTGAAAAAGAAAATTCTTTAGCAAATAGCAACGATTAACTACAAAAAACCAAAAAAGGTATAAATAAGCTTGATGACTTACCATATTGAAGATCAAATTTTATTACTAATTAACTGTTCTCAACGGTCTTCTTCTTCCTCTTTCTCCAGCATTACCGCAATCTCCTTTTCAGACTATACTGATGCTACACAGAAATGCTTGCAATCTAACAAGTAAAGAAGAAGCGTGATGAAATACTGTTCAACTGTTTTTCTTTTTCTTTTGGGCCGGGGGGGGGGGGGGGGGGGGGAAGGGGGATAGGTTTAGTTGCGCAAGCGACAATGTCCATAGTTCCCCTGAAAGTTCGGATCGTCTTCTTCTCCGATTTTCAGGAAACTCGTGGCTGAAAAATCTTCTGTGTGTTTCTGTCTCCCTCGTCAAAATTTTCGAATGTCGTGTGAATATATATGTACGTGTCCGTGTGTGTTTATCCGCTCGTGGTCTGTTTGGCACTTGGAACAAGTAAATAGATTGCTTAAAACCAATTCGGAACAAATTTTAGTAACTTTTTTGTTCTTTTTAAACGCAAATATTCATTTTGACAATTGTAAATAGAATTAAAAGACAGTAATATGATAAGTTGCGCATTAGTTGTAATACAATTGAAAATTTTTTGTACAGTTGAATGTTAGAATTCATATTTTCTGTCAAATAAAGTTAGAAAATTTTCTCCATGCATGAAAAAAAAATGGAATTTATGCATCTAGTGACAAAACGATTGAGGGAAGGTAGGGAAATTAGAAAAACAATAATGAAAATTGGCCTTTAAAAGCTTTGAAAGGTTTCAAAATAAATTTTCACTGTCATAACTAATGTTTTGAAACTCGAGCCGTTAATTGAACCAGTGAGGTGAACAAGTCACAGTTTAATCGATTGGATTGGTTCAACCTTCGTCCAAAGATTTTTTAAAAAATAAAATATGTAAATACCTAAATATTTTATGGACTAATACATGACATCACCTGATAAAAAGTTAAATATTTCTAAAAAAAACTTGGAATCAACAAATAAAGTTTTAATGTGAATTCAAACAAATAAATTCATCTCAATTGTACCTATAAAAAATAATAATATAATCTCAAATTCTATCCAAAAACATTACCACATCCTAAAATTAGTAATTAGTAACATCATGTTTTTAAAAAATTATTCTTTTTTTAATAAGTATAAAATTACAAAATTGTTAGTTCATGGTTCAAATCAGTTCAATCGTTCCATACAGTATTGATGATTTTTAAGAGTTTTCGAGTGTAGTCAACCCAATATGTGAACAAAACCGAAGCCCTAGCCAACTCATGGTTCGACCAACCAAACTGGCTAGTCCGATATGATTTTTAAAACATTTGTTGATTTATTACATGAAGAATTACATTATAGCTTTCACGAAAACTATCCATTCAATTGGCTTTTACAATTGCACCAAATTCGTGTATCGAATCTTTCAAACCATAATGTCTCTCTTGGAAAAACATCTAAATTGGATCCCGATTTCTCAATATCGGTCATATATTCAATGTATATCTTTTAATCGCTTATAATCACTTATTTTTTTCAGTGTTATGTCTAGTTAAACAAACTTATAAAAGATTATATTCACTTGCTTCTCTTTCATGTGAAGTGAATATTTTGTCGATTATGAAAAAACTTATAAAAGATTAAACAAACAAACTTATGAAAAAATTCAAGGTAAACGTTTATGTATCCAATTTTGTGGCAAGGAATAATTCTGATGTTTCCAAGTATGGGGCAACTCTACTTGCACGCTTTGTTGAATGTTGATTTATTAAATATTTAAATGCATGCTTTTGAACTTTCAGCGCTCCTTTAAATGTGAACATCTTAATTGAGAACGTAGGCAGGATATTGTCGTTTGACTTTTTGTCGATTAAAGTATAGAATTTCAATTAAAAGCGTCTACCTAAAATCCCATCTTCTTAGTGGTGAGTTTGTAAAAGGCCATGCATACACTATAATAATCTGCCTCAAAAGTTTGTAGCATTTAGAGGAAACTGTGCAAGAAGTTTGTAGAATATATATAGGAATCCTTACTTTAATGCCTGATCTTTACATAGAATAATTTTATACCACAATTATTTCTTAATCATTCTTAGTTTTAGTACTTCCTATCTTTTCTACCTTTTCTACCAGTGCATTAGATGCACGTGATTAAAAATATTACATGTGGAAACATTTTTCTTCATATGGGTTTTTTTTTTTTTTTTGGTTAATAATTGGTCATTTACATATATTTGCATATGAAGCACTCATCTCCTTAGATATATCTAGAGAGATATATAAATTACTACTTATATAAGCTATATAAATTCAGTATTCTATCTAATTAACAAACAAGCAAAAATAGGAAGAGAAAATATAAGGTAATTTCCCCTACCATTTGATTAAGAAGACAAAAACCCCTTTTATATTCTTGCCCCAACTACAAAAGCAACCTTTCGAAAAGATATATAAAAGGCAGTTTATCCATACGTACGGTAGCATTTCTAGATGATACTGAAGTACATTTGATGACATGGCGTAGCAAATTAGCCATGATAGCGTCTTTATTTCAACACGGAGCGCCGTATTTGGTTTTCATCATTTGGTCACTTTTTTAATGAGTTGATAGGACGAATAATTTAATCTTACAACTTTGTCATCCAAATTTATTCTTGTTGTACGAAAAGAAACATCTACTGGTGGACAAATGCTTTTCTAGAATGAGTACGTGGCTAGACTTTCTGGAGGCACTCGGTTTAGAAATTTGCAAGATCGAGTGACATTCAACGACCCTTTTTTCACCAGATGAATCTTTGTCCCTTAATTTTCTAGATTTGCCTCTGCCTCCGGGTTGATTTCGAGGAAAGTTCTCTCAATCCATCCAGATTAATGCACAAAAAAGTTCCCACATATAAATATGGAAAGATCGCTCTACTGCGCTAGCATGCCTTCAAAATCGACCCTTTTCTTATTTGGTTTCAAGAAATGGAAACAGGCAATCGAAGCAGCTACAAGCATCAGGATCAGCAGAGTCAGGGCAAGAAACCATCTGAACAACCCCTGAAGGTGAAGTATATTTCGAGCCCAGTAATGGTCAATGCTAGAAGTCCTACAGAGTTCAAAGCTATCGTTCAAGAGCTTACAGGCAAAGATTCTAGCGAGGGGCATCATCAGAGAAGCCTAGGAGATGCCGGGGGCAGAGCGACTTCGGTGGAATATAGCCAGCTGCCTACTGATTATGGTGAAAAACGTGCTAAGCTCGGCTTTGAAGTTGGCCGGATTCAGGGATCAAGCACCACGGCAGGTCACGAGTTTGACGAAGATTTGTTCTGGAAACTTTCAGAGGGCTTTTCTAAATCTGAATTTCCGTATAGATAAGATTCAGCAAAATTACTTTCCATATACATAATGTTGTTAATGTTGAAGACATCGTGGCAGAAATTCTTAGTCTCTACTTTGTAGTATTACTTTGTGAACTATATGATCAGCTTCATCAGTATAATAACGTGTCAGCATCTTTAATTAAGATATTCTCTGACAACTTGAACAGATTTAAGGGGCGGCGAAAAATACCGAGCTCCAACAAAATTTGTGGTCAGTAGATAGTGTGCTCTTGTTTCAATTCGCCTTACTCGCCAATTTTCATGTAAGGCTATGTGCGGAAAATAAAATATTTACAAACCGATAATACTGTGATAACATGAGAATTTTGTGGTATAAATAGAGATCGCTTTAGTATTCTTATATCACCTTGTTATATTAGAATGCATCACTATATCTATGTGATTCTTGTGTGTACCACAACATGTGATGTAATTTATATCACAAAATATACAAGTGACAGATTAAATCCAATTAATATAAAAATCCACTCAACTTGGAAATGGAAAGAAAAGAACACTAAGCAAGACAGCTGTGCTGAAGGTTTGGACTTATTTTGACTGTTTAATTTCCCACATGTGAATTGCATCAGACCAAATTTTAGCATCGTCCGTGTAGAACTAAGTAGGACTTTAGGGTGGACATCTAGCCATCGCAACAAATTGCATACAGCACTAGACTTTTGGTCTTGTGCATGTAAAGATTAATTGGCTAATCATAGCAAACCAAATTACCAAAAATCTACCTACTTTTTCCTGGTTTTAAAGTTCCGTTTGATCAAGTACACATATGAAACGAGATTTAGACGTAGCCTAGTGATGAAACTCCACTATTGTGTCTTTAAATAATATGTATTCGACCGTCACCGTTCCTATTTCCCCCAATATACCGTGGGGACCGAAAAAGTAGATTACATTTGAAACTCGATCATAATCTAGTGCCACTATTAGTCTATTGTACTCGCACAACTTTTTTTCAATCTGTTCCCAGGATTTTACTTAAAAATTAGATAACGAACTCCCATGGAAGTAACTCTTTTCTGTCGTGGCCGGGCCTTTAAACCCCCGCTGCCAGGGACTGACGGTCTCGTCTTTGGCAATTGTATGATTGTTGCTCGTAATTTGTTTCGAAGCTTCCCCTCTGACCAAGAAACAGAAAAACAATTGTTAGGTATATCTACTTTGGCGTGTACCTTTCAATTTATTAAAACTAATAGAAGCTTAGTTGATTGCCTAAAAATATCAGACGCTTCCCAAGTAACGTCATCCTACAAGACTAGCCAGCCATTCACGAGCTAATGACCGTGGAAAAATTTTCAGCTAGAAGTGACAGATTTAGGTATACATGTGATATATTCAACGTCTCTTTCCATCTTGCTTGGCGTTTAGGCTTGGTCAAAGACACGCCCGCATAAGTTTTTGTGAATAAAAGCTGTACTTTTTTTTCCCCCTCTTCTTCAACTCTTGTAATAAAATAAGATTTCTCAAAAAAAACCAAAAAGGGGTAACTACGGATCAATATCTCCAGATAATCCCTTGAGATTTCAAGATGCATATTTCTGCAAGTAGCACATTCAGATTTACCAACTTCACTAGGAAATCCAAACATGCTGGCACCATGAAACCACATTTTTTGCAACAAGTACATCATTAAAATCGGTACCGAGGCAAAACTGCTATGGATCATTCCTGCAAATTTGTTGGAATATTTCTTAGCAAAGGGTATTTGTTATCGCATCATCACAAAACCAACTTGTTAGGTTAACATAACAAGACACGTCAGACATAAACTAGACTGAAAGATGCAGACTATATATAGGCAGAATTATGCGTGGTTATTAGCAGCACGTACCACATCTTATTTTGTAGAAAGCGTTTTAGTAAAAGATAGCCCAAAAAAAAAAAAAAAAAAAAAACAAAGCACATGACAAATGTCATGAAAAAATTTACATAATACACCACCCACAAAGGTACTGAGCCTCATCACTTAAATTGCTAACAAAGGTTTAACAGTTAAAGCTCATGTTTCATACCAAATTACAACCGACGATGACTTCCAACCACCTTTTCTCCACTAAACATCTCTCTAACGGATGCTAGCGCTTCCAGATGATACAGGAAACTAGATTTACTATCCTTAACCTTAATTTCCATCAACAGCAGATTTTAAGTAAAGAGTCTCACCCCCGTCACCACTATGCCCTCCTGAGCTGCCACCTCTCCCGTCAGCAGACATGGCACTTCCCATGTCATGCTTACTTGCAGCAGCCTGCAGGCCCTCTCCAGCTGTGCTGCGGCCAAAATCAAATCCTCCACCTCCAAGATTTCCACTGCCTCCAGCACTGTGTGCCTCGCCTTGCAGAATGTGAAGTCCACTACTTCCAGCAGAGCTCATCCCGAGCTGGTTGTGCAAAGCTTGCTGCTGTTGCAATGCAGAAAATTGCTGTTGACCATACAGCATAGAGGATCGTGCTGCCATAAGTGATTGTGATGTCATTTGTTGAGCTTGTTGGTGCTGTAGGTAGTGTGCCCCAGGCTGGACAATCCCACCAGGAGGGAACTGTTGGGCATCAACAACTTCAACAATTAGATTGTATTACAATAGGGATAGTTGTTACAAGCATAACTTGAAACAGCATTACAACTTTGAAGAGTTATTGCAATAAAGCACAAAAAAAGAAAGAAAAGTGATCCCTAGAGGAAATGCAACACGAGCATCCATAATAATTGGGTCAATATATACAGGTATTGGAGAGAGATTGAAAATTTCAAGAAAGCAACATTAATAATTCCGTAAGAGATATTGATTATGTGCTAAGTCCTTGGTTCTGAGTCTAATAGGAACTGAAGTTCTATCTTACAAGCTATAATACCTGAGAATGCATGCTTGGAGGTTGAGGTTGGGAATCAGCAATAGCAGCAAGGTACATCAGATTTCTCTGTAGCCTTGCTTGGTTCCTGTAGCATTATAAAATCAGCTATCTGATAAAACTTCCAAAAATTTTTTCAAAAGAGGAAAAAGTGGGTGAGGAGGTATTAAGAAAGTAAAGCATTAGTAGTAAAACGCAGGTGACTATTCAGTTTTATACCGCTCAGTGCCACTTGCTTGGCATGTGCTTAAGGATATATTAAGATGGTAAATCATTTGCCCATTTTTCTAATAACAAAAAAAAAAAAGGAATATCCAAACGAAAAGTATCAATGATGAAAGATGAAACTACTCCCTCTCTATTACAATTTAAAAAGCTTAAAAACTTTTTGCCCCAAGAAAACCCCAGTGGAAGGTCTTACTCCTACAAACAAGCAGGAATATTAATGAAACAATGCATCTAGGGGATTTCTCTAACTGGATACTAATGTTCTGAAAGAAGGTTAAGCTTATGACAAGCAGATATTAACTCGAGTAATAAAGCATAGTTAACTTTCACAGGCTAATTTCTCAGAAGGTTTTCCATAAAATCGTGCAAAACCATTCTGTTTGATTATGTTAAAAATCTGGCCTAAGAAAAGCATGGATGTACTAATCCAACAAGCTTTGAAGAAGGGATGGTTGTATTATTCTAACAAGCTTTGAACATTTTACTTGTTTACCCAACTATTTCCCTCGGTTTTTTCTCTTATCTCTTTTGACAAACCAGTGTCAGCCAAAGAAAAGTGTCACTAAGTATATCTCAATAACCATTAACTGCTCATGTTGTTTCCCATTTTTATTTCCTTTTTGGTGATTTTCAAAAATACAAGCTTGAACGTCATTACAGCTCCATGCATACATTAGTCAGGTGATAACAATTAAAGTAAAATACAGAATAAAAGTTAAAAAAAAAAAAAGCAAAAATTTTTACTCACTCTGCACACTCATTCAGTTTTCCTGAGTTTTGGCTCTCAACAATCTTTAGGATTAATGATTTGTTCTCATCCAAATACTGCAAGATTGCATACGATTGAAGAGAGAATCAAGAAAGAAAAGGAACAGAATAGTTGTTACAATAAGTACTCAAAAAAGTAGGAATCAGAGTAATTTGTAAGAGCATTTTGCTCCGTACTGCAACCATATAGCTACAACAGCAATACACCTCAAGATCTGTCTTGTTATTAGTGACTTGATGAGCTTTTTTGTCCGCTCAAAGATTATGCTTTAAGCAACAATCATTGAAGGGATTAACTTTCTGATATGCGAAAGTGAACTGTAATGTTAGCTCACCTGCTAAGATCATTTCAGTAAGAATGACATAAACAAAGTCCATAATGTTAAAAATGTGGCTAGTCGGCAATATGACTTCAGTTGTTCAATAGAATATGTTGTTCCACATGTAAAGGAACACAGCTTGTGCAACTTCCTGTCTTACGTTACTAAACTTGCAGTTCCTCATGATGCTGATGGAAGATGAAATGGTAATCACACGTATCAGGAAAATAACGGATAATGAGCTGCTATGGGCACGTATAATATTCAAGGTATTCAATCAAGCAGAATTGATGATCACCATAATGTAATAAGTGGTGAATTACTATTGTTGTTGATAAGTATTTGCAACGTTGGCACTTTTACTGAGGAAGGTTTGCAAATGTAGCCATTTCAAATTATAACTCAAAAGCTCGACAACAAAGAGAATACATGCGTTTTCAAAATCCCCCCATGTGATTTGATACCCAACCTCATTAAGGTTGCAGCATCAATTGCCAAATGCACACGGCAAAAGACAACTTTGTGCAAAATAAAGTGTGAAGCTGATTAAATAAAGACAGCATCATCTTCACTACCAATAAAAATGCTCAAGTATATCACACTGTAGTACCCGTTATTAAGCATGCAGTTGGTGGATCTTTTTGCATGAATTCTGGCAAAAAGAATACATGCATAAACTGAAAAACAAACAAGACAAGATGCTCAAATAAAGATTTATCACTACGGGAAGACACAAAATTCCTAGCCTTTCTAAGGACTATTCTCCTAGGTAGAAATTGAGGGAGGATACATGAGACCATCACTAAATCACTATTTTTCCATAAATTTAATGGTATTTATAGGGATTCACAAGTTCTTAACTAACATATATAACAATAAACAATGTGAGGTAGAACACAAAACCTCCATTAGTCTACAAACTATTATATAAACACAACCAGAAATAAGACAAAGATAGTATTTTTAATAACTATACAAGCAAATAAAACCAGGTGATAAATGGGTGTACACTAAGTTCAAATCATGCCTCCTCCAAGGATGTGAAATTAGCATGAGAGAGAGAGAGAGATAACAGCAGCAACAAGAATTAGGAAGCCTACAAAAGCATTCCAGTTTATGCTAAGCACAAACAAAAGCAAATACACAAGTAATAGTGTAGGTTTATTAAAAAAAAAACAAAAGAAAAGATATACTATCGTGTACTAATATGCTGTTTTAAAATACATAAAGCAAACAAAGAAAAGGTCAATCAAAAAAAAAAAAAAACAAAGAAAAGGTAAATAGCATATGAGAGTATATGCCAATAATGCAATATATCCTCTAAGGACCAGGCTATCAACCCAAACAAACAAGAAATGAAGCATATTTTAGTATTCAAGAATCGATAATCATATACAAACCAAAAATCCCGTTAAAACAAGAAGAACATGCTATATATACCCGGACAACAGCCAGCTATTTTGCAGCAGAACCTATATATCAAACAGGTGAAACAGTGCTCCAGAGAGTAGCTACTAGATATCCACTAAAAGCATAAACCAGGAGAAGAAGAATATCTACAAAGTGCAAAGCAGGTAAAATGGCAGAAAGGCCAACTGCAAGAGAAGCAGCAGCAGCAGCAGCAGAAGATAGCTAAAAGGCACAGTTGAGTAAGGCAGAAAGGCAGAAGGAGCACAGGAAGGAAGAACTGAGAAGAGAGAAAGAAAGGAAGGGAAGACCTGTTGAATAAGATCAGTTGTGACGTTGCTTGGATAGTAGGCTGCCATCATGGGCTGCATCTGCATCAGGTGCTGCTGCATTCCTTTCTTTTATACCACCCAACCACACACACACACACACACACACACACACACACTCTTTGCGTCTCTCTCTCTCTCTCTCTAATATATGAGTGTATATGAGGCGAGAAGCAAGAAGTATCCTTTTCACTGTGCAAGAAACCAGAGAAGGGCAGCCAGCACACTGGCAAGCAAGAATGCGAAAGATGTCTGGCCCCCCCTTCTTTGCGGTTTATCTGTTCACAACTTCACTTGAGCTGCACAGTGCAACACTCTTTCCTTTTGACGCAAAAATAGGCACCGGACAGTAACAAAGGGCATCAGCTTATGTACTGCAAACCAAAATAAAAAAAGAGATATTGTTGTCTACTATACTCACCTACTGTGTGACTGTGAGAAAAAAATTACCTATGCCAAGAACGTATTTTCATTTGTTAGTCGGATGATGTTCGACCCAATTTGCATATATCAAATTTATTAGTCAGATAATTTTCAGTTAACATGATACATGGAGTGTTACAAGTGTCATTTGTTATAGATTCACCGTTCAAATTAAAAGAATCAAAAAATAAACAGATGCAATTAAACTAGTAACGTTAAAACTGAATTTAAAAATGATATTATTTTTACATAAAAAATAATTACATCACAATACTAAATAGTTAAATCAAATTATTAGGTAATTATATTAAAATATTAAGCATTTATATCTAAATTTAACTTGTGAAAAATAAAAAAGCAGGGAAATTGTGAAGTCAGGTCCGGTTAACACGGCTCTTGATTCAATTTCAACACACCAAAAAATCTGTCACAACTTAAAAAGTCATTTGACTGAGCTTTAAACACTGAATTTGAAAGTATTTAAAAAAAATAGTAATAGTAAAAATAATTGAAATGAAAAGGGGTTTTACTTTTTGGAGGGGTTAGGGGTGCAGTTTTCAATAGAACTCACTATCAAGTCTACAAAAAAGTAGGTCACGTGATGAGATGATGATAAAAAAGTGAATCTACAATTGTACACATTTAACCATGCAAGACAATGCCTGTTGGTCTTTGGGCCACGCTCGGTCCAACATTGATTGGTCACTTACTTAGGTGATGACGTCAAGGATTTTGTTTTTTGAGATATTCGAGGACTTCTTCACGCGTTTTAAAACACTTCTTTTTTCACTCTCCGGTTGTGTATTCAGGGGTTGGATGACACGCGCCGATGCTGGTCTCGGGATATTGGGTTTCTCTGGGTCGCGGAATTCAAAGCATTGTTAAGAGGGCTTTGTTGCTTGTAAGACTTTACGAGGCCTGTGAAGGGTCGGATACTCGGATTCGGTCGGGAACAGTCACTTTCAAATTCAGACCCGATTACAATTCTAGACATTTATTATTATGAAGTACTACTTGACAGGTCATCAGCATTCACAAATTCAATCCGTTGAACATAAATAAATCGTATTTGGACTTTCGTTTGGAAAATTCTGATTGAATTCAATGGTCTGTGTTTGTTCAAAAATTGTAACTGGTGATGTAACTTGTAGATAAGAGTTGTCAAGTTCATATAGAACGTCAGGCAATATAGAATGTCAGTCCTAAAATTTAGGTTAATAACACTTTGCCCCCCCTAAAGGTACAGGGGAGTCACACTTTGTCCCCCTAACCTTTAAATATATACATTTTGCCCCCCCAATCAATTAGATGAGAGAAAATTTGGTTAAAATAAATAGTCAAATGACACAAATACCCTTGACTTGGTAGAGAGAAAGATTTAAAAAAAAAAAACCTCAACCGCCACAATATTTTTTTAAAAATATTTTTACAAACATCTAAATAAAATAAACTACTGAATTTTAAATGAATTAAATATAAAAAATAGCCAACAAAAAATGTGACTATGTTATCATAAAAAATTATACTTTTTGTACTGTTGGAGAGGATCTCTACTAATTTTTTACAAAATAAAAATTGTACTATTATGAATGCAAAGCTAAAATTGAAAATTTTTATTTTTTTTCTTGATTTAAGGAAAATTCTTAATTTTCAAAAAAAAATCTTAATTTTAACTTTACATTCATAACGTTGTAATTTTTATTTGGTAAGAATTAGTAAAGATCCTATCTAATAGTAAAATAAGTATAATCTTTTATAATATTATTGTCACAGTTCTTGTTAACTATTTTTCATATTTAATTCATCTAAAATTCAGTAGTTTACGTTATTTAAAAGTTTTTCATAGATTTTTTGATAAAATATTGTAACGCCTGAGTTTTATTTCTAAAAATTTTCTTCTTTGCCAAGTCAAGGGTATTTGTGTCATTTGACTAATTTTTTTAACCAAATTTTCTCTCACCTAATTGATTGAGGGGACAAAATGTATATATTTAAAGGTTAGGGGGGCAAATTGTGACTCCCCTATACCTTTAGGGGGCCAAAGTGTTATTAACCCTAAAATTTATTTGTAAAGACTTTGTTTCTATAATTATAACAAAAAAAAAGTTATAAATTAGTATTCGACTAGTCCAATAGATAAACGATCATGGACCTTTTTTATCTTCCTTGTGTTTTTTTTTTTTTTTTTTGTATAAATATTTTGCATCAGTCCCAGTGGTCAAGAGAAACTTTTGCCACAAATCTTAAAATCAAATCTCACATATGACAGTTATAAAGAGTTTAAGAGGAGGGGGAGTATGTAGTTACGGGGAGCCACATGTAGTATTTAAGAGGAGGGGAATGGGAAGAGAGCATATGTAGTATTTTAGGAGTCATATCTTTAATTATTTATGACAAATATTCTTAGACTTCACCTAACATACAGTTAAAAGCCTCACATAAGATATATTTGTAATACAACGGTGATTGCTAAAAAAATATATATGTTGCATTTGTGATAGAATTTATGAAGATCGGGTGCTAATGGTTATTTTTCTACAAAGGACGGTTTAAGTCACCAATTCATGGGAAGGGATTTAACATTTGTATTTGAAAAATATTTTGATCTGAATATTTGAAGTACAAGTAAATACCGGTTGATAAAGAAATCTTTGACCATAATTTCCGGAATAGTATTACGACTTGACTTGGCTCGAGTCTCTTTGGTGAAGTCAAAAAAGAATAATTTTCAATAAGCAATTTAAATTAATCTTTGCCAACGAACTGATGCATATATTTCCTTACAATATTTGACTTGATAAAGCAACTAGATCTCGAATGAAATTGAAATGTGGATTAAGTTGAAATTAGTCCTTATAAATGGTCTTTGACGGGCTCTTTTAGTGGATTAAGGCCTATAAGCTTTACATTGTCTAGGCTTGTTAGGCCTGGTATGTCCTTAAACCCTCCTAATTGGCCTTGATTATTCGCCCAAAAAGGTATTATTCGTTATGAAATAGAACAATAATTTAAATGGTTAAGTTTACAGGTTAGTGTCACCGAGTAGAAATGAATTCACATATTTTAATGGCATATGTATGCTCAGCAACAGATATGACAAATGGGTGAGATGGATTGGATTTAGACGGGACTTCATTAGAACTATAAAATATAAATTGTACCCAAATAGTCCCATATTGGTAATGGAATCAAAATGGGCTTGATTAAAATGGGTTTAAATCCATTTTGGTATTACCCAAATACCCAATAATAATTTTTTTGATAGTAAAATAAATAATTTATTAGATATACTTGTAATTTTGAGTAATTTAAATGATATTTGGCTATTAAATATTTAAATTTTTAATTTGAAGTCTAAATAATGTTTAAGTAATTATTCATCATACTCATAGGAGTCCCAAGTAAATCTTATTTATACTTATATTTAAATGGGTATTGTTGTTTAAACTCCCATTTAAGTAAAATTTCATATTTTTTTATACTTATCCTGCCGAAATTAAATTTGAGTATGGATACCCATTGGTCTTGGGATTTAATTGCCACCTCTACTCAGCAATAACTTTTCAAGTCTGGATAAGTTTAAAGTCTTTTAACTTTGTTTTCTAGTCTGGTATCTCAACCCCTCCTCCATCAGCAATTACGCAGATGGTGTGGGTTGGTGGGTATTAACTTTAGGTTTCTCTTTCCCTTTCCCGTTAACGTTTCGAAAAAGCTTGGATAAGTTTCAAGTCTTTTAACTTTTTTTTTTAATTTTTTGTATGATTTTTTTATTCCAATTTTGTTTTATCTGAGTAGTGGCACTTATATTGCTTACTGAAACTATGGAAGATGAAGCGAAAAATAAAAAAGGTTGAAATTTTAGCAACAAAATAAGCAATATAGAAGCAAAACGAAACTTTTTGTTCACTTTTGTATATCTGTGGAAAAAAAAAACATCACACCTATAATTTAAAAATAATAATAATTGAGGATAGAACAAGATTCAAAGCATAGAATCAGTCACCATGATCCTCTCTTTAGTGATTTAAAAAAACACTCACTCTGTTTATTTTTTTACAAATATGCTTCTAGAAATAATTTTAAACATGTTTTTCAATTATATACACATTTATTTAAAAAATTTAAAACTTTACAGTAATTTTTTTAAAAAAAATTTCAAAAACTCAACCATCCAAATTAATGAAATAATTCCGATTGGATATGAAACACACCATAGTGATGATATGAAATTAAGTGGGTAACGAGAGGTAGATTTTAACTTTACTAATCTTTTACTGAGTCATGGAAACCTATTACTTACAAATGAAGATAATGAAAATAACAACTCAGGTACTGAGGGGGCGCTTGATTCGCAGATCGGAATCGGAATCGGAATTGGAATCATTCACTTTGGAATTGGAATGAAGTTTTTCATTCCAATATCTTTGCCTGGTTGGATGTCGGAATCGGAATCGGAATCATTCACTTTTGAAAATTTTATGATCCTAAATCATCTAATTTTATTGATTAACAAATAAATGATGATGTTTATTAATAGTTTATCACAACAAAACAAATAAGAAATAAAAAAGAAGTCAAAGTTGTAAAATTTTTAGAAATGATTTCGATTCCCCCCAATTTAGTTGGGAATGGAGGATTCCCAAATTTTCAGAAATAATTCCGATTCCCCGATTCCCATTCCCTCAAACCAGGCAGGCTATAAGGGATTCATTCCGATTCCCATGTACCAAGCAGCCCCCGAAAATATCACAGAAATTGCATAGGGCATTATGTACTAGCAAAAACTGCAAGTAGCAAGAGGGTATCAGCCTAAAAAATCCTAAATGGGGCCTATACAAGAAGTAGGGAGTACTGATTGCTGCATTGAGTAGCAGAAGTACGGTTCTGAAATGTACTGAAACTGCCAGATTCAGACATTGAGCCCATCTGGTTGTCACCAAAAAAGCAAACTAAGCGAAACACCCCCCACCGTTCCGACAGCTCCACTCCACCCTACGGTATAGGGGGGTGGTAGGGAGATTGATGATCTCATCAGCTGGTCAATGCAAATGGTGATGGTCAAACTCAAGAACATGCCATTGCTAGGGAGTTGGGTGGTATTTCTTCAACCTTTTTTCAACAGTTGAACAGAAGCTTTTGTTTGGATTCCACAAAAAAACCGATTGGGAATCTGGGGATGGTGGGACAGTGCCCAATCAATATTCGAATCAAATCATCAAAAAACGTTGTTGATGCTGCTTCCGGCTTCTCCAACATCTGGAGTGGCATGGGGTCTCTACTCTTTTACTATTCCTATGTTACTCCAGCTGTTCTGTCTTTGATGCTCTTCCTTGTACTACTTCTTTTTACTCTTTCTTGTTTCTTTTTTTTTTTCTTTTAATTTTTTTTCTTTAGGTTAAAGTGTGCTTCTGGCATGAGTATCTGAATTACCCGAATGACCTTGATACTAGGTTTGTTTAGTTTACATTGTAAATATCTACAATATAATTCTCTTTGCTATTATGATCTTTGTTAAAGGAATAAATTTTGATGTACCGACATTGTAATTTTTTTACGTAGTTTAAATGCATGATATATGTACAACATTATAATTTTAAATGTCACTAGTAATGACTTGTTAGTAATCTAAACTTGCTCGTGTAAAATTTTTTTTTTTAACTTGTGAGTTTATATATGGAAGAATAATCCTTTGTGAAATAAATCATTTTCTCTTTATTTTCTGCTTTGTCTACGTATAAATACTAGTTTCTCTGTAAACAGTGCGAATATATGATCCTACAATTAGAAAATATTTTGACTTAGGAATGTCGACAAAAGTGTCCTAAAATAAATTACATCTATTTAGCAACAATTAGAGATTAACAAAAAAAATGTAGTTTAGCTATTGATTTAACTGTAAGCAATTCATCATTGATTTTGTAGTTATCAAGCAATCTTATATATTCAAGGAAACAATGCATCTGGATGATTTTTTTTTTAGTCATTTTTAAAAATAATTACTGTAACAGTTTTAAAAATTCTTCTTGATAAATGTATATGTGAGATAAAAATATAGTTAAAAATGTAGTTTGAAATTTCTAAAAAACACCAACAAACAAACCAAGCATTTATAGTATCATAATGCAATTATAATTCACAATATAGAAACCAAAGCATACCACTTGTCTAGTGATTTCTTTCCTTTTTTTTTTCCCCATTCATCTCCTAATTTTTGTCCCACAGTTTTAATTCCCATTATCCTCATCACATCAACACTCATCTCCGATTAACATTTTTTCCCCTGGTTCAACTAAAGGTCATGCCTGGACTGATTAAACGTAGACATTAATTAGTAAATTCAAACATGCCAATCTTGAATTACTGTATATTTTGCAAGATTCAAAGTTGAAATTTAGATCGTGGAATAAATCCAACATATTAACTGGTCTAATCAAAACAACTTCGAGGAAAGAAAAAGCTTTTCTTGCTTGTCACGAATTTGGAATCATGTGAACAGTATTGTGATGGAGAATGGGTCCAAAGAATCTGTGGCCTGGCTTCATTGAAGTGGGTGCCAAAAGCACTGTGAAATGTGAAAGAGATTTCTGTTCTAATTGACAACTAGGGCAAGGGTCATTTTTGGTGGGATTAACTGAGAGATGGTGCATTATGGACAAAATTCACATGGTCCTTTTTTATAGCACAATTTTCTATTTTCATGTATGATAGCCGTGGCATTTTGCCCTAGGTTGCCTTGTAAATTGCAATTATATAAGCATACTTTGGTTTTTTGCCTCGCTTTGCTGCAATTGTCATGTGACTTGCAAAAGGGGCACCACCTCAGGCCCTAGTACAGTAATTAATGGATTTGACCGTTCTTGGTGTCATTTAGGTACTCATGGACCAAAAGCACATTCAGATTTACAGTAAAATGTGGTTCAAATTTTGCTTGCTCCTGGTGAGAATGAATTATTGACTTGAGTCAGTTTGAATTTTCAAGTGTTCGCCCTTGATTTTGAAGTTTTGTCAAAACTATGATTTTTGCAAAAATTGATTTATGAATTAAAGTATTTAGAAAATTAATAAACTATCTCCATCTCAAAAGCTTTGAAAAGCAAAAGGTATTTGCAAAAATATATCCAAGATACACTTAGAAAAATTTTGTTATTTAAACTCAAAATAAGCTATCTGAAAAATCGAGTAGAAGAGCCCAAAAGCAATTCTTTCTTGGTTAAAAATAGTGATGTTATTTGAATAAAGCTGTGTGAACACAATTCAACTCAACTTGTAAAGCTCAAGTTTGACTCATTAATATAATTTAACGAATCAAATTCGAAAACAAATTTTGACTCGTTTGATAAATGAGCGAGCTCAAACTCATTCATTTATTAAACGAGCACGAGTTCAAACATATATGACTCGACCCAACTCGACTCGAATAACACCTCTTGTCAAAAATAACTTACTGTGTACAAATTTTATGCTAGTACTTCCTAAATATAAGGAAATCAAGCATTTCGTGTCACATTTATGTCTTTCAATGGTGCCCTCGTACTAAGTAATTAATTATCTACTTTGTTCCCACAATTTTTATCCTCTTTAATTTCTTAAATATTTTAATTTTATTCTTTTTTAATTTTTTTTAAATATGCACACACATAAGTTGCTTCTTTCTCACTAATCAAGTATAAAATCTACATGTTAAAAATATCATTACACCATCTACCGTGACGTAAATATGCTTCAATTGATCTCAGCCATCCAAATCAAAATGGGAAGAAGTTGACTGCAAACCCTTTATCCATAATACAAACTTAAAACCTTTTGGACAACTGGCATGGACGACTACAACAATGTCAAAACATTAGTGCGCGCTAGGAACAAAAATAAACATCAATAACTGACTTGATGCTTGTATTTTGAACATGCTGAATAGATTAACACAAAAATTTGACCGCAAAATCAGGAGTTCAGATGTGGCTATTATGTGAAATTCTTTTTGTTTCTAATTGCTTATATGGTTGCCGGCTGCAAGAAAAGTCTTGATACGGGTTTCTTCCCATGTGCTTAAAAATCAATGTGTTACTCGTTCTCAAATTCAATTCGTGGAACTTTGCAATTCGACCCGGAAACATGGTCTACCGGATTCAATACGTGATCGATATAGCCCCAGATGCTCCCTGATACTTGGTTCTAAACCGCTTTGGTCCTATGTTACACAATTTAGTGTTATATTCATATTATACCATTTAAGAGAGTGACAAGTGCACATGAATGTAACACCAAAAGAAGGACACCTATCACTCTTTTAAATGGTGTAACACCAAATTGTGTAACAGAGGACCCAAATCCTTCGTAAACTTTCATTAAGAGTAGTGGTAAAAGCACAAGTGATACATATTGAAACCATGCACCTGCATGCATGTCATTTAAAACTAAAAGGAGGACAAAATTTGAAGTAAATGAATGGTTTGTTTTTAGAAGAATAATAGTATCAAACATCAGTACAGTAGTAAAAGTTGTCTGAGGTTATACAACTAAACCTTAGATTAATCCATGGCTGTTCCTCAAACAAAAATTGAAGAAATAAAAGAAACGTCAGATATGTGTACACTGTAGTCATCTACATTTGATAGTATTCGAAAAATTTACGCTAAATGGTTAAAATTGGGGCCTCATTTTTATGCTTATTCAGTCCAATTTGAAGTTGAACTGCGACCTCTGGAAGGCCTGGGGTACCATGGGCACCAAAGTTCACTTCATTTTGAGCTATTTATTGCAGTGTCCATGGCTAGATCCAGGAACGTACGTGCACGGATTTGGGCTAGGAGGATTCAGAGGACCCTTGGGAAGAGATTGAATGATAAGATTTGCCTTGAACCATAAGTCTCCCTCTAAGAGTCTCACTGCCTCAACTTCTTGAGAACTGAATAATGCAACGAACAACATTGCTCCCATGATAATGCAAACTAATTTCTTCGAGAAATTACAGAAGGAAGCCGCCATTTTGCTTGAAAACTCACACAGTGAAATTAATGTTGATGCTATTCTTCTTGTCTTAATATGCCTGTTAGAGCTTGGAGATGTTGAGTATCGTTACGAGGATCCATATATATAATGCAAACAAAAACAACGTTAACGCTTTGATGTGTTGTAAAGTACAGGCAGTTGACTGAGGAACCGCGCTTTGAAGTTTGACAAGTAATGGCATTGGTCTAAATCAAAAAACGCGAATGCCCTTGAAAATTAAACAGGTTTTGCTTTATTATATCCACATAGAATTAGTCAAATGCTTGTAAAAGCAACCACAAGTATTTGACTATTTAATTTTCAAGGTTTAATAATGTACTTGTCGAACACTTCTGAAACTGATGATTTAGTCGAAGATTAGACTTGGCAATATGCATGAGGGGTGCGAACAAAATTGAGGACTAATTCATTCAGTTTACAACCAGCGCTGGATGCAAACATACTCACAAAAGATTTTTCTGCCATCAACAATATTTAGTCTAAAATTTTCAATGAAATACTTGTGCCGTACGTCAATCAAATATTTACGAGTGATATATGACAATAATCACATCCTTAATTAATTATCTCATATGGTTGCAAAGGCAGAGTTTGGAGGTCTATCCCAATTTCTGCATATATATATATATATATATATATATATATATATGTTGCTGTTTAACGCACGCCAGGGTTGAATTTTTGTATAATCTAAATAAATATCTTGAAATGGATATACCTACATTTTTTCAACTACAAATAAAATGCATTGAAAGCATTTCAAAATGCTTAGAACAATAGAATAAACATAGCATCTTCTGTATATTGGCACTGTACAATTTTACTTTATTTTTCTAGCGTGCCTAAAACTTGTCACGGTCTCATTTCTAAAGATTTACAAACAAATCATCTATTAGTGGGTTCTTCAGATCCCTGGTTGCACCTGACATTTTGTGCATCTCAATTTTTTTTTTAATTTGAGGAATTTATATATCTCAATCATATAATTCATGTTTGAACTTCGTTAATTATAATTTTAACATATGCTTTGAAATACGCATATAGTCAAGATTTACGTTTGTTTTCTTGGTCAAGATACGTACAAGTTATTATGACATTAACCAAGTCGTCCTAAGACATCTGATGCTGACTGCCAATTCGAACCCTGAGTCGTTGGCTATCCTTTATAGATTATCTATGACAAAATCTGATATTCAATGGTGAACCACACCCCATGCATGGCATGACGCAAAAGATCAAAAACGAAACCCTTGACTTGTCTCAATGCCAGACTTAGACTTGGTCCCTGTAATTTTGTTATTGAACAAGTCTTGCGGAAAACATAGGCTATAATACAACATTAGTTCACGGGATCTTTTCCCGGTTTTGAACGACAACATCGGACAACTGGAAAGGCTGTAGTTGATTCTGGCTCGCAGTCATAATTTTCAAATTCTAAGTACGATCTGTCAAAAAATGAAATATTACAAAGGGAAAAAAAAATGGTACAAAGTGACGTAGGACAATTGAAAAACATCCTTGGCCTATTTATTTGTTGTATATACTTCAATACAAGTTTTCAAAAAATTTAGAAATATTTCGATGTCTAAGTTATTGGTTGGTTCAACTGATTGTATATGCATATGGGTTCACTTAATTTGTTAATCGTATTTTACCGTCATTAACAGGACAATGCTTATCAAAACAGTATGCTATTAGATTGATTTATCAAAATAGATAAAAAAAAATATTATAACATAAATACCAATCAAATTAAAAAGATTATTTATAGAATTCTAAATATTTTGTAACATAAGTAAGAAAGTTACAAATAAGAAGATATAAATAAAATTTTTTGCAACATAAGTAAGAAAAGTAGTTGTGCTGCCTTTTATACTCGACATATAAGGTATATGAAAGTAATTCTTTAAAATAGTGTACATTCAAGGTATATAAAAATAATTTTTTTATTTAACAACAAGAAACATATGATAATTAAAACATAAAAGCATAAGATAACATACATCTCAAAAAATAAAATGAAAAAAAATGATATTTTGCGCTTGAATTATATTAAATTAGAGTATGAAATGACCTGATAGTTCCTAACTCCTCGATAGTATTTATGAATATTAACATTTAAAAGATGCATGCGTTTAGCTTCTTGTTAACTGCAATTTTGAAAAACTAAAATCTAAAATTGGAACCCTTTTTGTAAATGACGATCTATTAACCTAAGCGTTTTAAAATAATATTAACATGTGGGACATATACCCGGACAAGTTTAAATATCATTTTAACCGCCTTTACAAATGATGATATGTTAACATAACAGTTTTAAAATTGATGATCTGTTAATCAAACTGTTTTAAAATTATACTAACTTGTAGGACATGTATCCAGACAAGGTTGCAGTTAGATAAGGTTTTAAAAATCAATATCCAAAACGGGAACCAGTCAGTTAAAACAAGTATCAATTAATCTAAATTCAGTTAGATTATAATCACATTCATAATCCGAATAAAACGAGTTTTCAGTTTATTTGGCACACCCCTAATCATAGGAGTCGAGCCCCAAAGATAATGCGTTAACTTTCTTGATACACTCGACGGTGTAAAGCCAGCGTTAGACGGAACATATTAACAGCATCGAACATAAACAAAAGGAAGGTTGTCCAAATTGCTCATCTATCTCACTATCTGTCAACTGTTAAAAACAACAATCAAGGTTACTTTCAAATATTCCCTTTTTAACAAGAATTAACCTTTCTTCTATTGAAAGGTGCATGAAGTGAAAATGGTACTGCAATTGGACAAGAAAAGAATAACTTCCAATCCCAAGCAACTACCCAAAAACACCCCCGCCAAAAATTAAAAGAAAAAAAAATACCATTGATGGAATAATCTATGTAGAAATGCTTCAATTCCTCGTACAGAAATCAGTCAGATGGAAATTTGATTACTTAATTGCGCTTTCAAAAAATGCAACAACAATGTCCCATTGTGTCTTCAAAAACGTGGTTTGATGTTTACCACCAATAATGTTGCTCCTTGCAAAAGCAATTTATACAACCTAGGTTACTGTTTATCTCTGAGGAATCCAAGAAATCATCCCAGCCACCATCCTCGAGCCTTTTTTCCCTTTAACAAAACCTCGTCTCCTGTTTTCTTGAAATTGGGCCATGACACACAATTCTACACAAAGACAAGCTTATTTCATAACTTTTCTACCAGTCACTAGTTACTAAAGAAGATCTACTACCTGTCACTTTATATTTTCTTAAAGATCTTTTTTGTTGTATATTTGCGGAGGAAGGTTGCAAGGAATAGAAAAGCCCAACCTAGTTTGTCAATCAAAACCACCAACCCCACTAGCCTTACAAAACGGAGTTGTAAATTCATTATTTGTTTTTAGGTGTATCGAAAATTTTGCATGAGCAATGCCGAAGGGGTTAAACAGTAAAATAGAAAAGGATGTTTTTGTTGGTGCAAAAATGCACAACAAAAATTCACAGCGATTTCATCACAAATCCTGAAGCATTTGGTATGTCGTTTCAGACAATTCTTTCTCACCAAGCCTTATATTATTTTAGTCATTTGTTTTAGTTAGGTGCCATGTGTCCTAGTTTAATTGGTTAATTTAGGTGGGTGTATTGGTTGTAGTCTGCGTGTGATTATATCCTAGTAGTACTGGTTTAGGTTTTGGTTTTCTGCCGCACTTGCATCATTGTTTTGGTTGGTTTTTGCTTTGAACTGCGCAGCCTTCCCCGTTTGTTTTTTTTGGAAACTTTTTGTGGCCTTTTTTCGTCCTTTTCAAGAAAAAAATTTTCTCCCTCAATTTTTCTTGAGTTATCGAAATTCTTGTGGATTTTTTTCATCTATTTAATTTGAGTCTTTCAGAATGGTATCACAGCCATGACACCCATAAATATTACTTGTTCAGTTCTAAATTTGAAAAATAGAGAGGAGTATAGTTTTTGAAAAAAAAAAAAACAGATGTTAACTCATCTAAAAACATGTGGGTTAAATCAATATGTAGGAAAAGGGTTTGGTGAAGATACTAATACACAAGAGACAAAAATAGATAACATGGTATTGTCACAAATTTATCAGGGAATTGATATATCAATTTTTAAAAAAATGACTAATACAGATGCAGCAAAGGAGGTTTGGAATATTTTAGAGAAAACATATAAAGACATAAATCGGGTTCAACAAAGCAATTTGATGATGTTAAAAAGGAAATTTGAACTTGCAACGATGAAAAAATCTAATTCAATTGAATCATATTTTTTTCATTTGTCAGAGATCAAGAACGAGATGACACTCAATAATCATCAACTTTCTAATAAGGTATTTGGTGAAAAAGTCCTTAACACTTTACCCATCAAGTTTGATCACGTGGTGATAGTAATTCAAGAGACCAAGGATTTATCAGAATTAAAAATTGAAGAATTGTAAGTCTCATTAATTCTACATGAGCAAATAATTAATGGGAAGACGGAGCACACTCCGGATATTGTGGAGAATGTCCTACAAACACAGTTAAATTTGACGGCAAATGATGAATTCAAGGAGCAAGAAAATTTTCATAAGAGAAATCAAGACAATAACAATAGAATTCGTGACTACAATAACAAAGGTAGAGACCAAACCAACAACAGTGGTAGAGGCAGATGGGATTCTCAACGTAGTGGTAGAGGTAATAATTTTAATTTTAGAGATGACTCTGGTAGAATTAGAGGTGATGGTTATAATTATGACAATAAATATATTTTTAACTAAAATAATGATGGTCAGAGAATTCAGTGTTATAACTATAAAAAATTTAGACATAAAAAATTTGAATATAGATCTAACTGTAATTTTCAAACTAATGTTTTTGAAAATCAAGTTCATAATAATATTTAAAATTCAAAGACTTTACTATTGGCCTGCAATGATGATCGAGTTGTTGATAAAAATAAATAGTTCTTAGACACTGGATGTAGTAATTATATGTGTGAGAAAAAAGATTTCTTTTTTGAGTTTGATGAATCTGTCAAAGGTAAAGTAAAACTTGAAAATAACACTGGCCTACTAGTGTTTGATAAGAAAAAATACCCATTAGCCTAAAAAATAGATCTACAAATTTTATTTTTGATGTGTTTTATGTGTGTAAATTGAATCATAATTTATTAAGTATGGAGCAATTGCTAGAAACACATATGACATTCGTATTAAACAGGATATTTGTATGATTTTTTATGAAAGAGTTTATATGATTGCTATGGTGATAAGAACTCCAAACCGTTTATTCTCTTAAAATTTGAATAGTAGAGATTTTTCTTATTTGAATACTATTATTGATGGTGATAATCGGCTGTGGCATATGCAGTTTGGTTTTTTAAATTTTGACAGTTTAAGATTGTTGACTAACAAAAGGATGATTTGTGGGTTACTTATTAGTATCAATTGTCCTGGCAAAATTTGTGATATGTGTGTTTTGGATAAGAAACAAAGGAAAATTTTTCAGACAGGTAAATCATAGAGAGCAAGAAGATCATTAGAGATCATCCATTTGGACTTGTGTACTGTAGAGGTATATTCTAATGGTAGTTACAGGTATTTTATTACGTTTATTGATGATTTCAGTAGGAAGGTCTAGGTTTATTTTTTGAAGGAAAAATATGATGTCTGTGAAACGTTTAAAAAATTTAAATTTTTTGTTGAGAAGTAGAGTGGTTTTCAAATGAAAATTTTAAAAACATATAAGGGTCAGGAATATATTGCTTGTGATGATTTTCTTGAGAAAAATTATATTCACCAGCAGTTGACAGTTAGGTATACTCCATAGCAAAATGGGATGGTAAAGAGAAAAAATAAAACAATTATAAATATGGTAAAATATATGTTAAAATTGAAAATATGTCAAAGTCTTTTTGGGCAGAGGCAGTTATTAGTGCTATTTATCTGTTAAATAGGTGCCCTACAATAAATTTTACTGATAGAACCCCTGAAGAAATTTGGAGTGGTAGGAAACCATTTGTTGACCATCTCAAAGTATTTAGGTGCATTGTTTATTCGCATATTCCTGATTAGTTGATGAAAAAAATTGATGATAAAGGTGAAAAATATGTGTTTATTGGTTACATTAAAGCGTCTTGAGTTTATAAATTATTTAATCCTATTTCAAAAAAATTAATCGTTAATAGGGATGCAACTTTTAATGAAAAAGGTGTTTAGAACTGAAATAAGGAGGATTCTAAAGATGCAGATTTGACTTTAAATTTTTATAGAGAGAATGAAAATACTAATTTTCAACAAGTGCCTATTATTTACGGCTCACAACCTGAGTTAATAGGTCGTCCATAGCGCTATAGATAGTTGCCTGCTTGTTTGTAGGATTATGTTGTTACTCCTAATAATGTTGCTTCTAATGAGAAAATTGTTAATTTTGCTTTGTTTACAGATTGTGATCTTGTTATTTATGAAGATACTGTCTAAGATGATCGTTGGGGGAAAGCAATGGATGAAAAATTCATGCCATTGAAAAAAAATAATATATGGCAGTTTACTACTCTTTCAACTGGTAAGAAGGCCATTAGAGTGAAGTGGGTCTACAAAAGGAAGTACAAGCTCAATGGGGATGTGGAAAAATTCAAAGCAAGGTTAGTTGTTAAGTGGTACAAGTAGAAGCCAGGGATCGATTATTTTGAGATATTTGTACCTATTGTTAGATTTGACACTGTTTGTTGGATAATTTCTCTTGCTGTCTAAAATAAATAAAAAATTCATCAAATGGATGTTAAGTCTGCCTTTTTGAATGGAGTGCTTGAAGATGAGATTTATATTGAACAGCTTGCAGGTTATATTAGAAAAGATCAAGAAGATAAGGTGTATAAGTTGAAGAAAACTTTGTATGGTTTGAAACAAGCCCCACGGGCTTGGTATACTCAAATTGATTCCGATTTTTTTTTCGTAAATTTTTTAGGTGTTCATGTGAGCATACTTTGTATGTTAAATCTTCCGATCGTGGGGATATTTTGATTATGTGCCTGTATGTAAATGATTTAATTTTTACAGACAATAATTCTGAAATGATTGTTGAATTTAGAGATACCATGATCAAGCAGTTTGAGATGACAGATATGGGTTTGATGCCTTATTTTCTTGGTATTAAGGTTTTTCAATCTAACCGTGATATTTTATTTCTCAATGAAAATATGTAGATGATATTTTGAAGAAGTTCAAGATGGATGGAACTAAACCAATTTTGACACCTGCTGAGAAAAAATTGAAGCTGATTAAAGAGGGCATTGGTGAATATATAAATCCTACCTACTTTAAAAATTTGATAGGAAGTTGGAGATATTTGATTTCTGCGATACCAGATATCAATTCTAGTGTTGACCTGATTAGCAGATTATGAAAAATCTATGTCAATCACACTTGTAGGTAGTGAAGAAGGTCCTGAGGTACATTAGAGGTATTTAGGGAGATGGTATTTTTTATTCTTGTAATGATCCTATTGAACTTTATGGTTATACAGATTGTGATTGAGCTGTTGATACAGTTGAGAGAAAGAATACTTTAGGTTGTACATTTTTTACTGGCTTGGAAATATTTTCTTGGAGTTCTAAGAAGTAACAGGTGATAGCTTTGTCTATTGTAGAGGTGGAGTATGTTGCTGCAATTAACAGTGTTACTCAAGTATTATGGTTGAGGAGGATGCTTGGTGTTCTACAACACAAGCAAGATGATTCTATGAAGATTTATTGTGATAGTAAGTCAGCAATCGAGTTGTCCAAAAATCAAGTTCTTCATGAGCGTAGTAAATACATTGACATCAAAAATCACTTCATACGTGAGTTGGTTTGTGACAAGGAGATTGAGGTTAATTATTGCAGGACTGAAGAGCAAGTGATGGATAATTTCACGAAAGTTTTGAAAACGGACACATTCTTGAGGTTGAAGAAGATATTAGATATGCTTATGTTTGAAGAGTTTAGTTTAAGAGAGGCTATGTAGGAAATTAATTAAACCTAACCTTATATTATTTTAGTCATTTGTTTTAGTTAGGTGCTATGTGTCCTAATTTAATTGGTTAATATAGGTAGGTGTATTGGTGTCAATGTGCGTGTGACTATATCCTCGTAGTATTAGTTTAGGTTTTAGTTTTTTGTAGCAACTTTTCACGGCACTTGCATCATTGTTTTGGTTGGTTTTTGCTTTGAACTGCGCAGCCTTCCTCGTTTGTTTTTTTGAAAATTTTTTGTGGCCTCGTTTCTTCCTTTTCAAGAAAAAATTTTTCTCTCTCAATTTTCCTTGTGTTTCTTGTCTAAATTCCTGCAAATTTTCTTCATCTATTTGATTTGGGTCCTTCAATATTTGCAATTGTAATATCATTAGCAAAGAAAACTCATCTACAGGTCATGAAAGGTGTCAACAAAAATTGGAAACATATGTAGCTTACCTAAGATTATAGTGCAAGCTTCAAGTAGTGAAAAGACAATTTCAATAATGGTTGACCTTGAGCATGATTTTTGCAGGATTTGTTACACTTGAAAAGACAGTTTCAGTAATGGTTGACCTTGAGCATGATGTTTGCAAGATTTGTTACATCAAATGTAGCATGCTGCGGGCAAGGACCTTACAATGCGAAATATCTAACTTATTCCCAAGGAGAATTCCATCCATCAGAAAAGGCAAGCAAAACAACTCTGCAACAAACCATGACAGGCTGAATACATGACCACCACGAATCTCAGTATTATCTTGGCCATGGATTCTTAGACATATCCATGTCACTATAAGTTCCTATTTATGTCTTTCTGTGTCTATCAGCTCTATGCTCCTAGTTTATATTCTTCACATGTTTAGGAAACTTTTTAATGTGGTGTGCTGCCAAAGAATTATCAATGGCCAGTCATCTCATTCATTAATGATGCGAATTGCGTTTCAAGTATAACAATAATCAGACTATTTTCATAGCTGAAAGATTATTAATGGATCAAAGTCAATCAAATAAAATTCTGGAAAGAGATTAGCAACGATTTAGTCACTAAAAGACAGAAGACTTCCATAACACCTGCAAAGTGTCATTTGAGACCAAGATACGCAACACAAACAACATGAAGAAACTGACTAGTCTGATATGTGACTGGGGAGAAGATAAAATAGAGAGAGATCCAAAATGTCCAATGATAAAGCTCAACAAACTCAGTTTGGTTTGCAGTCGACCAACCAAAAGTCCACACAAGCACCAAAATTTTTCCAGGTTCTTCAGAATTGAAAGTTCGACGAGGTTCTCAGCCATAAATTTAAACACACCACTGTTAGGTTGGACAAAAGGTAATTATAAAGGAGCAGCTAGAAAACAGTAAATCCGCCTTTCCATTGCAGAAGGGCCACCTTTTCCACCACTCAGGTAGTTTATAAATATGGATTTGGTGGCCATTAATGTAGCTTGCTTACCAAGCCACATAATTGAGAAACAAATAGAACAAAATAAGCAAAAGGAGCAATGCTACACTTGAAAAGTATTGACTGACAAAAGAATTCTTTTGATTGAATGAATACCTCAATTGTGAGGATTTCTCTCATTATATAGGCACAAATCTGCAATATACAAGGCTAGAATTAAGCCTAAATTATAGCTATCAATCTGTCCTAAATTACAGTTATAATTAAGCCTAAATTACAGCTATCAAATCTGTCTATATACAGGCCTAAATTACAGCTACAATCAAATCTGTCTATATACAGATTTTGGCTAAATAAGAAAGTATATATATACAATTGATGAGAATTAAATAAGGGGAACTAAATAAGGAAGCATATCATGGAGAGACAATCATGGAGCATATTATGGTGACATCAATCATGGAGCATATTTATGCTGACATCCCCCCTCAAATTGATGCTGGTCGATCAAGAAGCATCAATTTGCTCACAAAAAACTGATGACGTTGTCGTGTCATAACATTTGTAAACACATCTGCAATCTGGAGTTCAGTAGAAATATGAGGAAGAGAAATGATACGAGAATCGAATACTTCCCGAATGAAATGACAATCAACCTCGATGTGTTTTGTACGCTCATGAAAAACAGGATTAGCAGCAATCTGAATGGCACTAGTGTTGTCAGCATGTAGAGGAGTAGGATCAGACTGAACACAACCAATCTCAGCAAGAAGACCACGAAGCCATAGAATCTCAGAACAAGCAGCAGACATCGCACGATATTCAGATTCAGTGGATGATTTGGAGACCCGATCTTGTTTCTTACTCTTCCAAGATATCAAAGAGTCACCAAGAAACATGCACCAACCTGTAACAGATCGTCGCGTATCAGGACATCCTACTCAATCTGCATCACTGTAAGCCACAAGCTTAAGAGGAGTCCCATTAGGAAAGAATAGGCCACGACTAGGAGAACCTCGAAGATATCGAATGATACGACGGACGGTCGCTAAGTGTAGATGACGTGGAACCTGCATGAATTGACTAACTTGCTGTACTGCAAAGGAAATATCAGGTCGAGTAATGGTCAAATAGTTAAGGCTCCCCACTAATTGTCGATACATAGTGGGGTCAGAGAGGAGATCACCCTCTTCCCGACGATACTTCGTGTTTACTTCCATTGGAGTGTCCACAGAAGAAGTATCATGAAGACCAGCTAATGCAATAAGATCCTGAGCATATTTGTGTTGATTCAAGAAAATGCCGTAGGAAGTGTTATGAACTTCCAAGCCTAAAAAATATGTAAGAGGACCAAGATCCTTCATGTGAAATGAGGCTTGAAGATGCTGCTGTAGTTGGGTGATCAAAGTAGAATCCGTTCCAGTAATAACAATATCATCAACATAAACCAAAAGAAGGACAATGCCAAGAGATGTTTTGCAGAAAAATAAAGAAGAATCATAAGCACTTTGCTTAAACGAAAACTGGAGCAAAGTTGAGCGAAATTTATCAAACCATGCTCGGGGAGCTTGTTTCAGCCCATACAATGATAGTTTCAACTTACAGACATCCGAAGAAGAGTAGGAGGACAAATCAGGTGGAATGGTCATGTATATCTCTTCTTTGAGATCTCTATGCACAAAGGCATTTTTGACATCCATCTGATGAAGAGGCCAACCTTGGGATGCAGCAACAGACATGATAGTTCGCATTGTAGTCATCTTGGCAATTGGAGCAAAATTCTCCTCATAGTCCACCCCATATTCTTGCCTATTACCAAGAACAACCAACTGGGCCTTATAACGATCTAGAGTTTCATCTGAACGCAATTTGATAGAATAGACCCATTTGCAGCTAATGGGTTTCACCTGAGCAGGACAAGGGACAACATCCCATGTATGATTATCTTGAAGAGCCCGAAGCTCTTCATCCATTACCGCACGCCAACAATCATGTTTAGCTGCCTCAGAATAACCTGATGGAATGGGGATGGAAGATAGAGTAACATGTAAAGAGGTATGAGAGAAACCATACCGATCTGGCGGACGAGACACTCTGGTTGAACAGCGAGGAACTGGAGTTGTATCCATATCATTCGTAGAGGATTCAATCTGAACAGGCTCAGATGGCGGACCAGACTCAGGAAGGGGCAAAGTTGGTCTTCGTCTTTCATATACAAGCCCAGGTTTGAATCGGTCAATAGAAGGGGTCAAGTCATCAAAATTAGGCAAAATAGACATCTCGGGCAAAGATTCATTATGAGAAAGAAAGAATGATTGATTTTCAAAGAACGCAACATGACGGGAAATACGAAATCGATTAGAATTCGGATCATAGCAAACATAGCCTTTGTGGGAAGTACTATAACCCATAAATGCGCATCTAACAGATTGAGCAGATAACTTATGACGCTCATGAGAAGGCAAATGAACAAAATAAACACAACCAAAAGTATGCATGTCAACGTATCTAGGATGTTGATGATAAAGACGAAAATAAGGAGTTTCAAAATTCAAGACACTAGACGGCAATCTATTAATTAAATAAACTGCTGTAGATAATGCCTCAATCCAAAATTTAGGTGGAACAGATGATTGAAGCAATAGAGTACGAACAACATCCAACAAATGTCTATTTTTACGTTCAGCAACACCATTTTGTTGGGGTGTATATGGACAAGAACGCTGAGAAACAATGCCTTTTTGTTGGAGAAAAATATGAAATTCTTGAGACATGTATTCACCACCTGAATCAGACCTCAGAATTTTGATGCTAGAAGAAAACTGATTCTCAATATAAGCAGTAAATTGTTGAAAAACGGATAAGACTTCAGATTTAGCACGAAGGAAATAGATCCAGGTATACTTTGTATAATCATCAATGAATGTAACAAAGTATTTATAATTTGCATGAGAAATGACAGGAGAGATTCCCCACACATCACTATAAATCAAATCAAAACAGCGTTCAGCATGACTTCCATAAGAAGGAAAAGAAAGATATTTATTTTTACCTAATTTGCATGTGGAACAATCAAAAGAGAGAGAAGAAGAAAATTGATCTTTATTGCCCAACAAACCAGAGTTTATTACATGAGATAAAATAACTGAATTAGGATGACCTAACCGTTTGTGCCATACTTCACACTTATTGTTCACAGTGTTACAAGCAAATGAAATAACACCAAGAATGGAAAAATGCAGAGGAAATAATCGTCAAACTTTAGGCCCCTTCGCTAGTATCTTGCCCGACACCTGATCCTGCACAAGAGAACCATTACGAGAAAAACGAACATCACAGTTATTATCAACTAATTGCCCGACTGAAATAAGACTGGTAGAAAGTTGAGGTGATACAAAAACATCTCTAACAGTGGAATTAACATCCCCAATAACATGAATAGGTAACTGACTACCGTTGGCAATTTGTATATGTGCTGATCCAGTATAAGTTCGAACATTGCTAAGGGTTTCAGAAGAACTAGTCATGTGATTAGATGCACCCGAATCAATAATCTATGGAGAGGAAAGAGAACTATTACCTTGCAGTCCTAAGGCTGAAAATGCGGAAATAATCATCTGTTGTACCTTCTCAGTAGTAAGAACGGAAGAGTCACTAGTAGGAGGAGAAGAAGTTGAACCCACAGTAGCTTGATAAGCATTAGCCTGACGATTTTGAGGACGAGTAGGACACTCTTTGATAATATGCCCCGACTTTTTACAGTAGTTGCAAAATTTTCGTGTACAGTTGGTAGCAATATGTCCGTATTCCTTGCAACTGAAGCATTGAACTTTCCGCATGTCTCGTCCTTTGCCTTTTGCTTGAGCAACATGCGCTAGTGCATTGGGTGTCATGTTATCGTGTTGATAAGTGGCCTGAGTGGCGAGTCGCTGCTCCTCACGAAGTAACTCCCCAAAATAGACATCCAAAGATGGCATGGGATAACGATTCATCAAATTGGAACGAGTGGATTCAAATTCAGGTCGTAACTTCATTAAAAACTGATCGCGCTTGCTTTGCGCATGAAGTTCTTGCACAACTGCGAGAGATTCTTCTGGTACCTTGGCATAAATAATGTCTGTAAATTCTTCCCAGAAATTATTAAAGCCAGAGAAATAATCCTGAATGGAGAGATCGCCCTGAGTGTAACTAGCAATCTCGTACTCTAATTGAGAACGTCGAGCAGTATTGTCCTGATAATATACCTTTTTTAGGTATTCCCACATAGATTTAGCAGTCTTATATGGCCTCAAATTAAGAACAATAGCAGGATCCACCGATCCTAAAATCCATGTCATCACCCGAGTATCTTTCATCTGCCACTGAGCCAATTTAGGCACATCAGTAGGAGCTGGATCACTCCCATCAATATGACCCCATAACTCTTTTCCCGTGACAAATAAACGAAATTGAAATTCCCAAGCAGAATAATTCTTGCCCGTGAATTTCACCGTAAAAGAGTCAGAAGACATGATGTAGTGCTAAGATTGAGAATAAAGTAGCCCAAGAACTCAGAAGACGCCAAAATACTCCATGAGACACTCTGATAGTGTCAAAAATACCAAGAAGCTCCAAAAAGAAAAACTAGAACCACCGAAATGAGAAAAGGAAAAGAAACTAAAAAAAATTTTATGCCTAGAAACTTGGTTCTGATACCATGACAAAAGAATCCTTTTGATTGAATACCTCAATTGTGAGGATTTCTCTCATTATATAGGCACAAATCTGCAATATACAAGGCTAGAATTAAGCCTAAATTATAGTTATCAATCTGTCCTAAATTACAGCTATAATTAAGCCTAAATTACAGCTATCAAATCTGTCTATATACAGGCCTAAATTATAGCTATCAATCTGTCCTAACTTACAGCTACAATCAAATCTGTCTATATACAGATTTTGGCTAAATAAGAAAGTATATATATACAATTGATGAGAATTAAATAAGGGAAACTAAATAAGGAAGCATATCATGGAAAGACAATCATGGAGCATATTATGGTGACATCAATCATGGAGCATATTTATGCTGACATTGACCAACGAGTACAATGTGACTACTGACCTGAACTGGCTTTAAATACACTTGAAAAGTATTGACCAACGAGTACAATGTGACTACTGACCTGAACTGGCTTTAAACATTATCATCTCTGTGAAAACAAATGTTAATTTGACCATACCTTCTCCTTTTATATTTCTTGTGACGTCAAAAAATGACATTGCATCCTTTTTACTGTGCAGTCTTCTCATCAGCAGACTCTCACTTTTGTTGGGCAAAGTGCAGATTGTGTTTCTGGAGGCTGCCTTTCTGTATCCCACCGTTTTTAACTAGACCAACATCAATCTGTTTCAAAGGCACGTTTCTTTACTCTTTCATATATCTGAAGATATTATTCTGTCTAAAGGAGAATATGCTGATGCAATCTCAAAGACAATGAGAGATTTCACTCACATAAACTTATCATCACCTGTACTTATCAAGCATTTCCACTAGTAACTGATCTGATGCATAATTGTATGAACTATTCTTACGATGTTCACTGCAGAAGCATTAGCAGTGAACCTCTCTCAACCATTTCATGAACAAGCTCCATTGCCCCAGATATTTTCATATTCGAAGAAACCCCTTGATAATGACGTTGTAAGTGCAAGCATCTGAATCTGAAGCGCAGCTACTCTCTTCCATTTCTTGAAACAGTGCACTTGGATCTCTCAAAAGCCTTTTTTAACACAGTCCATTTATCAGCTGTGATCCCTTGATTGATAGACTCGTAAAGAATTATCTTGCACTCTCGAGTTTCCCTGCTCTGAATATACCATCAATAATAATGGCACAAGGCACAATGTCAAGGTATGCTTCCAGCTTTTGAAATACGGCAACTGCAGTTAGAAGATCTGGATTCAGGCCATGTGCTTCCATTACATCTAAAAGCTCCAAAACAAGAAGAGAATTACCAGCTCGGCAGAAGCCACCTATAAGTGTAGTGTAAGTGACTGTTTAGCACCAATCCTTTGCTGGAGATTTCATGGAGAAGTCCCAAGGCATGTTTCAGCCTTCACTTCGTACAGTGTCCATGAATTAAGATGTTACAGCTATGAACATTAGGCTCACGACCTCGAGCTGACATTGAGTCAAACACTTTCTTTGCCTCTTTTAACCTGCTTTGCAAACAATATCCAACTATCAGCGAGCTACAGATGACTACAACTGGCATAGCACCTCCTTGAGTCATATTTTCAACCATATCTGCAGCTTCATCAACTCTCCCTTCTTTACTTATTGCATCAACTAGTAGAGTGTACGTTCTGACATCTGGTCTGGTTGTCCGGTTCATCATTTCATTCAACAATGTTCTAACCTCATCCCACCTGCTTGAACTACAAAACCATTTGGTGATGAATTAAGTGTAACAGTATTTGGTGCAATTCCTTTCCTAGTTACTCATAAGAAGATGTCAAAAGCCTTGTTCACCAACCTAGTTTTGCAAAAGACTATCAGTAAGTGTACAGTATACCACTATAAAACTTCTCTCTTCCATCTTCCTGAGCAACCCAAGAGCAGCATGAGTAATTTCCACTTCACACAACCCATGAATAATCGTCCCCCCAAGCAAACGTACTTGTTTGAATTCCTTTCACCATTCTATTATTAACATTAAGCAACATTACTGCTTCATCAATTATCTACACTAAAGCAATCACAAGACCAATCAGCTTCATAGCCAACTTTCAAGAACTTCCCAAATGTACAGAAACCAAAATCAACCCTTTTTAGGTGACAGTAACAGTAACAGTTTTTTTGAAGTCAATATATGCATATCATACTTGAGAATTCCCAAAATGTTTATTTTTTAAACAGAAAAAAATTGTTTTTTTTGTCCAGTAACTAACAGTAGGAAATCCCACCCGGTATGGTACAAAACAAAAAAACTAAGGCACAATTCATACATGGTAAAGACCTAAAGTTGAAACTTTTTAATCATAGAGCCTCCATGTTAGTCTTTGTATACATCTGGTAATTAGAACTATTGCCATACCATAGTAATTTAACGACATGGTCTAATGTACTTCAACCTTCTTTTGTTATCCTTTTCTATCACAGAGGATTTCATATTCATAAAATTGTCAAGATGACAATTTGTACTTTCCTGTCATTACTAAAACATTTGAGTAGTTGGACGAAATATTTAATTTAAAACAATAGACATTCACTCATAACTTGGAACCATTACCTCTCAATCAAAAAATAACAACTTTATCCAAAATGACCAATGAAAAATAGCTTGCATTCAACAAAAGAGGGAAAAGAAAAAGAAACCATTACAAGCAATGGAGGAGATGTCAGAATGGGATAACATCATTGTTTTATTACCGTATACAACTAATCTTTTAGAATCAAAGATTGCAAAAAGGTCCTCCATCAAGTATTGAAGGCAAAACATTGATCCCAATTTAATTCACCCTTGTTTGAAACATTAGAAAACAAAGGGGATCAAGGCCTTTACATCCTTAGGGAAATTTTCAAATTTGGCAATGTACCATTTCCTTGTAGAGTAACTCCTTGCAATTAAGTACAAAGCTGAGCCAATAGCACAAGCATATGAAAAGAATGTTTGGGAGATAAAGGAAATCCCCAAGAAGGTGAGAATTTCGAAAAGATAATGTGGGCATATCACCAAATTGAAGAGACCACCAGTGGGAATTTTGTAGCCCTTTTCATTCTTCTTCCTAAGATTGGCAAGGAGGTAATGATGATAAAAGTTGCCGGAGATTCCCAACAAAAATAGCAGCAAACCAAGGAACTTAAGATCAACTAATGGCTCTTCCACTTCCAGAGTCATATGTTGGAAATAGATTATGCCTGCAGCAGCAAAGAAATAGGATGACGATATAATGAGAGCAGAATCCAGAATCATACCACCACTGTATTTGTGAACGAACAGGGTCTGCAAAACAAGAAAAAAATTCCAACAGCTGAGTAAAATAACCTTTTATTACAAAAAGGTTAGATTATTTAATAGTGTACAGAACAGCACCACATGACATTTGTACAGCATATTTATATACCACACAGCAGCAAGCAGTTGTAGGTTTCACTTTCCAGTAGATGCCCATCTATAGTTCAGATAACTAGAATAGGATACATTAGTTGCATCTTTCCTCTGGCAGCATCTCAGTTACATCTTATATGTCACGGTAAAGCTCTTGATCTTGAGATCTCTCTCTTGTGAGGCACAAGATTGGATAGTTGATGAAAGTAAAGCTGTGCTACCAGAATTAGACGAGAGCTTCATTGAGATTTTATATATTTTCCTAAAGCAATCAATACAAGGTCTGGACCAAAACTTCAAATTATGTTTTTTGTTTGAAATACTCAGAAGTTCACAGACGGTCAATCTTTTTTGCAAATAGTGGGACATAATAATTTGCCTGATATGTTAATTATACACCATCTGCTTGTGTTGAACTAGTAACTTGTGCACCTAGACCAGTTTTTATAACAGATTGAGAAGTTCCGAAGAATTTAGCCAATCAACAAGAAGGAAACACATTACTGCAAATGACAAAACAAGAGTAAATTGTTCTTAATTAGCCTACCAACTACATCTTAAAATAGCCATTTAGTATTCCAGAGAAGTCATATGATCATAAAACAGCACAAGTCAAGTGAATAACTATGCGATAAAATCAAAGAATTGCTCCATGAAACAAGAAAATGCAAGAGAAAATGTTTTATTTGAATATATATTAATATTACCTCTAGGACCCTCTTGGAGAAGTGGACAGTAACAGCTAATTTGAGCATCAAGAATCTGATTCCACCACCCGGGAAGATCACAAAGGAAGCAAGACCCGCAAGAGCAGCTGGGCTATATAACAGAAGCATCCCTGTTCTGCTGGATAATTTGATTCCTCCGCCTCCTCCTCCGGATGTCTCTGAATTCACGTTCCCGAATTTGGAGTACTTAAGGTGCTTTCCTATAGCTTCTGAAATACCCAAGCAAACTAGGAACAAGAAGGTCACCCCTGAAACGGCAGTTAAATAGATCGAAGATGGTTCTTGGTATACAAGATTTTGCAACATTAATTTTGCCATCTTTGTTGTATTTTTTCTGTGATTTTGCTGAACCCTGTTTTTGGCTATATACACTTAAATGACGAATAGAAAACAAAAATATAGTCTTTCCTGTGTAGTGTGAACGACTACATATTATTCCGGGTATGGAGGATGTGAATGAAGTTTTGTCGTACGTAAGCAAGTATCTGATCGGCAAGAAGACGGCTACCGGACGGTTGGAGAAAATTTAGATCCACCTCGCTATTTGTAATTTCGTGCGCTTCAAATCTTTTGTCTCCGAAGCATTTTGTCGGATCTGGGACCTCACCGAGTAACCACGATATAATTTTCTAATATTATAATATAATTATTTAATATTATAGAATAAATATATAGAATCGTAATGTAATTATTATTTACAAGAAATCATGTGACCTTTTAAATTAATTTTTTATCTTGTTAATATAATCTCGTTTGTGAAATTTTAACCTTTAAATTTGAACCGTATACTTGTGAGATCCTTGACCCATACGTTTTACTGTTAAATGTAATTAATCATGTTATTTTTGTAAAAATTCATAATTATTTTGATATATACATATATAAATAAATACATGCGGCAACTAGGCGAATACGAAGGGAGTGACAAAATGAACAAAATATTTGAAACGATCCTAGTGACATAGAAGAGAATCACGGCAAGTTGTGTCTGTACTTACGACATCATCTTCTAGTATAATCATGTAATTATTTTTTAAATTATAAAATTTGCAAGTGAGACGAGTAAATCGACTCATATAAGAAAGCACTAGGTTTCTTAAAAAAAATAATTTAGAGTCTTTTTTACCATTTTCGTGTATCAGACATTTCTTTCTCAAGCTTAACGTCATCGACCTGCCGTCCGTATCTTTGACAATCTGTGCCAGGTTGTAGTACTTCATATATTAATTATCTAGACAGGAGCTTTGAGTTGGATGGATTTCGTGTCCATTGATCATTCAGTTTAATTGTGCTTATATTAGAAAACTCTGATTCTTAAAATCCTAGGCGCGTTAATAAACTATTTTCTCCTGATTACAAGGCTTGGCTGGTAAAGATATTGTTATATGGGATTTTGAGAATCACAAATACTAGCAACTTTCCGACATAAGTTGCAAAATATGTTAAAAAAAATTAACACCTACGTTGAGAACTTTCCCCAAACACTATGTTGAACTAGTACATTAATTAGGGCTATTTGGCCAAAGGATTGGAAGTCAAGATTAATGAAAATTAGTTTTTTTTTTCATTGTAGAATATAGTCAAGCGAAAGTTAAATTAAGGTTAAATCTTTTTAAAACATAAATTTTAATGTTTTTGATGTACATATACTATTATCATCTTCAAGAAAATGAAAATAGTCTTCAGATTTTATATATAGTTAACACTCTCCAAATGCTTTGTTAGAGTTTAATTTTCTTCCTTCCTAAGGTTTTTATATTTTTCAGCTGATAAACAGATTTAGATGTAGCGAAAACAATAAACGAACAAAAAGTGTGTGTTAAAAAATTGGGAAATTCTTATACTACAACATTGATTTTAAACAGTGTAGAGATTTACTGCTTTATTATTATGTTTAACGTTATGGTACCAGTTTGCATTTGTCCAGAAATCAGCAACTCTGCAGTTGCCGAGGTCGCAGCCTTTCGATTTGCTAATGGAGAACGTGGTCATTGTCCAGCAAATTAAGTGTTGGCCAATAACATAAGATTGGTAGTCATTATCTTGAGGCCCATCTAGCTTAGACGAGTCCAAGTATAACCTTTTCCTTTTCTTTTCACAGTCTTAGACGAGTCCAGGTATAACCTTTTTTTTTTTCCTTTTTCTTTTCACAGACTTACCTAAGGCAACAATGGGCCCAAATGTAGGACACAACGTTTTGGTGCTCACAAGTACCATTCTAAAAGTTAGTCCAAATTTATGGATGAAATTAAATCAACAAAGTTAAATTTGTAATAAAAAGAAATGACTTGTTTTGAATGATAAATAGTTACATCACGTTTCAATAGAGTTATATTATTATTTCAATATAATTATATTTTTTAATTAACATGTTATGTATACCTCAAATTGAGTGAATAGATGAATGGATGAGGCCTAACTTGCGAGTCTCATCCCCAACACAACAAATTGTAAAGGCCGAATTCTCAGAACGAATCTCTAAACTAATTTTCGAGGCATAACTTATGAAGCCGTGGTTTCTGCTTCCCATAGTAACGCCTTTAAGCTCTAGACAATCATGGAGCCGTGGAGTAAAACATATATGATTTGACAAAGACCATTTTAAGGTAGAAGAAGGACGAGTGCTTTCAGAAGTGTGGTTTTTCACGAAGTTATAACTCCTTCAAAATGGATCATAAAGAGCACGACTGGCATATATCATAAGGTGTACGCTTTTTATATGCTTCCACAGAGATTGAAGGCGTGACGTTACCCCGGTAATACAAACAAGAGGCGTGAAACCTCGGGCTTTTATAAATTCGGATAAACCTAAATAACACTTCAATTTTACTGGAACAAAATTTTTACAGCAACCATCAATGCCAATCAACGAACTTATCATACCTAGAAAACATATGAAACAAGAGCCTTGATATTCCCTGGAAAATCATCGAACTTGGACTGGTACCATCTCCTAGTGGCAAAGCTCCTCCCCATCAAGTAGAATATGGTGCCAAAAGTGAAGGAGAATGCATAAAATGTCTGAGAAATGCAAGACACTCCTAGAAATCCAATAATCTCAAAAAGATAGTGCGGACATATGACCAAACGAAACAGCCCACCTTGAGGAATTTTGTATTGCTTTTCACCTTTGGTTCTCAATTTTGAAAGGAGTTAGTGGTGGTAAATGTTACCACAAATTCCAATAAGGAACAGAAGAATTCCGGCATACTTGAGATCAACTGGTGGTTCCGGAACCCCTCTGATCAGATACTGATTGTAAATCATGCTTGCCCTGGCGAGAAAACAACTAAGAGATACAATAATTGCAGCTTCAACATCCATCCCCCCACTGTACTTGAGCACAAATAGCACCTCAAAGATCCTCTTGAAGAAATGGATGGTTAAAGCTGCACGAAGCAAAGTAAATCTCAATCCGTGATCATCTGGAGAAAGGGCAAATAAGCCAAACGAACAAGAAATGCGGGAGTATATAATATAAGCATCCCAGTTGTACTACTGAGTTTGGCCTTATTATTTTTATCTGCTGAAGCTGATGCTCCAACATTCAAGAACTTGGAATACTGAATGTGCTTTCCCTTGATTTCCATGAATCCAGCATTGGTTAATGATGCAAAACTGACTACACACATGGCTGAGATGAACAACGATGGCGGAAATGGGTATAGAAACCTCAGGAAGATATCAGGCAGCACCATGTTTAATGTTTTTCTTCCACACTTTTCACTCTAATTCTCAAAACTGAATTGAATTAGGTATGTGTATGTGTGTGTTTTGGATGGATATATTGAATATATATATATATATATATATATATATATATATATATATATTACTATTAGTTGCACCGACTTCAAGTATTGCATTCCATTTTGGGTTCTCCTTCTGTATTGTAAAACCTTGACTAATACAGTGGGCGAATTTTCTCAACCAGGAAAGGAATTGGAGGTGTGAGCCACGGCCCGTTGTTCTTTTGAGTTCAAAGGAGGTACTGCATCCCTGGCGTTTATAGCCGAAATTAATACGGGAATGAAAAAGGGAATAATTCTCGACCTTTTCAACATTGCGTATTCGAGTGGGACATGGAAGCCTCAAGAATTAGGCTGGGTGGATAGCAATACTGTGCCAGTCGATGATGTCCAAGAGTTACGTGCCTTAATAGCAGACCTATAGTTTCAAAGCCAACAAACTGACTGCATGATGGAAGTGTCGATGGATTTTTGCCTGTAATAGCCAAGCAACAAATTCAGACTTCGACCTAACACATTTTCCACATGGAGAGGATTGACTCTCAAGGAGATTCACCAGATGCTGGAATTGGGTTGAAAGAGGATATAAATTACTGAAGTGGTAAAGATGGATTTGACAGAAGTATTCTTGACATTGGTTGTTCTTTCATGGTCTAAAGAGACATAAAATCAATTAGAATAACTCAAAAGTAGGAAAAATTTTGTGGTAAGTAGAAGTACCTAAAATATTGGTTGGTAATTTTCTACAAAAAGTAAAGAAATTTAGTTAAAACTTAATGTTCTTTTTACTAAAAATAATTATTTTTATTAGTATTATGATAACGAATCCCGTAACATCATTATTAAAATTGTAATGTTCCATTCTTTTATCTTTCTTGATCACATCATTTGTGGACGTGCTGAGCGATCGCAGCATTGCATATAGAACGTTGCTTGCTTTGACAGACAATGAAGTACGACCAAGAGGGCCATGTTCATGATCTTGCAAGAAGAAACGAATTCGATGATCAATTTGACGACAATTCAATGGGCATACTGCAAATCTCTATTCAATGTGAGAATAATTCTGCTCATCTAACGTATTTTTTAGAAATTTATTCTTTAAACACATTTTTTAATTCTTTTTTATATTTTAAATCACTTTTTTATTTTACGTGTGTCACATTTTAAAAAGCGATACAGTACTACTTTTGTAATAATATTTAAAAAAAATGCAATTCAAAGGAAGCTTACAATAGTCAATGATTAAACAGATAGCTTCTTTTATTATGGTTTTCAACTTATGTGGCGTCAAATTTTGTCCTCAACCTTTAGCGGTAGCAAGGGAATGGAAGAACTTTTTTTTTTTGAAAGCAATAATTCCATTAAGACAAATTTGTGTTTACATCATTCAAATCAGAACACGCAGCACTCAAAACAGACATTGGAAAATTAGGGAATGGAAGAACTTAAATAGCTTACTTGAATCTTGAGTTAAATTTCTAGTAACCATCGGGTATGGACAAAACCAAATTTGAGTGGAATTTATAACATTTCAGCAACTGAATGCGTGGTTTTGGAGGCTTCAAAATTCACGCTACTATGTTCACTTAATCAAGAAAAAATAAATATCATAGTACTAAACTTCATGCCTCTAAGGAAGGGGCAGAACAAATTTTGGAAGTTATTGCTACATTTATTTTTTCTAATTTGAGAAATTCATCTCAAATAATACAAGGTTTGAATGCTATCCCTATTCGTTTATTTACTTTTAAAATAAACCTAAATCCACAACTCAACCCCTATTCGTTTATTGAAAGCAAATATAACATGCACAGTTGATGCAACTTTATTCTTCGTGTCACAGGCAGTCCTTGCTAGAAGTACCAATGCTAACAACCATGCAACTTTATTCTTGGTGTAATAGGCAGTCTTCTCTAGAAATATTAATTCCAACAACGCATTATATCATCTACAAGATATATGGAATGAAAGCCCTGATATTCTCTGGAAAATTATCAAACTTGGACTGATACCATTTCCTAGTGGCAAAGCTCCTTCCCATCAACAAGAAAAGGGTGCCAAAAGTGAAGGAGAATGAGTAAAGTGTCTGAGAAATGCAAGACACCCCAACAAATCCAATAATCTCGAAAAGATAGTGTGGACATATTACCAAAGTAAATAGTCCACCATTGGGAATTTTGTAGTGCTTGTCACCATTGGTTCTTAATTTTGAAAGGAGGTAATGGTGGTAGAAGTTACCACTAATTCCCAGTAAAAACAGTAGAATTCCAGCATACTTGAGATCTCTCTGTGGCTCCGGAAGCCCCTTCGTTAGATGCTGAGCGTATATCATGCTTGTTGTGGAGACAAAATAACTAAGAGAGATGATGATTGCTGCTTCAACGTCCATTCCAGCACTGAACTTGTGAATAAATAGTACCTAGCAAGTAACCAGTAAGTAGGATTAGTAGCTTAACATCTACTTAAAAAAATGTAATTGAGCGTAACATCTTAGCAAAGTCAAGACAACAATACTATGACACAGATCAAGCATTGTTGCAGGAACTATACCGTTGCAGCACATTTACATTTCTCTGATCTCTGTTTAAATAGACAGTAGAAGAGTTTATAATTGATAATTTAATCGTGTACATCACTACACGATGAAATAAATGATATATTCGGAATACTGATGTGAAATTGTTAACCATTCAAAGTAAATACGTACTACAAAGTTTACGCTTTTATATATAGTTTTACAAGTGAACAGATAGAGGAATAAGCATGAAGATGGAGTACCTCAAGAATCCTCTTGAAGAAATGGATAACTAGAACTAAACGAAGCAAAGCAAATCTGAGCCCCTCATTTGGGAGAAGAGCAAAAGAAGCCACACTAGCAAGAAATGCAGGAGTATAAAATATGAGCATCCCGGTTCTACCAGAGAGTTTGGCTTTCTTATACGTCTTGACAGTTCCAACATTAAAGAACTTGGCATATTGCATGTTCTTTCCTTGGCTTTCCTGGAAGCCTGAATGTGTTAATGATACAAAACTGATAATAGACATGGCTAAGATGAACAAAGATGATGGTAATGGGTATAAAAACCTCAGCAACATTTCATGCAACACCATTTTTGCTTGTCAATTTTTGCACTGTAATTCTCAAATGTTAGTGCGCAAGTGTTGTTTGGATGTATATATAATACTGAAGAGCAAGACCAGCCTCTAAACAAGAAAACAGCCAGCCTACAAAGCTACAACTCATGTGAAAATTTTATTTGTATATAGACTTGATTTTGTAGTCCTCCTTAACCGGGATTAGATTCCTCTCCACTTAATTGGGGAGGATTTCTCTCCATTATAATTAATTGATTGGATTTTTTTAATCTAGTTAAACATCGCAATTTTTGTCATGATTTTGATCCATTTCACATCATTGAGATATTGCATATAAATTGAATGAAAAAATATTCTTGAGTGAACTTGATTTTTAAGTACATTGATCTACTCATATAAATGAAATTAAGGAAAAATAAGATAATAATTTTAAAATTTTAGTGGTCTAAATATAATTAAATGAATATATAATTGGAAAGAAAAGTAAAGGGTGAGGAGCTCAATCCCTCTTTTGCGTCCTTTTGAATGCTATGAAACTTATTTGACTGGAATTGGCAAATTAACTGGACCAAAATTTTGACTGGAATTGGCAAATTAACTGGACCAAAACCAAGGAATCTAATAAAAGTTATCATGGGTTCCCTTGTGGGATTTTGAGTCCTTTTTTTTATTTAGTTTTTGGCTTAAAATATTTTTTCAAATTTCGATGTGTTTATGCATTAGTATTATCTTCTTGAATTCTTAATTCTGGGATCACTTTTCCTTGAATTTCTTTCAGTTGTCAATGTTAATATCACCTGTCATAAGTTATTTTTTCATTTGAGTACAAACATCTACAGTGTAAAAATTCTATAGCAACATGAACAGTATGAAGTGAGTTTGGTGTGCTATAGCAATCAGATGCTCCATTATATTCTCCAGTAATATCATTGGCACATTGCCAGTTCGCGCGATGCTCAAACACCTCCATAGAGGGTTTAGCCTTTCGTCACGGTGATCATGGTCATTTGCATAGCATTCCTGCTAAATAAATAAATAAACTCCATTTTTCGAGAACAAAAATATATTTATTTAAAACAGAACCTAATTGGCGAACCCTGCAACATAGTGCTTCAAAGAATATATTTTCATTGATCATATTTTAAGCATGATAACTAAAGCAGAAGTGGAAAATTTTCTTCTCTAAGAATTGGGTCAGATTAAGATGGGATTTGGGAGGGTTGACAAGGCTGCAACCTAGTGACAAGAAGGCATATGACAAGATAATTAGTCCAAATCTTGATTTTCTATGCAAGGTCAAAAACCCAAAAGAAGTTGTTTGAAATGAACATGCCAGTAATGAAGCATGCAAAAGGCCTCTTCCAGTATCAGACGGCAAATGATTGAAACAAGTAAGATGAAAACCAGAGAAGAAATACAATACGCATATTCTTCTTTATAGAACATTTAGAGACTAGCGTTTGGTAAAATTGAAGTATAAAATCTAAAATTTGAAATTTAAGTACGAAAAGTGTTAAGTTGCTGATAAAGTTGTAACTGTTTGATAATTAATTGAATTTAAATATTGTACCTTATAAATATAATTATTTTATCTAAAAAAGTTAAAATAATTTATTGATAGCATATGTGAAAGTGTATGCGCACACTAGTGAAAGTGTGTGTGTGTGTGAGAGAGAGAGAGAGAGAGAGAGAGAGAGAGAGAGAGAGAGATTGTGCATTAGAGAATGATTGTGCGTATGTGATATAAAGAAAGTTTATGTTATTGCATGTGTTAGGAAAAAAAATTATATGTGTGCTTGCAATGGTGACTGTGTGTGTTTGTGTATGTGTTGAGTGTGTGTGTACATGCATAAATGTGTGTGTGAAAGAATATGTTTGTACATATGTGTGTATGGGTGACTGTGTGAGAGTGCGTGTGAGAGAGAGAGTATATTATATATATCCAAAATTCAGCAAATTAAGTGACAAATTTTCACTAAAAATTTTGTGTACAAATTAAATAAGTGTTTAATTTATTAAGTGATAAAGGAATTTTATTATCAAACATGTTTAATTCATTAATTTTCAGTATTAAGTGAAGTTATCAAATACCCAGAAAATGACAATTGATCTTAATATTCAGCTAAAAAAACTATCCCAATTAGTAATCAAAACGATAAATAACGTCCTTACCTTTCTTTACATGGTCTTAGCTCTCTATTCGTCACCATAAAAACATGGTAAGTAAAAAGTTTTTCATTAGGCAAATTGAAATTGGAATAAGTCATTAAGCTTCTACCGCACAACCAGGGCAGTATATTCGTTGAGCAAAACAGCTTTCGAGGTTAGTTAGGCCCCAATCGGAATGCATATTGCTACACCAGCTAATGGCGATTGCGGAGATTATATCTCTTTGTAATTGAGGTGGTTTCAACTGAATTTTCTCCAATCTCCTCAAGATATATATAGTCAGGGTCCTCCAATTTATCATCATCTTCAGGTAAATCAGTGTCAATCCGGCAAGACCTATGCACATCACTATCTGCATCCGTGTCCCACGATAATTCTCTCTCTTTTTGCATGCAATTAACCTTGTCAATTAGTTTCACGAGCATTTGATGGTTCAGCAGTTCAAAGTCTCTGCATAGATTTCAAAGAAACATACGTATAAATCCACATATACAATCTGGAATTGCGTTTGTCTTCGTTTATATTCCAGGTTTCAACTTCTACCTGTATGTGTAGATGGCATATAGGAGTTGCATTGCAGCTAGAACCCCAGAGAGTGACCTAACCAAAAATATCATCCATCCTTGCTTTTCAGTATGATATGTTGTCCAGCGAATTATGGCTAACTCAATCAGTAATGTGATGCTTAACCCTGAAACCAATTAGAATGTAAAAAATCAGGGGTGTAACATATAAATAAATTCAGCCTTAGAACCAGCAAAATACTCATAGCTTACCAATATAAACTCTTGGTCTGACATTGTATGTTTGTTTTGTGCTTGTGAACATGTATAGGACAAAGAACCATAATGAGTAAACCACAAAGGCTTTAATCATTCGCGATTCTAGGAGCATTGCGTTGTGCAAGGCAAAAAGCTTATCCAAGGCAACAAACATGCTTGTTTGCTTCGATTCAAAAGCTTCCTGCAAAAATACATGTTCAACAAATGAAAACTACTCCAAGTTGATCACACAACAATTAGAAGTAAAATATGATCTAATTAAAAGGTTTTCAAACCTGGGCTGCTAATATGGTCTTTGATTTCTCAACAAGATGATCATGTGCTTGTTGAAGCTGTTTTTGCCTTTGAAGAAGCTCGTCATTCTGTTTGTGCCCAAATTCTGCCAACTTTTGCAAAGTTCCCCTGCAAAGATTCCAAGTAGTAAAAATGGGAAATTCTGTGTTTTCATTTGAATTAATATTAACCAAATTTGGATAATAAAAGTTTGACTATATTACCTGCTCTCTTCAAGTGCCTTGGACTGAAACTCAGTGAGAAGGTGAAGCCCGTTGAGAGCTGTGGATTGTCCATCTAAAAGTTGCTTTTGCTTTTCTATAGAACTTTCAGCCACATTTCCAATGTCATCAGCTTTGCTTTGTAGAGTGTTCATCTTCGAAAACATCACATTCCCAACTCTACTAATCTCCAACTCTATTCCGACTGCTTCATCTCTCAAGTTCATGATATCTTGCCCCAAACTAGTGCAGGAGTCATGCAGCATTGCCATTCCTTTATCCAGATTTTCTTTCATCTTTACCTGACTTTGGCTCAGCTCCGTCTGAGAAGATGCAATTGCCATGGACTGCTCGTAAACTGCTTTGGAATAATTAAGCACAACATTTACATGATTCTCCACATTTTCTGAGGCTTCGGCCAATTGTTGAGTTTTGAGACCAACCAAATCCAAGGAATCGTGAATATGTTTCGAATTTTGCAACATTAGCTCGCCTCGTTCATTTATGCCTTCCAACTTATCTTCTGCATATTCAGCCGACCTTTTCAGTTCGTTCACCAATCTCTCTGTTTGATGCTTAAATGCTTCAATTCTGCAATGTTTAACAAAACGAGGTAAGAAAGTGAATCATCTAAAGCAGTAAATTTTAAAGCCCACATAAGAAAGTACCACGTACTGCAATTGATGGCAAATGGAGTTGGTCTCAAGATGGTACTCAAGGTAAACTTTAATTGCGTCCTGATCCAATGGTTTAAGACATTTTTCCATAGAAGACGTTTTATCACAATAAGGTAATGGGGACCTCCCTGAGTGCTTCAGGAAGCAATCAGTGAGATGCCAGGCAAATCTATTCCTCGATTCCTCGTCAGCAAGGGTCTTAGAACATCCGGCAAACAAACTACCATAAGCAATTTGCCAACATGAACTTGATGAGGTTGCAATCATTTTATTCCTAGCATTCTCAACAAGCTTGATTCCCCTTTGATTGTTGAAAGGTTCCATGGAGAATTCAGCAACAGAATCCTTGGAAAACACCATATTCATGTTATCCTCTGATGGTCTTCCTTTCGAATTGCTACTTTTTTCTTGATTGGAAGAAAAAAACCAACCCCATGACGAAGATACTTGCAAAATCAAAACCAGGAAAACCAATGGTAACCAGAGAAGCTTATGACAACAACAACTAGTCATCATCTCAGCCCTGCAACCTGCTACAGAACACACTGCAAATATTTGCCAAGTCAACTATTATTTTTGCAGAATTTATGCAACATCAGTAATATATATAGACTACTGCATTAAAATAAATAATATAAAGCCGTCAGAAATAAACAACATTCATATATAGTTTTGTGATCAGGTCTTCTAGCAAATGGAAAACTTGGAGTGCAAGTTTGTAACAACCTTGGATAGTCCCGTGAATTGGAAGTTTTCACGTTAATCTGGGAAGAAACATGTATAAACTAGATTTTCTGTTACCAAACAATATAAAACTCTCAAAAAACCTTTTTTAAAATTGAAACAAAAATAAAGAAACTGATGAATTACAATTTTACTAGTATACAACAACGTTATTTTGGGTTTGTGGTGTTACAAATTCTTCTCCTGAAAACTGTGTTTTCAACTCCTTTCTTTTATGGAGAATCTGTTTTTGAGGTTTGCCTTTTGCTTATTGATTTATGAAAGCGTGCGAGAATTCAAGAGCGGTGGCGCCAAGAGAGGGGAGTGGGGAGTCGCGGCTTTAGGAGGATGTTAGGAGGGGGTGCGACTTCTAGTTTTTGCCATGAAGCGTTACATTAGTATGGTGGAAATAATTTTATTATTATTACGATATTTGCCTTGATCTTAATAAAATTGAAGAAGAAATACAGACTAAGATGGCAAGAACAGCATTTATCGTATAGAAATTGGAAAGCGAAGATTTACAATTTCATCATATTTGATTTTTACATAAGTTCAGAAATGGTCTTGACACCACGTGAATATTTAAATTAAATGTGTGTGTTTTTGTGTGGGTGGTGGGGGTGTTTGGAGTTTTTTTTTTTTTTTTTTTTTGAATTTTGGGTTTTGGGGGGTTCGCCCTGGGTTGGGGGGGGGGGGGGGATGGGATTTAATTACGGAGAAAATATCTAACCTGCTGAAGGAATTATAATGATCGGATATTTAGGAAGGGCTAGAATAGTAATAATCGATTAGATATATATATTATCTGGGGAAGGAGATAAGATTTGCTCGAAAATATTGAACTAGATAAAAACTGGGGAGGAGAAAAATAAACTCTCTTTAACGAACTCACCTTTATTGTCTTATAGATTAACTATTTCTTTAAAGAACTAACCTTTGTTGTCATTTCCCTATAATAAAAACACCCTTGTTCCTTAGCAACCTCTGTTAAAATCAGAGGAGAAGAATGTGCCGTTAGCTGCCCATGAATTAGTAAGGAGATTCATTAACATTCTTAGAATAATAATAAAAAAAAAACAAATTGGTTGTATGGTAATAAATTTAGTATAATAAAAGCTTTTTACCTTCAAAGGGGTGAACGTCACTGAATTATTAAAGTACAATTTTGGTTCGTTGATCATAACCTATGTAATGGAATCGCAAAAGGTCATCTAACCGAACAGAAAAAGGCATAATGGTCTTTCATTAGTTGATCATCTTTTTAAACAATTGAATGGGATCTTGGTCATCGATTGCCTCATTAAATGGAGCATCTGGGCTCCCAAAGTTAATAATAGTCACCAACAAACTTCCAGTTTCAGCATCACACGCTTGAATCTGCACAGAAAAAAAAAAAAAATGAAAATTTCAGATCTCTGGGATCTTCTCCTGGCCTTCAAAGGTTTTATGCTACAAAATTCCCCAGCAACGTCAAACTCGTATATTTCACTTACAAATTTATTTCTATCAGCGAGTAACAATATCTTCAAAGAGAAAAGGCATACTAAAAAAAAAGGACAATAGTATTAGAGAATCGAGCATGTGAGCCATTCATGACACTGAGAATATTGCAATCATTGTTCCTCTTGCATAAATCTGGATAACCCAGAATAAACAATACAATCAATAATTTTACAGGATCTCCCATCATCTAATTTACCTAAAAATCGCCAAAGTGGGAGGGTAAGTTTAAAGAAAGAAAAACCAAGGATTTATCATTGTGAAAGAAAAACAAAAAGGACTTGAAAGTTAAACACACATCTATACCCTCTATACATCCCAACCCAAAATCTTATGCTTCCTAAATTACAACAAAATAAAGATAAGTACTGCCTCAACCCAGTGATGGGTGCATGAGAAGGATGCCGGTCTGAAAATATAGACACCTGCGTAAATCTGCTAACCCTGTGGTAAAGAATCCACATCAATACAACTACACGTATATCACCCCACAGCTAGTCCTTTCACTGCTGCTCAAATTCATAACAGCACATGCCACCGAAGGATTACTGTTCAGCCCAAGCAAAGGTGCAGCTTGTGATTGACTTCTGCTAATTATAGATTCTAACAGGCTTCTCAAACGTGTGACGGTTCTGCATTATCAAAATTAGTTATTGACAATTGTTCCAAGCAGTTTAAGCATAAAATAAACTGGCTTTCAACAATAAGAGCATGTCTTCAACAGCTTTTTTCAACCTGCTTTTAGCTTTTTATTTTGAAAATTTTGTGTTGTGATGTTTTTAACTAATTTTTTTACCCTGCTTTTTGGATTTTTTAAGCCAAAATCAGGAGCAACCGGTTTTCAACTTTTCTAAATCACTTTTTATAAAAAATAAAAATCTGTTAAGAACAAGCCCTAAACTAGCCAAAAAAATGCCAAGCTTCCATTTCAAAATTAACCTCTGCTCGGAATAATATGAAAAAGTAAGACCTTTAAATATCATCTTTCGGGCCAAAAAATTGAGAGGATCACGTTGATAATACTAATACAGATGTAAATTTGAAAGAGTTATTGAAGCACTCCAACTTTATCTGATTTTAAATGGTATTCAGTACTTGGTAAAGGTTCCCTAGAGTAAATGTTTATGGGAAATTCTGGCAGGCTTCTAGGTCAAATGTTCCCCTCGCACCCAAATAATGGTATCTTATATACTTCCATACCTGATTCGGTGCATAGGACCTTTTGGGAGCATTATCTGAGTGCTCTAACCCAAGGTACTGTTCCCAAGCACCATATACATCTCTCCTCTGTAATCCAAGATAGAATTAAGGTGCAGGAAAAATACAATAAACCACCCAAATTAAATGACAAACATGTGGATACATGAGCAAGGATGTGCATTATAAAAGCACAGTGATGAAAAAAATTCTACATACCTGAAATCGAGTGGAGACAATGTCAGAGTCCTGAAGGTACTCAGGACGACCCAAAGACAGAAATGCAAACTTCCACTGAAATGAAGATCCATAAACAGATTTAGACAAGGAAAGGGAAAAAATCAAGCCGGAATCATTTTCAATTATATCTTTAAAGCTAGTAAATGATGACCTCGATTGTGCAGAGTAACATAATTACCTTAGAGAACTCCTCATCTGGAACCAGCAACTTTTTTTGTATTCGTAATTTAACCTCAGCTAGCGTCTCACCTTCATGAATTACTAGGAAAAATGGTTCCCCGAAATTCTGTACCTGCTGTAGAAGAAAAGAAAAATGAATCAGAAGTTCAGTTCAATATCATATGGCTGCCAGCAATAAGCGAACTTCCAAACTAATAAAAGTATAATTGAAGTACTATGCATACCACTTGGTTCTGAGCTGTGTCTTTCATGAAATGATAAACATGAATCAAGCGATCATGAGGCCCAACGTTTTTCTCCTCTTCAGGAATCTGCAGTGACAGGTAAAGCATGATTGAAGTTACAAGGCCGGTCCTAAAGATGTTAAAGATCAATCCAGTCTAAATTGCAGATACAAACCAGGTGAATATATCAACCAAGAAAGAAAAGGACAAGAAATTTCATAGAAATCCAAACGCACATGAGAAAGAAGACTGCCGCACACGGGAGGGGAGGAAGGGAGTGGGGACATATTCTCAACATCACAATGAAAAAGGATTTTGTACATAGCCTCTACATTAGAGAAATACAGCCCCAAAAAAAAAAAAAAACAGATGAAAGTTTCAAGGCTTCGATTGTTACTAACAAAACAAGTTGCTCGACCAAGGTTGTATGTGTCATCTAACATGCAACCTGATGAACCAGACATTCGCCTCTTAAAATTTCTGTATAAAAAATCCTCAATACATAAGCTAAGTGATTGGGCTTTTTCTTAGGAGTGAGGATAAAACTTGCCAAGTAAAAGATAAGTTACCTCCTCAGCACGAAGCGTCCAATATTGATCATTAATGTTCTCAATCTTTTCATGGAGAGGGAAAATCTGCAAAAGAAAATGCATTGAACTCCAACGTGAAGTTAATGCATCTATGGAGACACTAAGGATAAATTTCATGTAATTTCTCAAAATAAGTTATCTTTGAATAACCGAAACAAAAGAGAAGGAAATTTATACAAATGTTAATTAGCAAAACCCATTTATACCCAGGTAATTTTTACTGGTGTTATTTGTCAAACATTTCCAGAACCAGTATGCATTGATAATGATATGAGAAAAATACTAATTACTTCAACACCAAAAAAATAGGCCTATGGTCAGTGATTTCATGAGGAAGGGAACTTGGCAGCACCGAAGAACTCCAGAACCAAAAAAATTTAAACTGCATAGATTTATTAAAACAAAAAAAAAAAGAATGATAATGATCCTAATTAATGTTTTTTCTACTATCAATATTAGGAAATCTAAAAATTCAAGCCCTTACTTCCCACCATCCAACCCCCCCACACCCCCAAATTCCCTCCTCCCCCTAACAAATAAAAGAGGAAGAGGAAAAAGACGAAAACAAGTATGCATTCTGTCAATAACTTCTTCAAATGGCTATAACAAACAAAGATGACCACAGAAGCAAGGAGTAACAGTTTCTAGGGACTTCACCATATTTCTCAACAAGATTTTGCCTGATGAAATATATAAACAACATGAGCAAAACATTTTGTATCGAAAAGCAGAAGTATCCCTCATAGAAAATGCCTTCCAAGATGGAGTCTCTCTCAACAATCTCCTACCAAATTTCAGTTACAAGAGAACAGAAAACAAGAACAATCCGATACCTTATAGATCTTGTGATAGAAAACCTCCAGTAATCTTAGTTCTGCATTAGGATGAGACAACTCAACCTGTTCCATGACACGACATACTATGAGAAAAATCTTTCGATCCAATGCAGGCATATAGATTTCTTGATGGTAGGAAATCCTAGTGAAAAAAGTATTGCATTTTCTTACGTGTTGATACAAACAATCATAAGTTCCTTTTATCGGGTAGCTTAAGTGTTTTCCTATTTCAAGAATGGCACACCAGACTGTCATTGATGGAAGGGGAGATAATCATACTAGCATAATTTTTTAAGGCAGTTCATGCGAGAGAAGCAGGGTAGATATTCAAACCAAAGTCTAGTTTCAAAGCAGAGAAGTAACAACATTACCTTTGTCTTGATATCATTAATGACATCTCCTACAGTGCTCTGTCTTGGCAATCTGATCGTATGAATGACTACCTGAAAACCAGTTGATCCAACACTCAGTCACACGGTTGGTTAAACAATTACAATCTTAAAACATAAATAAATAAATAAACACAGGACAATGTCCAAGAGTAGCACTCACTTCATCCTTGGCAGCATGATGAAAAGTAACTTTGAGAGTTTTCAGACCTTGAAGTTCTGGTAAAGGAATATCCAATACTTCATAATACAAAATATCAGAGGTCTACACAACAACCAAATAAGGGAAATGTATCAGATAATGCATTTAGTTAAACACTTGAAATATAGTCAACCAAAGACATTCATGGCAATAGAATTAATCTAGTTATGTACCTGATTATAGTGAATTAGCATGTCTGTGAGACATTCTACTCCCCTGTACTTTATTGGTTGGGGTTTTGGTTGTTGTGAATAGCAGTTATGTGATGTAAGCCTAATTTTAGAAGGGTCATCCAAGCTAAGATGACGGGCAACACTTTCAACAACTTCATCATAATTATTCTGCTTTGACCTGGATGTTACATAATCAAACAAAAATGTTATTCAGAAAATAACCTTGAGGCAATCCCAATTATAAAATGACTAGAAAATTGGAAGAAAGCATACAACTCAAGACAGAACTCATCCTCCTTAGGTTTTTCCAGTGAGCGGAAACGCACCACCTGTGACCATCACACAGAGTACACAACATTATTAAACCTGAAACCTATCAAGAAGAAAAATTACCATAAATCTGTATCTGTGAAGTAACATAAAACAAATTCTTGCAAACACATAAAGTTTGTAAGCTACTTTTTATGCTTCAGTTACAACATTACGGAATGCTATAAATTAAAATTCACTACAAAATCATTTTAATTTTTTTTTAATTTTTTAAAATATCATAAGTGTAAAAACTTTAGAAGCTGATGATGATAATGCTTCCTGCGAACATTGCCAAACTAAATTATCCACATAAACAAGAAATCGGAAAAAAGCAATATAATCATTTATGGTACCATATCCAGAATACCCAAGAAGATATTTCACACTGAACAGGTTCAAGATTCACCTGCCGATTATGCACGTATTCCAGAAATGAAGGCACATCAGGGTAACGACATTGATCAACATTTTGACCTTGAAGTGATTTTTGAAAGCAAATGATGTCCCCATCTTCAAGCTGTCAAATGAAAATAATCTTAGACTTGGATACAGCGGAGAAAAAAATGGTGAATGTAAAAAAGATTGCAGCTCAACATTGATACAGCATACCTGACAGCCTCGGAAATTGAGCTTCTTATCAATGTGTTCACACATTACATTAGGTTCAAATTTTATTTCCTGAACAGAAAGATTCATTATGACTAACAGTTAGAAACCTAATGAAATTTTATAAGTAAAACAAAAGAAGTAAAAATTCACCTCAAAGAGTTCAATATCTTCATCAGGAGCAAAGCCAGCCATTTCGTTTAGCTTGCTTAATATTTCTATTGGCTTGCCACTGGCTTTGACAAACAGCCGTCCAACAAAACTGATATTGCAGAGAGAAGCATCAATAAGCATCCCCAAGAACAATAAAGATAGAGATTACATGGACAAAGGGAACGACAAGACACTTCTGGCAGACAAAGCAGATAAGGTATCAAGAGAAGAAGATGGGGGAATATTAAAGGATGTTTAGAATTAATTTGGCACTTGAGAATTTTTGTCCCCCACACATCACGCGATGGCAAAGGAGCAGATTAACCAATATGAGAGAAGACACCACTTTGCTACTTTTGATGCGAATCAAAGAGGAGTTCCTTCTAGTGTTTGGTACAATGAATGCATAACAGCATGTAAAAGTGTAAAAATTGTCTCCCATGATCAATTATAGCACATCAAATATATTTGTCAGGAGACCTAACGCAGTCAAACATAAGCATAGGTCCTCAATTACCAATTTAAGAAGAAACAGATGATTGCATACCGTAATTCCTCTTTGAAAGGATCAAAAAGTTTGAAAAACAGAAGAATGTCATCCTTAAACTTCTCAGGTAAAGGAACAGGCTGCAAATCCTGAGGAAAAACACTACACCGTTAAGCTCACAGGACAAAGCTCAAAAACTGTGTCACAAAATATATATGCATATGATAGAGTCAGCTTCGTCCCCTTAAATGAAAAGACAGGTGAATGACGATGTACCAGGCCCAGTTCTACTTCCAAAAACAATTTTAGCTCCGCGTTATTTGCTTTATTGGACACTTCTCTCAGTTGTCCAACCTGGGACATATTGAAGAGTATGAGCAGAAGGCAATCAAACCAACTAAGCACCAACAAAAAATTTAACTTACTACAGATAACCACTATAACAAAGTACCACAAGTTCCCAAAAAAAAAAAAATTATACATGATTCCCCTTCTGAAGACAATAGCTGACAGAAAACTTAAACAAGATAAGTCTTTTTTTTTGTTGTCAAGTATTCAACATTCTAGCCTACTCCTAACCTACTTTAGGGGATGGTCCAACTAGACCTGAGGGAGCCAATGGGGACTAAACCACCATTGGACCAAAGGAAGCACATGGTGCTCCTCTTACGGTGGGGAAAGTGACTTCTATTTTACTTGTTGAGCACCAACTTAGAGTCAGACCCGAATTTAATTTCCATGTGGGCAGCCTCAAAAAAGTGAAGAATTTACCAATCATGTAATGTATAAGTTAATTAGAACTACTACGAGATCACCATCATTTTCTACACAAGCGCAAACATCTTTCAAATATTCATGTGACCACCAGAAAAACGAGTAGATGACAATTCAATGCATAATTAAGCAGACCTTAACATGCTACATAATGTGATATAACTCAAGTTCACAAAGTCGAAGGCAGATGTCTCAAAAAGAAACCAAACAAAAGCTACTCACTGATTGACCCTCTTCATGAAGCATCAAGGGCCGATTGGGCCTGTAAGTATGGTTCTGGCGCTTAGCCCATAGCCAGAAACGCTGAAATTGCACTGGTACACCGAATTCTTTCGCAACTTCTATCTGAAAGACTCAGATGATATAAAGCTGAATATGGTATTCTGACATATAACATTTCTGAAGATGACAATATCAATAAAGCAAATAAGTTCACACTGGATTTAACCGTTTGGTCTTTATCTTTACATCACATATTGTCTCCTTTTACTCATTAATTCACATAGCTTCAGTGTAAGCTTGCACAATCCTCCAGGTCCAACTAACTACTATACACTGCCATATGATAGTATAAATTGCCTTTTAACTAACATATATGCAGCTAAGGCAATCAATAGAAAACCTTTAAGCATGCTGCTGAATATCATTATATACCTTAACAGCACATCAGGGATGTTGGATAATGCTACAAATTCACATCAACTCAATGCTAACTACCGAAGTTTTAAATCTTCTCTATCCCTCGCTTCACACAGCAGACTTGTCAAAGGAACTTGACTTGGCTGGCCAGCTACAGTAATGACACCGGTAAAACCAAGGACTTGAGCAAGAAAATTTTCCCAATTTAACATTCTATCTAATAGGTAAGATTAGCTCCCATATGTTGTGTCACTTGTCTTTTTATACACCAGGTTCCTAAACAATCTTAATTGTTAGTAAAACTTGTGCTCCATATACAAATAACACTGGAGTCTGCTATTCCTGGCCTATATCATGATAAACCAGAACTTACGTCTTCAAGTAAATGCGACAGGGAAAGAGTACCTTGAACATGTTGAAAGGCATCTGTTTCTGAATCCGGAAGCAACGGACTTTATCATGATCAACCAAATCAAAATATATCTCTCTTCCAATTTGTTCAACTAAGTCATCGTCACGAGCAACCTGTAGGGAAGAAACTAAATCCAAGCCTGGCTCTATTTAATTGCAGCATATTAAGGGTAAAGCCTACAAGTCAACCTTAATGATCGTATACAGATGTGCTTCTGCTTTTTCCTTTCTCTTTTGCTCCTTTTCTTCTTGTTCTTTCTTCAGCCTTATCTGGTGCCAATGAAAGGAAATTATCAAAGCGAGTAACCATCAAAATCTGAAATAAACAATAAGAGATATTAATCTTACCCTTAGGTGTTCTGCAATATCCTTTTCATCCACATTACAGATTATCTTTTCTTTGTCGCTTTCACGTATATACACAAGCATATATGCATTTGAATACTTTGTAAATTTGAACGGTGAGTTATTGAACCCAGGGTTAGTATGTGGTAACTGGTGCATGTGAAAAGAGTTATGTTATAATCATATCAACTTAAACAGACCAAAAAAAAAAAAGTACAGGATTCAGAGAGCATACCTCTTCCTCACCACCATACTGCTCTTCCAATGCCCTCTTCATACCCTCCTTAGTGACACGCTCATCATCAAATTTGAACCTTGAAAACAATATAAAGTGTGAGAGCAAATATCACAATCAGATCATCCAAAAAGGAAGAAAGGTTGTACAGACTATGTGGAAACTAAAAGACAAAAGCAACCGGAGATCTAATACATGCAGACACAAGTGCATGCACATTGACCACAAAAATAGCATGGCACAGGTATGCATGTCTAGAAGTAGATGCAGTCTAGCACTACCAAAATAGTTAGCTGTTGAAATGGAATAAAAATACAAAGCAAGGATATAATTGATGAGCCACTCTTTTCCCTCTATTAAACAAGAACATCAAAAAAAAAAAAAAACAAATGCATTATGCCAATAAAGCATCTCAAGCAATTAAAGTATAACAGCAACTGACTGATATAATAGTTCATACCACTGATCCGAGAGTGTTGGCCTGATGTATGCATAATAATGTCCACCATGAACTCCTCCACTATGAACCAACACGCTAACAAATGTAGGTAAAAAAAACTCAGACAAACAACACCAAAGAGACATTGATATCTACAAGTAGTCAACCAAAGGACCAACAGATGTAATAAATCAATGTCACTGGTGTAAAGTTGAGTACAAAAATTCTCCTATGATAATTTATTTCAGCAACATGGTTGTCCTAAGAACAGAGATACTTCCAAAATCAAGGTAAATGAGAAAAACAGGGTCTACAGAGCTGACATAAACAAAATTTAGATAATATTTAATTGAAATCATTTTTCTATTCAAATAAGAGTTCATCCAGTTGAATTTGTCAATACAACATACTTTTTGTTAGAGTAGAAAAAAATTATCAATCTAAGTATTTCCATAATTAAATGAATACAAGGTTTTATTCTTGTAGAACACATGGGACAATTCTTTGGACAAACAGACTTAACATCAAGTCAAGGATAACTAATCGTTCGGATGTTCTTTTTGCCTTGTTATTATTATTGTTTTTTTTTTCTGCCTTTTTTTTTCTCCCCCGCCTGGGGGGGGGGGGGGGGTGAGGAGAACTCTATGTTTGGGGAGTTATGCATGCCATGAAAAATCAAAAAGAACAGTAAGATACCTATGAAGAGTGTAGAGATTCCGAACACTCCGATCTGCCTCAGGAGATAGATATTTTCCATTCTCCCTATCAAGATCAAGTTGCAAAGGGAACTCATATCGATCATTGATCTGTTCAAGGTAAAAACAGACAGTGAGTAAAAACTGTTATAAAAAGACTATTTGACCTCAAATAGGAGTATTAGACTGAAAGTTCTTTGACATGATTCAGAATTTCCCATCTGCTTGCAAACAAGATAGACACCCCCATAAAGTCCTGACGTTATTCCAATGTTTGAATCAATGACCATTAAGTCTACACATCAAAGAAACCCATAAAACAACCAAACAAAGAAATACATATCACCATTTCCAGCAAAATCTTCATTAAAGAGATCAGATGCATTAGGTTAAAAAGATTAAGCACAACCTTACAAAGTTTAAGGGGGAAGAAGAAGATATCAAAGCTAAATAAAAAAAGACAACCATGAGAGGAAATGAATAAACCACCAACATGAAGGAAGGGCATGAAGTCCATGCTCCATGAGAATATATTCCTGTCTCTAGTGTAATTTAACAATGTCAAAGAGAAATACAGAAGTAAAGAGGAGGAGGAGGTAGTCATACACAAAACTGGGTCTCTCAATTTGCTCAACTAAAAAATTTCTTCAATACAAGAGATATGTGTCAAAGCACAATCGACATACTTTTTACAAAAATCAGTCCCTTCACCTTCCCAGTATAAAAAAATCAAATCAATCAGCAAGCACAACTATCCATTGAGTAAGCAACAGTTATACCGCTGCAACTCAGACCCATCAGGCGGAGAACACAAAAGGTAGAAGGAAGAAGAAATCAACTCCTTTGAAATAATGTTTTCCTAACATACAATCACCAAGTAAATCAAAAAAATTTCAATGACGCTAGTGCAAACCAGAGTAAGATTGACAAGATGGAAGGTAATAAAAGTAACAGTTACAAAACTAGAATATTTTCATTCTGCCATATGAAAAAAAAAGAAAATCTTGGAAAACTAATACAACACCACACACATTAAGCACGGTTGAAAAGTTATGTCAGTATGTGAAGGAGTTAACTCACCTTTACCATGGTATCCCGAATAAAGTCATACTCAAATCGCTTTAACTGAAGCTGAAGTACAGGAGGAAAGTCAATGAACAACACACCCTTCCTCGCGTCCTGGAAGGTCAAAATGGCAGAACAGCTCTTACAAAAAATATGTACAACATGAAATTTAATTAAAAATTTCGTTCCAATGTTAAAAGGCATGTGAGTGTGTAATAAATAACTTTTACAATCTTTACCTGCACTCACCAGAAAAAGTTTTTTTTATTTATTTCTTATTTCTCTATAATAAGGCTTATGTTACCAAGCTTGAAAACCATTTGTTGGTTCAATCCACCCTCACAACCACAAAAAGAGAAAAAGGAAGTGCAAAAGAATCAACCTGCAATCCATATTGTTCTGCATGATATTTGTTATCACCCTCCAGGCGTTCCACTTCCACATACTTGTCAAAAGAAGCATAGACATCCCGACAACCTTTAACATCAAGTTGAAGATCTGATACAGAATACAAGTTAGTAAACTACCAATCCAATATAAATCAGAATACAAGTTAGTAAACTACCAATCTAATATAAATCAGAATACAAGTTAGTAAACTACCAATCTAATATAAATCAGAATACAAGTTAGTAAACTACCAATCTAATATAAAGGGCTTACAACTTGAAAGACTCTAATGCATACCATAAAAAGATTCTTTTCTTGTTGACTTGTAGTCCACATTGATACATTCAATGTAATTCATGTGGTGCCCTTCAAATAATTGCTGAATTGTACCCTCTACAACAGTGCGCTGAGCAAGAAATAAAACCAGAAATTTATATAACTACACAAAGCTAACATGAAAGGATGACATACAGATTCTAATTTTCTATCATTATAATATTAAGTTGCAGGTAGACCACGTACCTTCATTTTATCTTCAAGCTTCTCGCAAAGAACCCGGTTTAGTTCTTGAACATCGTGCTGCATGAAAGAGTCATACGTATCCCACCCAAATGACTTGGTCAGCTCTTTTGTTGCTACACTAGTGTCACTATACTGAAGCTTGTAGAACAAACTCTGCAAAGCTAAAGGAATGCTCCCTGATGGCATATCATTCTCGGTTGTTGGCATATGGTAGACAGCCTAAAATGTTAGGCAAGATAAGGTATTCTTCTATACATTAGCTTCAAAAGATCAAGAAGACTAATAGATTATTATAAGCATGGTCATCCAACCTTTCTGAAGTAAGGAATGTGATAGAGCGTCTGGAGCAGAGAGTTCATGTAGCAAGTAGCCCCCTGATTCTTCAATCCAACATAACCTGTCTCCTTTTTCGAGTCATGAGACCAGTAATCAACAACCCTACGAACGGCAACATCAGCTTCAACAATGCAAGTATCATTCACAAGATAACCTCTCCCAGGATCATATAGTTCACTAAGCGGCATGAATGAAGTGAAACCCCAATCACTTTCTCTCACATTAAATTGGTGCTGTGTATCTGTGAAGTAGAATTTATCACGGCAAACTCAATCCATATCTTTATAACATCAATGAAGATGTCTTAAAATGAAGAAGTAAATAGTGAAGATGCTCCAATAATTCTCGTTTAAAAGACTAAGAATATTAAGAATCCCCAATTATTGCATTACCTTAATCTCCTCCATCTGCTAGGTTGCTAATTGACAATGAAAGGCAAAATGCAAAAATTACTGCCAACAGCAATTAAACAACTCACCCTTTCTTACTGTGAACTTGTTATGAATTTGATTGATCACAGCTAAGCTAAACTGGGCATATCGACTCCAGCCATAAGGCAGGGCTGCAGAATCCGCAACATCAAGATACATTGACAAATGCTCCACGTTATTTCCTTTGGGGAAAATAAGCACACGCCTACCAACAATAACGCAACAAAAAAAAAAAAAAGAGACTTCAATCATCACTTGTTACAACACAAGCCCGTATCAGCAGGAACAACTCACATAAATTCACTAGAAACTCTACATATACTACCATTTATATCCTCCCACGTAGAAGATTTCCGAGTACAACTTCTTCACATTCAACCGTGAAAAGTTCTCAATGGTCCACGTAAATCGAGCTGACGGAGGATCTTCTGCTGCCTGCGTGTCCACTGTACTTGCAGCTTCTGCTGGCGCAACTAAAAACAATCCCAACCCGCAAAAAAATTTTAAAAACCCACCAACAAAATCCATTTCTTTACGCAAACCCATAAATTGTCGCTACAAAAACGTGCAAAAACCTAACATCTACAACAACCGACAAATCCAAAAAATATTGTGTAAAACACAATTGTGTAGATACAAGTGGCAATCAATACCTTCCATTGGTTGAGGGCCTTCAACGGGAAGATTAGAATGAGGGACAAGCATCTGGTCGTCTTCTGGCTGCGAGCCAAACAAGAAAAAAAATTAAAGCGGAAAAGTGAATTACTGGATCTGATAAAGCTAGGCACTGTATATCAATTTGAAACCCTAGAATTCAAAGCATTGTCGTAATTAAGCTACATATTAAAGGTCAATTAATGAAAAACACCAGCCGCCCATAGCAACAAACAATCCTCGCAACAAAAAAGAGAAAAACGATCGAAGTTTCCCAAACAGTAACTTCAACTACTTAAAGTAACAAAAACAGTAAAAAGACAGTAAATACACACCTAAGCGTACGTCAGGTGAGTATATACACTAGACGTGTATAAAGAAATATATGTATATATGAGCAGAAAAACGAAAGGGGAAAGCGAATTACTTCCATTGGAGGAGGAGAAGTCATGAGTGTCATGGAAGGAGTTCGGCGTCCGCACGATAGGCAAATTGGAGGATTTGAAGATGGGGAGGGAGGAGCCGATCGATTCGAGAGCTGGAAAGAGGACTGAGGACGACGACTTTGTAGTCTTTTGGGTGGAGATGGATTTGTTGCTTTTTCTTTTTTTATTTTTTTTTTTGTGCTGGGCGGGGGGTGTTTGGGGTTGAGGGTAAGTTCGGAATTTTGGAGGGAAAAAAATGGTGAAAGTTGGTGAATTTTGTATAAGTTGGAGGTAGAATTGGAAAAATGGTGAAAGTTGGTGAATTTCGTGAGTTGGAGGTAGAATTGGATTCGAATGTGTTGGATTTTTTTTTTTAATCAAATCTATATTGTTACAATAAAAAAAAAGAAAAAAAAATATTAATAGAGTTCGAACTTCCGACTTCTGTGATTGAACTGTAAATTCCCACTAATCACTCGACTTTTCCTACCAATATGTTGAATCATGGATAACTATTTAATGTGCTGTTGACAGTTTGAGGAGTGGAATAATGGGATTTATGTGAAAGAAATATTTTAAAATCATAATTGTTATTTTTTTTGGCAATTTTACGTAATAATGCCCATGGATCCCAAAATCAGATACTTAATAAGGTTTGATTTTGAGTTCATGTTTAACGTTTAGTGGTAGAGGGCCGGGGATTGGGGACTCGGGGCTTACGGTTAGAAATTTCTCGAGTTTATTTGCACGAGTGAAATTGTATTGTGGAAAGATTTTGTACATTGTCTATAAAAAATTAAAAGCAAACAACTGTTTCGGAAAAGTTTTTTGATCTTCTGAAAACTAATTATTTGAAAATAAATTGATTGTTTCTACTTTTCTATTTTGTTTTTAGATCAATTTAAAGTTTAGCTAAAACCACAGTATGACCACACATATGTAATACGAGATCTCTTTCATGTTTTACTAATTTTTGTACAACGTAAAATGTACTTACAAATTCTTTTGACGACTAGTGCTTATGAATCCAATTCTTAAGCAACCATAATAGCTGACCAACTAATTGCTTATGAATATCCAAATCTTAAAGAATACCATCTAACATGTTCTTAATTTAATTTTGTGAAACTAAGTTTCTGTAAAATTGTTTTATCTCAAAAATTTTATATTTTTAAATCGGCATGTGTGTGTGTGTGTGTGTGTGTGTGTGTGTATTATCTGATACGTCACAAAACTAAGCTCCATAAAATTGTTTTATCATCAACTGTCTCCAGTATTCCTACATCAGATATTAATGTCATTGAGACAAAATTCTCCAAGAGAGTCAATTATTACTACACGATTTTGGTATCTTTTTTTTTTATATAAAAAAATCCAGAATCGTGCTTATTTTTTATTTGACTTGATCTGTTACTAGTTTTACCATATGAAAACTGATATTGATATTTGGGGCTAAGAGATTTAAAAAAAAAAAAGAAAAAGAATTGATGTTTTGGACTTGTTCAATATGAATTCCAAAAAGGATAATTTGTATATCTGCTGGTGTAGAATTAAAATGAATATTGACAGACGAAGGATCCTGCTGTTTTAACACAATTTTATTGATTGTTGTTCTCGTGTATGTGAATGTTTATGGTGGAGGAGAGGGGCAACTATAATGGGACAGCCCATCGTTGTTGGAGAATTTAAAAAAGTCAGGGCATGGGAAATGAAAAGTTGCAGTAAAAAAGAAGCGATGCGCAAAAGGAAAACGACGTGCATGGTTAGTGCATAATAAAATTAAGTTTCTGAAAATTTTAGTGTTTGCTGATAGTTTTTGATTGGTTCAACATTGTCATTAAAGCACTAACAGATGCTTTAAGATGATTTAACAGACAAAATGAATAGATTAAGCGAAAAATATTAAACATGATAATTTAGTGACCAATTTGGTCACAAAAAAGGTTTAGTAACCTAAGACCACGAAAATTCTCAAATATAATCGTTTTATTTTATATTTTATTACTCTACTTGTATATCTTATAATTTAAAATAAAAATATATAAATACTTTTATATTATTTTCTTAAATTACCATGCACCACATTACTTACTTATCTCTTTTCAAATAAAAAATTTACAGCTAAGATTATACACCGATTCACCTAAAAATCTCCTTACGTGCGTTCCAGTTAAAAGTTTAGCAACACTGGTACACGACTTTTCAAATCGTTTATTACTTTTTATATTTTTAACCACTTTTTTAAAGAAAAGTTAGATACCGGGTGACCCGTGACTCATATAATACTTTGAGATGGATCCGGATTTCAACCTCTCTATAATCGAAAACCGCAGAGAATCCGACCCGATACGACAGTATTTTCCACATTGCAAGCTCTCTTCCACCCTACGGAAAAAAAAAGCGTAGTACGAATCGAAGCATAATTCAAGATTTACAGGGAAGAGTCGTCTCCAATCTCCAAGATTCATGAGTAAAGCTCTCTGCGTAGCCTAAATTCAAAGCAACCTCAATATTCGCAAAAACATGAAGATCGTTCGTAGGGACCTAGTCCCAGATGGCCCTGGTAGCGTTAAGGTAAAGCATGTTTTCACTCTGTTTTCTTTCTTTCTTTCTTTCTTTTTCTTTTTTTTTTTTTTTGAAGAATTGCCCCATTAATTTCTTGACCGTAAATATACTTTTTGTTTTGTTGCAATATGTTTATTTTTTGTGGGTTTTTATTGTAGATGGTTCCGGAAGAAGCAGATGACTTGTGGATTGCTTACAATTTGATTGCTGAGGGAGACACTGTCTTAGCTGTTACCGTTAGGTAAGTTTTCTTGGGTTTTCTTTTTTTTTCCCCCTTTTTTTAAAAAAATTTGGTTGCATATAGACTGTAATTGAGGTCTCTGAACTGGAATTGTGATAATTGCATTTAGAATTGGATTTATTTTCCGAAAACTATTATTGAAGTTTGAAACTTTCAACGGACGAATAGTTTAATCTTCTCAAATTGGGAGAATTTGGTTAAAGACTGGAGCTTTGAATCAAGAATTGAAAGGTTTTTCTTAGTTTTAGAGCTTTTATAAATTACTTAGTTCAGCAATAAGTTATTGATGTTGTTGCAAGTCGTTAGGGCACATGTTGGAATGGGAGTGTGTATGATTGTTACAAATCAAGGTCTTGACTTATTCTCAATTTTGTTTAATTTGACATATGCATTGTTGAACTAGTGTTGGTGATATATATATATATATATTTTGTTGGTAATTTATTGTAGGAAAGTTCTAAGGGAAACAGCTTCAGGAGATAGAGATTCTGAACGGGTAAAACTCAAATTGGAAATCAAGGTTGAGGTAAGACAAGTTCAATAAACTGCAGTATTGGGATTACTCTTTTGGTCTTTTTGGGTGTTACATAGGATTCCATTATGTTCATATAGGATTCTGGTTGATAAGTCTAGTAGTAGAATGTCAGACTTGTCAGTCAACCTTCTACCGGGATTTGGCTGGATTGATCACAGATTCACATTATTGCCTCGAGTAAATAATAATTATTGGTATTATCATAATACTGGAATTAAGCCTTTATTTGCCCCTCGAATATGTATAGAATTTGCATAACAATCTTCATATAGATGTTACTTTATAATTGGATATTATGTTATTGACAGACAATGGAGTATGACAAAGAAGGGTCTGCTTTGCGTATACGTGGAAAGAATGTTCTGGAAAATGAATATGTAAAGGTCTGTGTCCGTCAAATTCAACTCCCTTTGTATGTCCACTAGTTTAATCCTTCAGTTAAAGCTTTACTGATTCCACTACAGATAGGTGCATTCCACACGCTAGAAATTGAACTACATCGAGCTTTTGTTTTAAGGAAGGTAAGGTTTTGGAAACAGTTCTATAGATTATAGCTTTTGTTTTCATTTTCTTCTAAATTTTCTGGTGAAATAGTTTCTATATATCTTTGTAATGTATAAAACATTGAGGCTCAAAAATGCGTTTTAGATTCAATTGTATGAGATCGTCCCTTGTCTTAAAATATAAGCCATGGAATGGTGATTGATAAACTGTTTGACTTTCTAAATTTTCTGGCGAAATAGTTTCTATATATCTTTGTAATGTATAAAACATTGAGGCTCAAAAATGCGTTTTAGATTTAATTGTATGAGATCGTTCCTTGTCTTAAGATATAAGCCGTGGAATGGTGATTGATAAACTGTTTGACTTTCTAATTTTAATTGAGGGAAATCAAACATGTGCCGCGCAATTTGCCTGGTTTACTCTGTATTACGTTCAATGTAGCCTTTCATATTTTTCTGGTAATAAGCAGGTACTTTTGTGCAAAGCCTTCCCATAATTGGCTCAGTACAGAACCTGTGATACAAATCATTGCAGACGTCTGCATCTTTTTATTATTTTGAAGTAACTATGCTCATCTTGTTGAGCGTAGGACTTGTTTTTATGCTTTTCTAGAGGGCCAAGAGGTAATATCAGCCTAAACCTCAGCAAAGGTGACCAGATTTAGACATTCTGCTTTATATATAAGCAACTAAATTACTTGACCTGCCAAAAGGGTTTTAAAGAAAGAAAAAGGTGTGTGCCACATTCACGAAAGACTTCCTCTCCCATGCTCTGACCCATGTTGAAAACGATTGTGGCGAAGTCATTCATTCTTACAGAGTGAAAATGGTGATTAAGAAACATAATGTTTTCCTGGATTCGTTTTGCCTTGATAATATCGTGCTGAACTTTAGCTATCAGTTTCATTCGTCAGTCATTATAAATATGATCTTATTGTTTTGACATTTTCCTTGCTTAATTTTGATTTAGAGTGTTGTGAATTATGTTAACCAGATGCATATTAATTCATTACCTTTTGCATCTTGAGGATTTCAGGCATTAATAACATGGCTAATGTGAGGTCTATGTCATTTTTTCCAGGAAGTCTGGGACTCACTAGCATTAGAGGTGCTCCACCAAGCTTCTGGTATGCATTTTAAATACAAAGTTCTTTTTCTTTTTTAAGGACTTTGTCAAAGATTAACGCATTGATGTACTTAAGATATCTGATTATGCTTTGAACAGATTAAAGTCTTTTAAAGTTGTTAGTATGCCACTTTAGTCCTACTTAAACTGCTTGTCTATACCTTTTGAAAAGAGTTTTACAAAAGCTGTTGTGTTGAGTTTGTGTTAGATAGAGTTTCACAGTGATGGCTCGAGCTATATCTAACGTAATACATTCTGTTTCTGTTTCACTGTCACTGCTGTCTTAATCACTTTGCCTCTCTTCCATTGGCACTTAGTGCCAAGATTCTGTGATGTCCTTTAGGCATAATTTGGCCTTTTAGGTATCTGATGTCATATTAGAAAGTCTGGTAAATAATTGTTTTTTATTCACTAAGATCATTTCCTTTGAAAAGAAATTTGTCATTAATCTTGATTGAAGTTCTTACTCGATAATTTACAGTCCCCCCGCAACCCCCAACCCCAAAAATCGCTGAACCAAAAAAGAACACATTACATTTATCTTTTGAATGAACAAAATTTCCTGGACAAAATTTGTCCGTGTGATTCAACATTTATTTTTAATAACCATCAAGAGCAATGTTAATACTGTCAGCGATGCATGAAAATGTTGAATAATTGAAGTTCTTATTTATGGTTGTGGCTCATTCTTCTGATGATTACAGATCCATCTGCTGGTGCTGACCTGGGAGTAATTTTAATGCAAGAAGGATTGGCCCATATTTTTCTTGTTGGTAAAAGGTAAATATGCTTGGTATGGTTGTGATATGTTACTGGAGTCTTTGATAAGGTAACCAGTGGGCTGAAATTTGGAGGCACTGTTTATTGAGTATGCACTTTGTTGATGCGTGTGCGTTATCATCCACCCTTAATCCTATAATGCATGAAAATTTAAAGAGATTGGTTACAATGATTATCGTTGGATCTCTGAAATTTCTATGTTGCAAATAGAAAAGTATGCATATCAGTATTTTAGGCATTGCATTGATGTAATTTGCAGTTTTTCAGATTTGATGGGAAAAAAAAAACTAGATTTTAGAATGAAGATAACAAGTAGGATATCATCTCTAATCATACTTCATGATGTCTAGTTTGTGCCAGTAATGCACTTATAATTTTGCCTCTCAAATTGTTTGTTGAGCTGCAATCATATTCACTAGTTGGAGTCAATTTTTTTAAAATTGGGGTGTGGAATTGAAATTGTAGTATAGAATTATCATTTACAGAAAATTAAATTCAGAAACATGAATATTCTTATTGCAAAATTGCAGCTTGAAATGGCATGATTGAACGTGCAAATCTGCATCTAGATGAAACTACCTTGGTTTGTGTTGGCATATAATAATTAGATAATTTGCTTTTGCATGTTAGCTTCTTTACATGTTAATGTGCATGTTTAATCTGTCAACAGTGTGACAATCACCCGTTCTCGTATAGAGACTTCGATACCTCGCAAGCATGGACCTGCTATTGCAGGCTATGACAAAGTATGTTCCTATACTTTCAACAGGAATCTTTTTCCTTTAAATTGCCAGAGATGAAAAGTCTTCTGAGAGTCTTAGTGTTTTTTATTATTGTGCTAATTGACTATCTTTGTTAACAGGCACTGGATAAGTTCTTTAACAATGTTCTACAGGTTAGAGTGCATTAGGTTTTTATGAAATTGATTGGTGTCAGATGGTTTTAAAACTTGTCTCAACAAACTTACTTCTAAGGATATGTTCATTGGTTCTAGGCATTTCTTAAGCATATTGATTTCAAGGTTGTTCGATGTGCTGTGATCGCAAGTCCAGGATTTACAAAGGTCTGTCTCGGTTTGAATTATTGATTGCTTCTAGGTTTGCTGGACCACAATTTGTTAATTAAACCATTATGTCTCTGGGACTCATTGGTTTTGTCATTTAGAATTTATAAGACATTTGTAATGATTGTCACAAAAGATTGGAATTATATTTACTTGACCTCTTGTTGCTAATGACAGGATCAATTTCACCGTCATCTACTGTTGGAGGCAGAAAGGAAGCAACTGAGACCTATTATAGAGAACAAGTCACGCATAGTTCTTGTGCATACAACCTCAGGATACAAGTATGATTTCTCACTTTCTCTTCCCAGTCCCAATCATCTTTATCATTTCACGCTACTGTCCCAAAGTTAACCTTATCTTGAACCATCCCTGTCTCATCCCTTTCGAATGCTGTCCCAAACCTATCACAACCGTGTCCCAGGGGCACTGCTCAGCCCAACCTGCCAAAGCACAAAGAAACCAAAAAAGGGAAAACCCCTTTTATTTATTCTTGTTGCTGTTAAGACTCTTGTGGATGTATGGATGCATGTGATATAAATGAAGGATGTTTTAGATACATGAATACTTCTCAAAGACTATTGGCCAATTATAGTTGTTAGAATTTGGAAGGAGTAACCTGGGTTTTTCTGGCTTTCTACAAATTTAGAATGAAACTTTTGTATTAGTAAATTGTTTCAGTGAGGCACCACATTTTTACATTTCATGGTGTTGATTCGAGCTAGAATTGGTCTGTTTATGTTAAACTAAAACTTATGTCTTTTATACATCTAAAATCATTTAGCAATCAGTTTACTTCATATGTATTCCTTTTTGACTTCTTAAGTTCCTTTTCGTTAGTATCTTTGAGGACGAATAAATGCCTTCTGCTAATTGATTCTATGTTTTGCTTGATGCTTTCTTGCTCGTATTTCTTTTTGAAATACTTTTGGTGTGTTTGAGATAGTTTCCAAGGAAGCTGATAGTATTAGTATCAACTTTCTGCACAGGCATAGTTTGAGAGAGGTTTTGGATGCACCAAATGTCATGAATATGATAAAAGACACAAAAGCGGCTAAAGAGGTAGTTTAACACGTGATTCACTTTATTATTGGTCTGTACTGTCCATTTTAGCCTGTTCTGTTTACTTGGGAGTTGTACATCTATTATGTTAAAAGTTTTATAGACTGGGGATGTTAATCTTGTTGCCCTTGTTGATTTTGTTCAGGTCCAAGCCCTGAAAGAATTCTTCTCAATGCTTTCAAATGTCAGGTTCTACCCTTGTTCTGTACATATTGTGTGCTTATATATCTATTGAAGCATGTTGAGATAATGATATAAAAATGGCTAACCATGTGAATGATAACAAATTGAGCTATTGTGGAAGGCTATACCTTTAGGCTTGTAATTGGAATGAAGTTGTGATATTTTAAGCTTTTCAATATATTCTTTCTACTGCTCCTGTGATGGAGCTGCAAGTGGTAGTCATCTTTTTTGGGGTGGAACTGTGGCAAGGGGTTGATTGGTTCCAGTACGTCCCTTTTTTATTTTTTTGTGTTTTTCCTGTATACATAATGCGTTTGTATTCTGTTTCCAAATAAATCTCAATAATGACGAATGCCTTGAATACTGCTTAAATTAGTATATTGAAAACAGCTTTTGTCTCAGATATACCAGCCCAGAAAAACACATGAATAAATTGAAGGAAAGAAAAAAAATGCAGCATGGAAAGAGAAAAAAATATGATTTCAGAAATTTGTTGGTTAAAAATGTTTGTCAAATCAGTCATTGATTTGACAATTCAAGTTAGTGACTAATTTGACTTGGGAGAGGTCAAAATCAAAATTTTCATGTTTTTTAGGATCCTGATCGTGCATGCTATGGGCCAAAGCATGTTGAAGTTGCCCATGAGCGGATGGCCATCCAGACACTTCTTATCACTGATGAGCTTTTCAGGTGAGTGATCTCACAATGAGTAGATGTTGGACTTAGATTTGCTATGCCAACAGCTGGGGATAAGATTGTTTTTCCCTGAGTATACTTGCCACTTGCTCATCTAATGCTTTCTCTTTGTGCTTAAGAAATTCATATGAATACTTTGGTAAGGTGAAATTTTCTGTTTTTAACAATTCAGTTTGTTAGGGAAAAATTAGCCTTTTCCCGTTCTGAATCCTTGCAATGTTTGTACGTCTCATGCACCCTATATAAATATGCACTTTGTCCTCTATGCACTAGAATGTAGAGGGGCAAGACAAAGAACATCTCTGTGTCTTTTGCTGCTTCTTTTCCTTTCTGGCATGTAACACGAGGATAGCTACTTTTTAAGATTGTCTAGAACTTTTTACTTTATGCGTCTTTCTGTGTTTGTTTGGTACTTCCCAAAATAAGGAAATTAACTTACTTTTGGCATGCCACAATAATTTTTTTTCCCCCCCCTTCAGGAGTTCTGATATAAAGGAACGGCAAAAATATGCCGATTTGGTGAAATCAGTTAAGGATTCAGGGGGCACTGCTTACATCTTCTCATCCATGCATGTTTCTGGAGAACGTGAGTGCTCTGTCCTCTCTCTCTCTCTCTCTCTCTCTCTCTCTCTCGTGCACGTCAGTCTAGCATCTTTGTTTTAACTTTCAGACATATATTTTGGAACTCCCTGTTAAACTTTTGTTGCTTTAAGCGGCAAAAATTAAATGCACTCTGAATCAGATAAACCAGTAAATAACCTGTTTTTAGTCTTATTGACTGAGGATGACCTGAGAACGGTTTTGGTGAATTCCTCATCTCATGATTGTCTTTAAATTTTCTTTATCCCTTAGTAAAAGAGGGTGCACTGATTTTTTTTCCCCTCCCCTGTTAAAAGCTCTTTTTCAAACTCTTCCTTACCATGTATTTTTTCCCCCTTTCCATCATTCGTTAATTGTCTTTACTTACTGATTCTTTTTGCACATGACAACAGAATTGGCACAGCTGACTGGTGTTGCTGCAATTCTTCGTTTTCCTCTGCCAGACCTGGAAGATATAGAGATGTAATTGTATGAAATGCAGAGCTGATTGAGGTCATAATACCCATCTGATTGTACATTTCTTTCTTGGGAAATTTGCCAAATTAGTCCCTCACATTATCACAACAAACTTTTTTAGTCCTTAATATTTAAAATCAGTCAAATCAGTCCCTAACATATCAAAAGTGTATTCTGATTAATCCCAATAATCATTTTTGTTCATTTTTCTGGCAATAGGAAATGGGTAAGTTTTCAATTTTGTCCTTGATGTTGTTGGAAAAAAAGAGCAAAAATGATCATTGGAATCAATCGGAATACAGTTTAGATATGTTAGGGACTCATTTGGCTGATTTTAAATATTAGGTACTAAAAAATTTTTTTGTGATGATGTGAAGGACCAATTTGGGAAATTTCCCTTCTTTCTTCTATAATCTTTAAATTATTTATGTACCAATAACAAACTTATGCACGAGTGTGTAGTTAGGAAGGAGTCTTTAGAGGGTAGCTTGTAATCCAACATGTACTCTGTTCTTTAACAAGTAACATATATGCGAATTATAGTGCCCAAGTTATGTTTATTAGAACCTTGTTTCATAAGAACCGAAGTCCTTAATTGATTTCCATGAACATGATTCGTGGGGTGGATTGAACCTGCAATCTCCAAGCTACAAGCTGACTGTTTTTGACAAAATTCCGTTGATTTCAAAATAAGTATTCCCAGATTAACAAAAAAAAAAAAAAAAGGCAGGAGAAAAAATGTGGTAAAAGTAAAATAGATGCTTTTACGTGCAAGAAAATTGAGTGGGTTTGAGTTCATTATTATCCGGAATTAGCAGCAGTTAGAAGGTTAGGTGATAAGGATCGTACCAAACGGGTTTTAGTAATCATGAGTAATACGAATCGATTACATGTTCCAATAATATCTCAACCAAATTGAGATTTGTGTAGCTTTAAATTCGAGATTGATGCTAATTTTTAGTATTATAAAATTTTACTTTGATATAGCATGATAAACTAATTTACACGACTCATCTAATCAAAAGAAGATATTAAATAAATATACCAAACAAGATTAAGCAGTGAAATTTTAATTCTCACCTGGTTATATTTTTTGTTTCTGGTAAGATTAACTCGGAATACTGCTAATATTTAGTTAAACTAATGAGATAAATACTAACATTTAGTTCGAGTAAAATTAAATTTGAGGCCTCTTGTTCCTCGAGCCACGCCTGAACATATCTAGAAACAATTATTTTCCTGATTTTTATACTCCGGTAACCGATATTGATCGCTTCCCATGTGAAACAACTGTTTTAGTTTGGGGCTCAAGTAGAATTAAATAAAATATGGAGGTCTAAATGGTCAAAGTAGCGGTCGGTCAGGCGGTGATGCGGTTATAGAATACGCATTTAGCGCAAACTCCAACGGCCTGCAGTAACAAATGATTCTGAATATTAGGCAGTTAAACAAAATAAAAAAGTAGCAGAGCAGACTAAGGAAAGAAACAGAGCGGACAAAGATAAAGACCATTTCTAAGCAATAACTGAGAGTAAGTGTTTGGGTTCTTCTTTTGCTTTTTTTTTTTTTTTTCATTACTAGTTGTGAATTACTGCCTTTCCATGTATGTGCTGTTGTTATCAAGTCTTGTTAACTGTATCAGTTGCTCATGTACAGAAATTATATATATATATATATATATATATATGTATATTAAAATTTTCATATTTGTCAAGTCTTCTGTTTTCTTGTTTTTCCGTAGAATGAATTTACTGTGATGTAGCTTGTATCTTTATACTAGTTATCTTTGTGGTGCAAGTGTTTTTCAGCTTCTTTTTTTTTTTTTTCTTTTTTAATCTTTATTTAGAAATTGGCATGAAGGAAATATATAGCAAAATTAACCAAACAAGAAGACAAAGTACCAAAATGAGGCTCCTTTTTTATTTAGTTTTTCCTCGTTTTAAAATTAATGAACTAATATTAAGTTTGATTTTCTTGCAGCTGAATTATACAAGTAATTAAAATCCTGTGCTTTAGTATGTTTCAGGTCTTGCTGCTTCTTGTATATAAGAGGACAGTATAATTATTCTGGAAGATGTTAAGTTGTCACGAAATCAGACGACAAGGCATCATTTTTTTTTTTAACTAAAATTAGTAAGATTTGTTGATAAACTACCACATTTTTAATAAAACTTATCATTTTTTTAGCTGCTTAGTAAGTCATCTATCTCAGTGTCACTCTACCACATACGGTCAATTATTCTAAGCAGACAGTTATGCAATTCATGCAATTTTTTCTAGCAGGTGGCTGAAAAAGCAAAATGGGACAAGGCGAGGAAGCGAAGACCAGAAATCACTCGAATGTTGAGATTATAGAAAGAGGGGAAATATTCTTCTTTTATAGGCCTATAAAGTTGTGAAAGAGGAAGCTCACAGTCCTGATGATGTGCAACGCCTGTACATTGTCCTTCGACCTGAATCTGGTGAGAAATCTGTTGAAGAGAAACAAGAATCACATTCTGGAAAGGAAGGAGCTAAACTGCACGAGGATGCTGGTGATGAAAAGCCAAGTCGCTCTCGTGACAAAGATCATGTTGGTGAAGGAGGACATGGTGTTCAAAAGGTGGACATTGAGAAGCTACCGTTGTTGCTTCGGTTCATTGTCATGGGGAAGAAAAGCCTTCCTGATCCGAGCCAGCAGAGGGGCAGGCCTTACTGGGGATTTGTTGAGTTGGTTACTACAAGAATTGAAGATGTCAAGGCTGCTCTGAAAGGAGAGGAATATGACACTGCAACTAGAGGTCACAGGCAGACTCAGGCTGCTAGAGCTTTGGCTGAAGGAGTCTATCGCATCCTGAGGCACAACCCGGGAAAGAGAATGCATACACATTTGGTATATAGGCTTGAATTTCCACCAGAGGATGAAAGGAATGAAGCTCAGGAGTCGCTTAATGTGGAACGTGAAGGGTCATTTCTCATCCAGATAAAGAATCCTGAGCAGCCAGGCAGCACACGGTTTGCGGGGCTTCAGAGTAAACGAAAAGCGATGTTTCCAGCCCATCTGCAGGGCCAATTTGGGAATCGACGATTTAATCGAGCTGATCCACCTGATTTTCTGAATTATGAAGGCTGTGAGTTTCTTCTCATAGCAGCATCTGATAATGTAGAGGAGGAGTTAGGATTGGAGCTTAAAACAGAAGTAGAAAATTCGCATGATCCATCATGTTCAGATTTGGTCCGCACTTTTGGGGAAACTGCTTCAACCAGACCCCTCCTTGAAGGAACTTGGGCTTGATAGATATTTCCCTTTTCTTTTCCAGTTTGATTGTGCTAGGATTTGGCTCGTGTTCAAATCAAGACTGCAGCAGTAGCTTTTGTTAGATGGCAGCCAGCAGCAGCTCTTTTGGTGCTTATGTTTGTTTGACAACTATTGTAAAGGATCTTAGCTTAATTTGGTGTTTTCTTGTAGTGTATATATGGATTGGCTTTTTGGCATATTAGGTGTAAAATACTCCTCTCCGGTAGTTTGTTCGACTTGTTCAGTTGGCTTGAATGTAAAATCTTGTCTACACTTTTTCACAAGTGGCATCCATGCCTTTGATTTAACTCGGAGAAGAAACCGGATTACCTTCGATGTTGTGTAATATGATATGTATGTACCTTTGAAATGATGCTCGAAGTTGATGGATAAAAAGCTATGCTGAATACTACACATACATTTTCTGTAGCCAATTGGCACTCGAACTATTTTAGAAAAGTAATGTGCCATTGTGCATGGTCTGCGGGGGTAGCTTTAAGTTCAAAGGTTATATGGATAAAAAAGCTATTGAATTTTGAAGGTCCTGTTTCTTTATATTTCTGGTCTTAGGGCAAATTTTGAGATCACTTGATCATATGTTTTGGTCTTCTTCCACACAAAATTAAGACGATAATTACAAGGGACGATTTAGCCTCTCTCCCCTGAAGTGTATCTCTCCTCTTTTTTTGTATAGTTACATTTATCTCCCTTGGTATTACGAAATTCGTGCACAATAAATTAACTAGCCTTCCAAATCATACCGTGTGTCTTTGATCTCTCTCCATTCCTCCTCTCAATAGCCACATAACCTTCTCAAGAACTTGCACCAATCACAACGAGGGAGTTCAGCTTTAGATAGAAAAAAAAATCACTCTCATCTCATCTTGCATTTTCTCCAAATAAAAATTGACGTGTTTTTGCATGTATTGAGTTTATGTCAACAACCTCCGTTTTAGAAGCTCCCTATCCGCCGCCTCCCCTTCTTATGTGGAACAAGGACCATGCGAATGAATGTGGTTATGTTTGACTTGGAAATTTTTTTGGGTGTGTTTGCATATCATTTCCAAAATTTATATGAAGGCCGTGAAGTATTGGTGGACTGATGATGAATATGTTTGTCTGCAAAGGACTTTGGCGGTTTTTTATTTTTATTTTATAAACTTATGCTATTATTACATATGGGTAGGGAATTTTGATATTGGTGGATTCGAACCCTCAACTTCTGGGATGAAGTCATAAAACTCTAACTATTCGAACCTTTATTCGTTCCCGACTTTGGCAGTGTTGGTGGTGGAAAATTTTAGCAAAAACTAAAGGCGTTGGTTTTTGTGGTGAATGCATGGTCCATCCTGGTGCTATAAGCTTGTCCAAGCATTTTGGAACCTTTAAAGAACCGGAAATATGAAGATGATAATATTTATGCTTTGAGTTTTTTTTTTTTAAATATTCAGAGGGGTATCCTAGGATGCACAATTAGCTTTTTTTTTTTTTTTTTTTGTCTGATATAAGCAAAATGGTTTGTTTTCGTTAATCATCGAAAATATTAAAATTTGGGGGCCGGGGGGGAGGGCGGTGTTCTGAGTGGTGTAATTTTCAAACAAGAGGGCAGCTAGATGTAATTACTCAAACATCAAGGGTGGTATGTGGAATTATCCCTAATTACAATATGTTGGACTTTAGCTCCTATTCCTGCTTTAGTTTTCATTCTTTTAAATTTTTTGGGCTTCTTCCCTTAGATTTTACTTATTGTTCTTTTAAATTTTTTGGGCTTCTTGCCTTAGATTTAAACTTTCATTCTTTTTAGTTTTTTGGGCTTCTTGCCTTAGATTTATAGGTCTTGCAATTGTAAAAAGCTATTGTCTTTTTCCATTATCAACTGAGGGAGTTGTTTTTCTTCTTCTTCTTCTCCTTCAATATTTTTCTCTTTGGAACGGGATAATTAACCAAGAGATTGAGAGGGAGACTAACCTCTATTTCTTCTTCGTCTTATTTTAATCTGCATATAATTATCACTAGTTAAGCCTAATGTATTACATCCACCTTCCTAGAAGAAATTGCCCTGTTAAATAATGAAGCCACCACGATGGCACCATGCACGTTCCCTTTAAACAATGACTGCGCATTACTTCCCCATCCTTTTTGCATGGTATAATGCATGCATAGTCAAACAACGGATACCACAAAACAAGTTTGTAAAAAATAAATATAATTTTTATAAATTATATGAGTTTGTCTATTTATAGATTAAACAAACAATTAATGTGAACTCATCCTCTTTATTTTCATTCAAACATTAACTCTTTATATAATACAAAGTTTATCAGTTTTGTACCATAGTTAAATCCGTCAAGCAATTAAATAGGTGGGGTAAACATGGTAGGGATGGCTTGTCAATGTGAGAATTTGACAAGTTAATATCGCCAGATGGAAATATGTAACACTTTGCGTCCATGATCAACATCATATTAAATATTTGTATCTTGAACCATTTTGTGCCTTCTACTTTTTGATAACTATTTTCATAATTTTTTTATAGGATAATGTTGTGGAACTCTTCGTTATTCATAATAAGAATAATTATAAGTTTTTTTTGTTAAAGTTTCAATGCAAACTTATTACCTTTTTTTAATAACTTTTTGTCATTATAATATTTCTCTTTTACAACTACTTCATTTTCTTTTTCCACGTAAAAGAACTAAATTGAATTTGGCATTCTAGCCCTCCTGTTATATTCAAAACACAATCCATAACACGGCACTTAACATTTTCTTAGCTCACATAGAATATAGACATATACAAGAGTGTGCGCATGCAAGTGTGTGTATGTTTTGAACTTTTAGAAAATATTGTGATGATAAAAAGTCATAAAAAAGTAGTATCTCAGTAGAAAATAATAAATTTATATTAAAACTTATCACCTTTTCTTTTACAATAAATTTTTTTAACAAAAAATTTAGTGCTTTCATTTTTCTTACGGCTACAATTACGAAATTGCCGCAAAGGCTTGCTCTAGATCATTGATGCACTTACCCCACATTTGGTACGTGAGAATCACATGGAATGGAAAGAGCTTTCCAACTCTTTCATTCCATTTCCATGTTTGGTATGGACCTTTGAAGTTGGAGAGCCCTTTCTCTCAGGAATGACCATTCCACCTTTTTCCTAGAAAGGCCATTCCTCACAAAAACTTAGAGAAAGATTTTCCCACTTTATCCTATAAATAAAAATATTGAACAATGGCAAGTTTATCCTCATATGAAAATATATTAATGTACACATAAAAATACATTAATAGAGAATATGTACACATAAAAATACATTAATAGAGAATATGTTCGTTTTCTTATTACAAATTTCCCTACATTGCTACTTATACTACTAAAAAATACAAAAAAAATATTTATTTATATTATAAAAATTAAATAATTAATACAATTGAATTATTTATTATAAGTACATCATTATCGTTAAATTAAAAATATTCGATTCTTTTTTATACACAATAGCACACGTGCAAAAAATATATATACACCTGATAAAGAATTCATGGCACTTTTATCAAATCAGCATATATTTTATTCCATTCTGACATCTCAATATACCAAACATTAGAAAGGAAACACACATTCCATTCTGACTTAGTTGCCAAATATTGGAATGAAAAAAAATTTTCTAACCCATTCTAGGTGGAAAGATATTTCAAGTGATATGTATTTTCATTCTAAGTCATTCCTACGTAACGTGGAGTTAATAAATGCTGGGTCACAATTAAAAGTAATAAGTAAGGAAACTATCGGGTTCCAACACACACAAACGTAATGCACATCTCGCGATGATCACTTTCGCAAACTTTAATGAACTATTTTGCGGTTTGAACAAATTGACCCCAAATAAAGCAGGAATATCATGGCGAAAATTGCGGCGTCTTCATTTTCTCTTTCCCCCCTTCTTTTTCTGTTTGATTCTTCTGTATTGTATATATTATTAATTTAAAGACTTTGTCTGAATAGTTATTTTTTAATTTATTTTTAAAAAATATTAATATAACAAATTTAAATATTTTTATTAATAAATGTACTTTTTAAAATAAAAATTAATTAAAATATATATAAATTTAAAAAAATATATTTTTAAAAACATAGAACAAAACCATTTAGAAAGCAACAACATCAGCAAGTAGACTTCCATCAGCTTCTGGCGCCCAGCGTACGATTAATTATTCTTGGCCCTTTGTCCAATCGGGTTAGCTACCCTTTCATATTTTACACGTACAGCTTGTTTCTGAGTTTGAACTTAAAGCAAGAATTTACGTACCTTTTCCATTTTAAAATAAATCTTCTAACTTGCGTTTTGAGTTGTAACAAAAATACACTCAAGTGATGTTTGGTTCGTATTTAGGAATCGAAATTGTAAACGAAATTTTTTCTCTTAGGTTGGAAATGAATTCGTCGATTTAAATACATGTCTTTAGTTTTATACTTGAAATGAGTATCATTACTATAATTATTGTTTAGTTTGCTGGTAATCGAAATCAGATTCTCAAGTCATCCAGATGTTCGCATGGACTATTTGGATGTCAACATGTAGAATTGATGCTGACGATATCCGGATGAGGTTCTGGACTTCTAGATAGACTATTCAGACATCCGCATGATCCATTAAACGTCTAGATGCAGGAATCATTGGTGAATTTTGGCCAAAACTCACCAATTGACGAATTGATTCCGATTCCCAATTCATATTTTCGATTATCAAACACCAATTATGAGATTGATTTTTGTGTTGATTCCGATACTCGCCAACCGAACGCGCCCCCCTCATTTCTTTCCACGAATTAACAGTAGTGACGCTACTTGTTTGTTTCTTTTTTATCCGATGACACAAAATTTTTTTTAAGGGTCAAGCCCTTTTTAATTAACAAAATATTTTTTTTAGAAAATTTATTATAAAAATATTAAGAGAGAGAGAGAAGTGGACCATTACTGCATCGACAACTTTTCTCAACAACCAAGTAAACCAATGAATTAACAACATTGACCAACTTGTCCTAGCTTCTCAGATAATTATCTCAAATCCTCAGTTTCCAATTATGGATCTTTTTTATTTTTTTTTTAATGTAAATTCCAATTAGCGACCTTTCTTCTAATCCGTCTTTCTCATTTATTTTCCTGTCAAGTTTCAAATTGCCGGTGAAATTGATAGTGATTTACCAAATTATGATAAAAGATATAGATCATTAATTGTAAAATCAACAAAATAATGGTATTTATTGCACTAAGATTTAAAGATAATGAGGATACTCCAAGAGGTCCGATCTACTGAAAATTATGCATAAAAATGTTTTATATTATTCACTAGCATTTACCATGTGATAGTACAAATGTACAGTATTAATTAATAAATAATCAACAGAAACAATTATAAAACAAATTTATCTACAGTAATTTTTGTCCTTTTTTTGTTGATAAACCTATGTTATTACATGAGGAATAAAAATTTGATGTTAATAGGATTCGAACCCAGAGTAGAGTCACAGAAATGTAACCGTAAAAAACTTAAACTCTGCTATTAATCATTTGCTTTATTTATTTATTTATTTATTATCATGTTCACCTCTCACCAGAACAATTTACCAGAAAAGAACTCAAGTGGGTGCAAGCCAACTAGAGGTCCAACCAATCCAAAACGCGGATATATCTCGGACTTTGTCCGAAATTCGAATATAAATATACAGCAAAATGAGAAAATTACCCCGGCAGATACAAATGCAGATGAACAGTGGGACTACTTTTCCACTCCATTTCTTCCTATTGCAAGTTAAATTCATCAAAACCCACTAAGACTTAGACCAATTCACACTTGATTATCACTTTGTTCTCGTCAAGATCTGAACTTTTTCCTTTTGTTTGTTTCATACTTTCAGGACCTTCATATGAAGCAGTGTTTCCTCAAGATGTAATGATATTTTGAGCTTATAACCTTAGCCCTTAACTTCTTTGAGCTTAATATTTTGTGGGTTTATTTGGTTCTTGTTTTTGATTGCATATGTTGTTTGCTTGATACTTTTGTTCCTTATTCCTTTATTGATATTGAGTATTGTTTGAACTCTGAACTGATTGTTAGTTTCTGATTCCTATTCAAGATTAGTGAATAGTAAATATCAAGTTTGAAGACAATTACGAAGAATCTTGGATATTTGAGTTAATTACTTACTGATTACATGAGATATGCGAGCTTTGGATTGAACCCTTTTCGGCAATTTGGAGTTGATTGGGGGTTTTGACTTCTTGAGATTTTGGTCACCTGGATTGTGGTAAAAGATGGTAGAAAAGATCTTTGTTGGCCTTTGAGGATACTAGTGCAGTCTGAAAATTACTAGATCTCCTATATGTGTGATTTGGGAGGAGGATTTTTGAGGGATTGATTCTAGTGGGATTAAGACTATATGGGTAATACTTGTGTTGGACCAAGCATTTCGAAAAATGGTTTCTTGCAGTCTGTGTCAGCTGCAATGTGGCGATCTCGATCGCCAGAGGATATGGTGGGTAATGGAGATAGTGTCCGCAATGAAACACAAACTCATGGTGAAGAACCTGAATCACCTATGCCTGTCCAAAGCAAACCACCGGAACAAGTGAAAATTCCGGAACCAGAAGCGCAACCAAAAGCAGAACCAAAACAACAGGAACCAGCAAAGCCGAAAAAGCCCCAACATATTAAGAGAGTAGCTAGTGCAGGTCTTAAAGATTCTGTGTTGCAAACAAGAACTGGTAACTTGAAGGAGTTTTTCAGTATGGGGAAGAAATTAGGACAAGGCCAATTTGGAACAACATTTCTTTGTGTGGAAAAAGCAACAGGAAAGCAATACGCATGCAAATCAATGGCTAAGAGGAAGTTGTTGACAGATGACGATGTAGAAGATGTAAGAAGGGAAATTCAGATAATGCACCACTTGGCAGGGCATCCTAATGTCATTTCGATTCAAGGGGCTTATGAAGATGCAGTTGCTGTTCATGTTGTTATGGAGTTGTGTGCAGGTGGTGAACTTTTCGATAGAATTATTCAGCGCGGGCACTATACAGAAAGAAAGGCAGCTGAGCTTACCAGGACAATAGTTGGAGTTGTAGAAGCTTGTCACTCTTTGGGAGTGATGCATCGCGATCTTAAGCCTGAGAATTTTCTTTTCGTTGATCAAAAGGAGGAGTCACTTCTCAAGACAATTGATTTTGGCTTGTCAATATTCTTTAAGCCAGGTATGCTGCTGGGGGTAAATTGAATTGCATTGTCTTGTTGGTTCTATTATCTTCTTGAGTACATTACCCAAATGGTCTGTCCTTTCTTAAATTTACATCTTAAAAATCACATATAATTTATTCTTTTGTGGACTCCAAGCAACTCTCAAACACAGGAGTCCTTGCAGCGAACCACACAGGATGCCTGCAATCAATGTGTTTCAGTTGCAATCTGGAATGACAGTTACTGAGTGTTGGAATCATCCTGATTATTCTAGAAACTTTAAGTAAATTGTGTTGTAGGCTTTTAGATTGAGGACTTATTCTTTACTTTCGATCAACTTTGGATTGATTGAGGACTTGTACTTGCCTTAAATCGAATATGGAAGGTCAATAAAATTATTGAAGTCAGTAACGAGTTCTGGGTGTATCTACTCGGACAATGTGTAGACTCTTGCCTTTTCGATTGGAACTTCCAAAATTTTTTTGCACATTCTAATTCTGTATTCTTTATTTATAAAAGTCCTTAAAATCCTTTTCTTTTTGTTGAGGAATGCAAAGGGAAATAGTTTATTATTCTATTTGCTATAGATTGTTTTACTGTACCATGCCTAAAACTGACTGAATTTGATTCTCTAAGTTTGTGAACAGATAGTTTCTGTGATTTTCATATGCATGAGATGATGCATATACTTTTTATGCTTCTCTGCATGTGGCTCGCTAATATTGCCATCAGTTGGCTATTGACAATTTTGTTATTTGATTTCAGGGGAAAAGTTTATTGATGTTGTTGGCAGTCCATATTATGTGGCACCAGAAGTCCTCCGAAAGAACTATGGTCCTGAAGCAGATGTCTGGAGTGCTGGTGTAATTGTCTACATCTTACTAAGTGGAGTACCTCCTTTTTGGGCTGGTAAAAGTTTTAGATGCGTTTTAGAAGATTTCATCTGTCTCTTGCAGTGAAAGCATTTTCCTTCTTTGTATTATAACTTAATTGCCATTATTACAGAAGCTGAAGAAGGAATATTCGAACAAGTCCTGCATGGAGATCTTGACTTCTCATCTGATCCCTGGCCAAGTATTTCAGAAAGTGCAAAAGATTTGGTGAGGAAAATGCTTGTCAGAGACCCTTGCAGACGTCTAACTGCACACGAAGTCTTGTGTAAGTGCATCTGCTTTAAATAGTTGATGTGGTTAATTGAGTGAGATTCTAAATGTATGGTATTGAGCAGGAATTGGTCCAGGTTATGATATATTATCAGAGTGTTTTCTCAGTAAATTTCTGATGTCTTTATCTTGGAATGTTATAAATTGTGCTTTTGTTGTACTAACTAGAGATATGCAATATGTGCTTTTAAGAAATTTGTATCAGCAGTTGTGGAAATCTACTGACCTTCAATATTAGTTGACATTTACAATTATATGTAGGACATCACTTGCATGATATTTGACTCGTTCTTTAAATTTTGGTTTTCAGAAAATTTGAACACAATAGGCTCTAGATTAGAGTTCAATGCAGATATTAAATGGAAGGATACATTCAGCTGTAGAATTCATTTCTGATGCAATTCAGTCACAAAATAGATTAATAGGTCATTATCAGCTAAGGTCAGGAGGATCCTTTGTCTTGATGTTGATGCAAAACTGGTGACTAGCCACTGGCTAAACAACACTCCTACTTATTTTCAAGCTTTTGTCCAGTTTGCACATTATTTGTTTTGTGTTTTCTTCTTTTGCTGGGAACATGGGGGGTGGATTTGGGGGACAATGCTTTTTATGTGTGTTGTCCACTTTTTGGCCTCTGTGTGTATGTCAGTAGTACATTTTGCTATACTTAGCATAATTTAGCTTGGTGCAATCTTCTTTTAAGCCAAGCATATGTTACAATTCAATGCTTCTCTTGCTTGTATAGAGAATTTGAATTTGTCAAAGTTCTAAATTCTTTCAATGTTGTTCTACTTCCTTTAAATTATTTCATCCAAAGTATCAATTGACATACTATGGACAAGGGGAATAACGGTGTCCGAACATTTCCAGCTGGCTTATCAAAATACTTTATGTAATGCTTGTTTTAATTTCAAAATATTGTGTATAAAAGCCACAATAATAATGAGCTTGTTTCTGATGTACTTGAATTTGTACAATACTTGTTTAATCTCAAAATACTCTCTGTAGAAGACACAATAATAATGGCCTTGTTTCTAATGAATTAAATCTGTGCAGGCCACCCTTGGGTTCAAGTTGATGGTGTTGCTCCTGATAAGCCTCTTGACTCTGCAGTTTTAAGCCGCATGAAACAATTTTCTGCCATGAACAAGCTCAAGAAAATGGCTTTAAGAGTATGTCTTGGTGTAAAACGAATCTTTACTTTCATTAGCTTGGGGGAAATGGTTAACATCTGTTATGTCCTTTAAATTTCGGACTGGATACATGTCATTTCCAGTGGAATGCACTATAAAGTATGAAATCCAGGTTTCAGAAATAAAATACTTGTTTTCTTGTTTTAGGTCATTGCAGAGACCCTATCTGAAGAAGAAATAGCTGGACTAAAAGAAATGTTTAAGATGATAGACACAGATAATAGTGGTCAAATCACTTTTGAAGAGCTCAAAGCTGGATTAAAACGAGTTGGTGCCAATCTTAAGGAGTCTGAGATATATGATCTGATGCAAGCAGTAAGTATTAAATGAAATACATGGTTTTCTTGCTTGTATGTATGTTGGACTAGTTGTGAAAGAATTTTGTTGGCTGAAATGATAAATCTAGAACTTGAAAACTTCTGGAACGTGTACTAAATATTCAATTTCACAGCTCTTTTTCTACAGAGGTTCTATCAAACTACATTGATTTTGATTTTCAAACATTTGAGCAAAATGGGGATTATGCGTTTTTCCTCATGATCATAGAACTAATATTGTTGATTACAACCCAATTACTGATTTGTCACAGAAAATATCTACCACCCATGGGATATGTTGTTCCCATGAAATTGTGTTTGACTTTCTTGCATACTTCTGCATTTTCTGCTTGTTTATATTACCTGAAAGCTGTCTATAATTTGTTTTTTTGGGTGAATTTTTAGGCTGATGTTGATAACAGCGGAACAATTGATTATGGGGAGTTCATAGCTGCAACGTTACATCTTAACAAGGTTGAAAGAGAGGATCACCTATTTGCTGCTTTCAACTACTTTGACAAGGATGGAAGTGGTTATATCACCCCAGATGAACTTCAACAAGCCTGCAAGGAGTTTGGCATTGAGGATACCAGCCTGGAAGACATGATTAAAGATGTTGACCAGGATAATGTAAGTTATGGTTTTCATATAATTGCTTTTGGTGAAAAAGTAATACTAATACAAACACCTTTTTCTTTTTGGGCCATTAGTTTTTTGAACATTTTGTATTTCTTTTTATCGTTCCAGTACAAGACAAAAATAAGAGTGTGGGGTTAGTAAATGTGAGATTAAAAAGTGGCGAAGACAGCATGCATCTTTTTAGGCACAACCATAAATTTGGACAAACTATTTGGTGATTATGGTTGTTTAGTGTTGTAACCAGACATGATGCTGCTTTGCATTTTAACTGTTGATGGGGGCCTGATTTAGTTCTTAATCATGCAGGATGGACGTATTGATTACAATGAGTTTGTCGCAATGATGCAAAGAGGAAATCCAGTTGTTGGAGGTGGCAAGAAGGGCCTTGAGAATAGCTTCAGCATTAATTTTAAAGACGCACTAAAACTTTAGCCCTGCTGTCTGCAAAGAAGCTTTTACCCCTTTTTATTCTATTCTATTTTCCTTTGTTTTTCCTTAAAAACAGTCATTATGTTAATTTACAAAAGAGTGTACAGGAGAAACCTTAGTGCTACCATTTGATTTTCTTTTTCCTAATTCTCACCAATTTTTAGTTTTTACTTGTTTTGAGACTAAATCTGGCTTCAGTTATTGTATACTATTGGAAGGCCCCCAAAAAAAGCAAATTTGATGAAGTAGTGAGGAGGTACTTCACACTTTTTTTTGAACATTTTATGAAATGGATAGGTCAGATATTATAGTCTTGACAATATTGCAAATGCCTTGGTGGGATTTGATTTCGTTACCCAAATCAAATTCTTTCATTTTTTTTTTTCACAACACTCCTACAATTTAAAGAGTGGCAAAAGGGATTTTGGTCTAGTAATAGAAGGGCCGAAGATTGAAGTGGTAAAAGCCAATTGATACTAAGAAATATCGGCGAGTTATTATCCAAATATATATATATATATATATATATATATATATATATATATATATATCTCTACCTATTAGATAAAAAGAAAGCATTATCACCTGTAGCTACTTCCCTACTTGACACGTGTGTTCCTACCTGCTGAGCTTGGTGTCCACTGAATCTCTATACCAGCACTCTTTTCCTTTGTTTTGGTCTTTTGTTGCTTAATTTACCATTACCCCCATTTTTCTACAGAATAGTAGCGAACTGTTAGAGGATTTTATGGTAAAAGTGCTTCACTCTTGGTGTGCTCTCAAACAATTTTGTGTTCCTGTAGTGTTTCCCAAATCTCACTCAACAACCGAAAATTACCGTTGCACCCAATTAGATAAAAAGAAAGCATTATCACCTGTAGCTACTTCCCTACTTGACACGTGTGTTCCTACCTGCTGAGCTTGGTGTCCACTGAATCTCTATACCAGCACTCTTTTCCTTTGTTTTGGTCTTTTGTTGCTTAATTTACCATTACCCCCATTTTTCTACAGAATAGTGGCGAACTGTTAGAGGATTTTATGGTAAAAGTGCTTCACTCTTGGTGTGCTCTCAAACAATTTTGTGTTCCTGCAGTGTTTCCCAAATCTCACTCAACAACCGAAAATTACCGTTGCACCCAATATAGGACAATTGTTATCAACAGTTCTCAACTGTTGAAGGTGTTCTTCGTAAATTCGTTGCCAAAGTGGCCTCACTCAGCACCGAATTAGTAGCCTTTCTGATTAGCTGAAATGGAGCTTTTTCCTTTCTCGCTACCTCTGATCGCTCCTCACCCCAGCCCCCCCCCCCGGGGGCCCTCTTTCTTATTTCTCCATTTAATTTGTTTTTATGGCTTGAACCTTTATTTCATCATTTTTCCCTTATCAACGTCTAGGCACTATGTTAAAATTTTGGATCTTTGTTGGGTGTTTGCCTAGCTTGCTTTTGTCTGGTTCTTCACCAGGTTTTTTCAATCCATTCTTTCTCTTTTATTTTTCCCCTCATTATTTCTTTGATCTGCTTCTGTCGCAAAGAAGGTTAAATGGTTTGTTTCTTTGGTCTAAAAAATTAGCTTAGCACTGGTTAACTCTATTTGTTAGGGGGTCTGTGTGCCCTTCTCAAAAAACAAAAAAAAAAAAAAATTGTATCTGTGTACTTTAAACATACACACACACGCACTCAAATTCTATGTTTCTGGGTTGCACAGGATTTCGTAGATTTACCTCTCTCTGTTATATGGTTCTTGCAAGAATTGTTGTTTGCTTTTTATGGATTTCCCGGACATTTCAGGCTGGAGTTGTTTTCCAAATCCTCCTTGCCCACGCTAACAGTTGCTTAACAGTTCAACTACAGGACTTTACCATACTGGCTCCACTATTCGTGCCACGAGCTTTCTCTGCTTATTTTTGTGCTTTTCCATATTTCCATGAAACTTATTGACTGATGAGTAGCCATCACATTTACCTACTTTCAGATTTAATTGTACTTTTGATATCTTTTAGCAACTACATAAATTTCAACCTATTAGATAAAAGAAAGCATCAGCTTCTTCCTTCTTGCTGCTGCTATTTTCTGTGCATTTTGAACTCACTTTGAAGGTGAACACTTTTCCTTGCCTATTCTGATCCCTTTTATCCATTCTTTATAGTCTATTCATAAACATTATTGTTAGTTTTCACTTTTCCTCACTCTCCTTGTGCCATAGTTGTTTAACAATTCTTCACATGATTTATATATATTATTCATTAAAATGTTATGTATATCCATTCTATTTCTTTTCCATAAAGATCTTTTCTTTTTCTTTTATTATTTATTTTTTAAATATTTAATATCTCTGCTATATTTCCATGGAGCCTTTGTTTACTGCTTCTACCTACTATTATTATGTACATATTGTTCATGTCAACTCTTACATATATCGGTTATTTTGCTTTCATGTAAAGATTCTTTTCTTTTGCTTTATTCATTTTGTTAATAGGTTTAATATGTCTGGTATTTGTCTGTGCAGCCGTTGGTTACTGCTTGTACCTAGTTGTTGTTCTCCTTGCATTTTAAGCCTACTATACAGGTAAGCTTACCTGATCCCTTTTCATGCTTCTTTTAGGACATACTTTTGATCTATCCATAATCATTCTATTCTTTCTTTATGCTCTGTGTGTATGTGTGTGTATAAGTTTGTGTTTGTGTGGTCATGTCTGTGTATTGTTGCGTTAAAATGCTATGTATGTTTTATCTTTTGTTCTTTTTCTTGTCTAAATTTTATGTTTCTTTGAATTGCTTCTTTGGTTGTTCATTTTTTTCTATTATCTTTTTCACTTATTTATTGATTATTAATCTCTTCATTGGACTTATTTTTTACTTCGCTTATATCATTTATTCCAGCTCTTTTTCTGCCACCTCGGCTATCTATTACCCCTTGTTTTACTTGCTTTGTTAACTAGAGTTATTTCGCTTCAATATGACAAGAAAAAGAAAATTAAGAAACAACCTTGATCCATTAAGTGAGCTGTTAGATGAAGCATTTGACAATAGCATAGCAATTAACAAAACTTCAGATTATCATATCTCAGGGCATGCACCAGCTTCTAAAATTCATGAATATCAAAAATGTGTTGAAGCAGTTGAAAAAATTAACAAATCATCCGAGTTGTCATTGCAAAACTGTTATTCTTTCCTTGATAACCATGCTTTAACTGTTTCTCATGTTAACAGAATTGACGTACCAAATGAATGTTCTTTTAAAAGCCATACTTTAGACACAACTGTTAACCCGACAGTTGCTTCTTGTAGTCATGCTGTTAGCAACAAACAATCTATGTGCACTTCTGCTTCGCATAAGCAGGATTCTCAGCAACCTCCTACAATAACTACTTCTTTGGATAGAGTTTCAGCATTAGCTACTAGCACTAACGCTCCTTCTCTGACGCTTACGAACAGCACAATGCTGTTTCAGAACACTGATAAATCCTGTATAAATGAGCATGTGTCTCAAAAGCATAACATCTTTATGGACAATCCTTTGTCAACTGTAAAACCAATACATACTGAAAAATCTACTGAAAAAAACCTCCTGTTTACTGAAGGCTCTTATGCCATGCTCAAGCTATGACCACTATGCAAGGACAACCACCAATAGGCAAAACGCTATTCTTAGGTGGACAAGGAAGAAAAGTAGATTCCCTGCACTTATCCGACAGAAAAATGTTCGTCAACGAGCCCCGGATAAAAATAGCTCTTCACAGGGCTCTACAACTATTTCAGTTGAAGAGACCCCTAATTTTGAAGAACCTACAGGTTGTTCTTCCTGAACAAGCTCGACGTTTCGAACGATCTCATTTGTCTAGGCAAATACGCAGACAAACTCATCCAGGTGTTTAACCTTTTTTCAGAACTTGTTTGCTTTGCTTGTTCTGTGCTTACTCACTTAGAACCTATGTCGTTCTTTTAGGAAGACTTCCAACAAGTGGAAGAGGCCTGCTAGATATTATTCCCGAAACCCCAGACATTTTGCCTCACCAAAGGGATTGTCCGCATTGTCATGCAAAAAAAATCCTCCATGAATCTCCAAACTTTTGCTGTTCAAATGGGGACGTTGTCTTAGCTCATAATAAACTCCCAGCTATCTTAAAAGATCTTCTAACTTCCCAATCAGAAGAAGCAAAATCTTTTAGAACATGTATAAGAACATATAATAACCATCTAGCTTTTACATCCTTGGGCGTGAAATGTGATAAAAATTTAGCGAGGAGAAACAAAGGAATATATACCTTTAAAGTTCAGGGACAAATGTATCATTTCATAAATGATTTATTTCCTGAACAAGGTAGCTCTAAAAATCTACAATTTTACTTCCATGATACTGACCATGAGCTATCTAATCGATTAGATTCTTAGTCCTAAATTGTCTGAATCTGTTCTCAATAAGTTGCTTACTGTGCTTGAGGAAAATCCCTATGCACGCTTTTTTTCGAAACTTAAGTAATGTCCCAAATTTGGATTCATATAAAATTATGCTGCACACTCAACCTGGAGTAGACCAGAGAGTCTACAACAAGCCAACTGTTTCGCAAGTTGCAGCTTTATGGGTAGAGGGAGAAGAAAATGGAGAAAATAGCCGTAGAAATATACAAGTTCATACTCATGGTGGTCATTCAAGGAGCATTCAATATTATTACGGGTGTTATGACCCGGTGCAATATCCTTTAATGTTTCCATATGGTGAACTTGGTTGGCACCAAGGAATACCAAGAGTAAATTATCCGAATAGAACAGCAAAAAGGAAAAGAAATGCTAAGCATTCCATCACTCCTCACAATGCATGTACTGCTGAAGATTTACTTCAAATGGAAGAAAACAGTTAGTTCATCTCCCAATTTAAACTCACATATATATACACACACACACACATACACACACATATGTATACATTATAATTTTTATCTATTTTAGATAAACACTAATAGTCACTATATTTTCTCTTTCGACAGTTATGGCAGACTTAAGCGATGACCCAAATTTTTTGTCTATAAGAGAATATTATGCTTATAAGCTTCAAATAAGGGAAGATGATGAGTCTTTACTTTTGCACTTTGGTAGGTTGTTACAACAGTATGTTGTTGACATGTATGTTAAGCTTGAAACTCAAAGACTTGACATTTTTAGATCAAAACAAGAGCAAATTAGGAAGGAATTTCTTCAAGGAATTGTAGATGCTGTTACTTCTGGAGAAACAGAAGGTTCAAAAATAGGCCAAAGAGTCATATTACCTGCAAGTTTTATAGGAGGCCCCAGAAATATGAGGCGTAAATATATGGACGCTATGACTTTAGTTCAAAAATTTGGTAAACCAGACATATTCTTAACCATAACTTGCAATCCTAACTGGCCAGAAATTAAGGAGCATCTTATTGACAAAGAAGAAGCACAAAATAGACCAGATTTACTTGTGAGAATTTTTAAAGCAAAGTTAGAAGAATTAAAAATTGAACTTTTTAAAAAAATATTTTTGGTGAAATCGCTGCTTACACCTATGTTATAGAATTTCAAAAAAGAGGCTTACCACATGCCCATTTCCTTCTAATTTTGAAACCTCAATATAAAATGTTTAGGCCAGATGAATATGATAAGATTGTTTCAGCTGAAATACCAGACCCAAACAAACATCCACATCTGTACAGAATGGTTATCAAACACATGATGCATGGTCCATGTGGCATATATAATCCATCCAATGTTTGCATGACAAAAAAAGGCACATGCAAATTTTCTTATCCAAAGGACTTTTGTGAAGAAACTACTCAAACAACAGATGCATATCCAACATATAGAAGAAGAAGAGATGGTCTTAGAGTTAAAATTCGAAAAGTTTGGCTAGACAACAGATGGGTTGTCCCTTATAATGCTTATTTACTTGCTAAGTTTGACTGCCATATAAATGTTGAGATATGTTCTACAATTAAAGCAGTTAAATATATATATAAATATATATGTAAGGGACATGATAAAATTCTATTTCGTGTTGCCTCTGATTCTTCAAATGGGCAAATTGATGAAATAGAGCAGTATCTTTCAGCAAGGTGGGTTTCTCCTCCTGAAGCTGCTTGGAGAATTTACCGTTTCCCATTAAGCGAACTAAAGCCAGCTGTTATTCACCTTCCGCTTCATTTAGAAAATTATCAACCAATGACATTTAAGCCAAGACAAAATTTGAACAATGTTTTAGGAAACTTGCACCTTAGAAAAACAATGCTAACTGAATTTTTTCACACAAACAGAATAGACAAGAAGGCAGAAGAATTGAACCTAACTTACATTGAATTCCCATACCATTTTGTTTGGAAACATGATCAACGCAGGTGGAAGTTCAGAGAAAGGGGAGATTCTATAGGTAGAATAATGATAGCTCATCCTGCAGAAGGAGAAAGATACTACCTTAGGCTATTATTATCTAAAGTTCGTTGTCCTAAATCTTTTGAAGATTTAAGAACATACAATGGTGTTATTGTTAACACTTTCCGTGAAGCTGCGCTCCTACGCGGCCTTTTGCAACATGATAATAGCCAAGAACTATGCTTACAAGAGGCTGCTATGTTTCATATGCCTTATGAAATGAGACGTCTTTTTGCTACCCTTTTAGTCTATTCTTGCCCCAATGATCCTAGACAGCTATGGCTCAAATTTGAGCTCATTATGTCAGAGGACTTTCTAAAATGTCCTCTGCTTACAGCCACAGATGTTAGGAAAAAAGTTTTGCAGCAAATCAATGGTTTTTTACAATCTATGGGGAAAGATATTAGCTCTTATGATCTGGTCACACCTGAATTAACTAGCTCTGATGTTCAAAACCAAACAAGAGAGGTGACTGCAGAGAAAAATATTATTGTTTCAGAACATGATCTTAATGCAGTCTCTTTATTAAACTTAGAGCAAAAACAGGCATTTGATATTATATCTGAAAGAATATACTCAAACAAAAGTGGTGCCTTTTTTATTGATGGACCAGGAGGCACTGGCAAAACATTTTTATATAGAGCACTCTTAGCTGACATCAGATCAAAAGGTTACATTGCATTAGCAACAGCCACTTCAGGAATAGCAGCGTCAATATTACCGGGAGGAAGGACAGCTCATTCTCGATTCAAAATTCCTATTGACATCTCTGAAGGATCAACCTGTAGGATTAGCAAACAAACAAGTTTAGCAACTCTAATAAAAGAGTCTAAGCTCATTATTTGGGATGAAGCTCCCATGGCAAAAAGAGCAGCAATTGAAGCACTTGATGATTTACTTCAAGATTTAATGGATTCAAAACAATTGTTTGGGGGAAAGGTGATTGTTTTCGGCGGTGACTTTAGACAAACACTTCCAGTTGTACGAAAAGCCACACGAACTGAAACTATTAATGCTTGCCTCATTAACTCTCCACTTTGGCAGCAATTAGAAAGGCTATATTTAGTCCAAAACATGCGAGCTATAATGGATCCTTCATTCACACAATTTCTTCTTCGAGTAGGTGACGGTACAGAAACTATTACCAGAGATGAAAACATAATAATTCCCCAATCTATTTTGCTTCAATGTGACTGCAAACAAGATCCTCTTAATCAACTAATAGAAATAGTCTATCCATATTTACAACTTACACCTGAATCAATACATACTGTGCTCAATCGAGCTATATTAACGACAAAAAATCATGTTGTTGATGAGATAAATGATATTTTGATAAATAGATTTCCCGGCACAGAAACAGAGTATCTAAGTTACGATGAAACTCTCAACCCAAATGATCAGTCACAATATCAAGACATACTTAATGCTTTATCACCAAGCGGATTACCACCCCATAAACTTTGCCTAAAACCTAATGCTCCAATAATTTTATTAAGAAATTTAGATCCAACTGAAGGACTTTGCAATGGAACGAGATTAGTTTGCAAGACTTTAACCCATAATGTTATACATGCACAAATAGCAGTTGGAGATTTTGCTGGAAAAGATGTTTTCATTCATAGAATACCTCTTCAGCCACCCAATGATGAACAATATCCTGTGCCTTATAAAAGAACACAGTTTCCCGTTCGTTTGTGCTTTGCAATGACTATCAATAAAGCACAAGGACAAACACTTGATTTCGTAGGTGTATATCTTAAAGAACCTGTGTTTTCACATGGACAACTATACGTGGCTTTGTCACGTGCTAGGACATCTTCAGCTGTTAAAATTCTAATCCGACCTCCATTCTTCAATTCACCACGTGTTTGTGAGACAAAAAACATTGTTTACAAACAAATCTTAGAAAGTTCACGTCTTTATTCAATGTATATATCCCCCAACTATTTTTGTTAAAATACAATTAACTATATTCTCTACTATTTTCTATTTCAATGTTAACTAACTTTACATAATCTTATTTTTGATAGCCAACAAGATGCCACGCCGAATGTTCCAGGTAATGGATGTCCAGCAAGGAATGAGAGGCTGGACAGTGCTTGTGCAAGTCGTTGAAAGATGCCACCCACAACTTAGCCACAGCAGTTCACCAAAAAAATATGTCCGTTTGTTGCTCACTGATTCTGAGGTTTGCATAACAAACATCTGGTTTTCCAACTTTCCCCTCATTTTGTTAAACATAAATATTAATTTTTCTTTCTCTTATTTTTACTGATTTTGTTTCCTGCACCTATAAAAAAGGGAACCAAGGTTTCCGCTGTTATATATGGCAGTGATGTGCGCTACTTTGCCAACCTTCTCTTGCCTTTTAAAAGATACTACGTATCAAATGCTACTGTGAACTTAACTGCCACTAAGTATAGAGTCAGTGAGTATCAATTCTCCTGGGTAATCAACAATGCTACACTGGTTGAAGAACTTATTGAACCTGTTGTGCCAGTGCTCCCTTGCACTTTTGAAACAACCAGGTTTGCTGACCTATTCAAATTTGCAGACACTGAAAAGCTGCAAAGTGAGTTTTCTTAAACCTTTGCTTTGAAGGATAATTCTGCATTTACCTTGCTGCTTCTTCATTTCTTGAAAAACAAAATCAAAATGCATGTAATATACTTAAGTATTTGTATATGTGTTTAGATATCAAGGCAATTGTCATCGATGCACTCCCAATGAAGGAACAAGGATCTAACCTCACTAGAACAAGAGAATTTGTTGTTGTGAATGAAGAGTAAGATGTCAATTCTTCCTCTTTTGTACAATTTTTTGTTCAGAATTTTACTTATTCTTAATCTGCTATCATCAGGAAAATACCAATGCTATTAACAATGTGGAATGAATTTGAAGCATACGACGGTGCCAATATTGCAAGCATAGTTATGACAGGCCCCATGATAATTGCGATGCGAGTGAAAGTCACTACTTTCAATTGTAAGTTACCATCCCTTTTTATTTACACAAAACAAAACAATCTCAATTCATGACTTTCTACTGCATTTAAACACTTGATTTTTTTTTACAGCATTGTCATTGACAACAAGAATGTCTTCCTGCATTCTTGTAAATCCTCCGCTTCCACAAGACATGATGTTAAAGGATTGGTATGCCTATCTACTGTAAATATCACTCAACTGAACAATACTTTAGAACCAATCAACCACTGACTTTCTGAATATTCTGTAGGTTCAATGCCAACAAAACTGAATTGGATCAATTAGTGCAGGCGAAGGCTTATAAAGACCCATGCAAACTTCTCCCTCCACCTAAGGACGAGCACATAATTAATGTTGGCACAGCCTTAGCAACATTACAAGATGTACACCATTTTCTTTTTTAATTTAACTACCATATTTAACTCATCATATTTTTATCTTTGAAATTGCAATTTACACATTATTCATCAGGTTAAGACAGCTTGGGTAAAAGGAAACCCAAAACTGCTTCCTGGACAACAAAGCTATTGGTATACTGCCTGCAACAATTGCCATAAATCTGTCAATGCAGAGGCAGATTGGGAAATAAAATGTCCAGCCTGCAAGGAAGAAGCTAAGGTCGACATCAGGTATGAAATGTTTCCCACTTTTCTTTCCTTTTAGTTGTTTACCCTTTTGCTTTACAATTTCACCTAATAAATGTTATTGCAACCATTCATACTAGATGCCGAATGTCAATAGTTCTGGAAGATGAAACTGGCTCACTCACTGCTACAATCTTTACCCCAGACTGTGAAAGACTAATTGAGCTAACTGCACTTCAGTTGAAACAAGCTGATGATAATGTAAGACACCATATTGTACATTTGAAAATGTATGTTTAATGCAATTTCTTAGAACAAGATGATGATAATTTTATAAACAATGTTGTGCATTTGAAAATGCATGTCTACTGTGATTCCAATTTTTCCTTATAATCATTCCTGCAAAATATTGCACCTATATAGTTTTCTCAATAGAATAAATTTAAACAGGGAATTGCATTACATGACCAAGTTGCAGCGTCAATTCAGCAGCACAGTGTTGTGGCCTTTCTGCGTTGCTATGAAAAAGACTTCCAAGGCCATCTTAATAGGAGGTACAGCATAGTCAAAGCATACACAATTGCAGAACTCACGCAGTTGGCTCTGACAGTTGATGATGAAGATATGCCCTTACTTCTTGCTGCTGGTCATAGTCCCCAACATCAGCCAGCCATAACGACAAGTGAAGAATGCCATTTCTTTACTCCTACAGCAAAGAAGCTCCTTGACGAAATCTCTGAATCTTCCAACCAAATGGCAAAGGCAGCGTCTACAATGACCGGTGTGAAAAGAAATCTTTCTTTTTCTCCTATAAATCTGCAGCCTAAGATAGAAATCAAAGACAATGTTGTATGCTCAATGCCTCAGACTTCTTCAAAAACCTCTGCTATTGAAAGTCCTGTTCATGGAACCCAACCTTCTGAGTCTGCTGGAAAATCATCAGTTGGTTGCATGGAAACTGAAGAAAGCCCCTCAAAGAAGAACAGAGACAAGCTCAAATTGTGCTAGATATGTTGCTGTTGAACACTACCTTTTGTATTGAAGACTTATATTTTGTTTCATATTATGACCCATTATATCCTGATGGAATTATGATACAACTGTAATGGATCATAATATGAATTCCAACTGTGTCAAAATATGGCTTTTGTTTCTAGACTCTACAATATGGCTTTAACTACTGCTCTTGCCATATTCTTAATCTTTTGTAATGACTATCAGTTGACAGTTGGTTCTTTTGCTTTATAATTAAAGCCTTTTGTTCCTTTGAAGCTATAAATTGTATTCTTGTTAGTTTGAATGAAAAGCTGTTAAACTGTAGGCTGTTAATTTGCTATAACCATTGTAGTATTTCTAATTGCAGCAGTAAATTACATTGTGTACATACGGTGGGCACTGGCTGTGCCTTGCACAGCCAGTTCCTACTAGTATATATATATATATATATATATATATATATATATATATTTGCCAGTTGAGAGGGCCTTGGTCATCTTATGAGTGAGCCATTTGGCAAACTGATAAAAAGCTCAGGAGTGACGTGCTGCCAGTTCCTGGGACGGTCGAAAGAAAGTATACAGAAGTTAAGAGATTTAAAGGCATTTTCCTTAAAAATCTAGTATTGCCTTCAACTCTTGCCTGTTCATTGTGGAAATTTAATCATTTTTTAATGATGATTATATCTTTTTACAAATAAAAAGTGATTTTTTTTTTGTGCCATATAAAGAAGACATTCAATAAACGCAGGGGGCCAGAGTTTGGCACAAGGTACGTTTGGAGGCTATCATACGAGAAAACTATATTGCATAATTGAGGGACAATTGTTTATGCAGAAGTATTTTATTAAAGCCTTTAATAACATTTAATATGTACAATTTTGCGTTTGAGATTTAAAAAATACAATCTATTAGAATTGAAAATAGATTAAAAATTGTGCTTATTTCATATTGTTACTTAATACTCAACATCAATCTCATTTGTTACATTTTCATTTTAAATTTTAAATAGAAAAAAATGTTTTCAATATTTTATAATCTAAATATTAAAAATCTCTCTTAACATACATCACATGATTAAAAAGTTATTAGATTCAAAAAATAGTAAGAAAATTCATTTTGAGGACAAAGTGAATAAACATGTTTTTTATAGTATTTATCTTGCGATAATGGATATACTGTTGATAAAACATCGAGGCAATATTATCTTACAACAAGGCATGATTGTACAAGGAAGATATCCACTCCACACCGAAATTGTAGCATGTTTAACAGCAATGCAAACAACTCTTGGGAAAGATTTTACGAATCTACTTATAAAAATAGATTGTCTATAATTAGTTCAGGGTTTGTCAGATACTAGCAAAGTTCTACCCTCGTTGATGATATTAGATATTATGCATCTTTTTTTAAACACATGTATTGTAAAAAAATGTCGGTGAATAAAGTTACAGTTAGCTCGTTAGCTAGCTATATCTGCACATAATGTAATGCATTAGTTTCATTAATGCAATTGTTTATTAAAAATGAATAATTTAATAAACCACACATATGAAAAATTGCACATACCTCCCCTGAATAGTAGTTTAGGATTTTATTTTGGCAATGTAAGCAAAGAAAATCATGTGAATATCCCAAAACCTAGCAAAATATAACTATTATTTAACAATTATTATTATCAAAACTATTTTTAAATATGCGTTATTGTGTGAAAGAGTTTGGATAATTTTGGTAGATAGTATTGGCCAACCACTTAAAGGCGACCTTTTAATTTGCTTCTCATTTTTTGGCAAAAGCTTTAAGGCATTCAATGAATGGGCTAAAGTAATTCATAAAAAAAAGAAAAAGGAAAAATAAATTTAGCGCATTTGTTTTATGAGTTAAAGCCACAATTTCATAAAAAAAAGAGAAAAAGATTTAGCTCTTTCATCAAACGCTTTATAGCTAATTCCACAAAAAAAAAAAAAAGCAGGTTGGAAAAAATTTTTAGCCATTTGATTGCAATAAAGCTGTTTCAAGAAAAGGCTTCTGGAAAAGATTTGGAAAATTTTTGTGAGTAGCATTGGCCAACAGAATAAAGGAGTCGCTCTAATTTTTAGTTTGTTTTTAGTATGTCATATGAGATAATAAAGTTATTGTAAGGAGAAGTAAGCATAATGTTTCAAACGTGAGGAAGCTAGACACAACTATTATAACTATTATAAATCTTGGAGAGGTCAATGAAATCATACGTATCAAAAAATAAAAAGTCTTAATTTTCCAAAAAAAATAAATAAAAAAAAATAAAAAGTCTTTATCCTTGAATTTAATGCTAATCTCCCAAGGATTTTCTCATTTATCTTCTCAAACGCTGAAAACCATCACATCATCAATAAAAATTTGCACCCATTAGAAGCCGCCAATTGCAACGGTCAAATATATTCCCGGGACATGAGATTAATAATCTCTCTGAGACGCGCTCTCCAATTGTAATCATTTTTTACCCTTATAAAGGGGGAAAAAAAAAAAAAAAGAAATTGGGGGCCGTCTCAAATAAACCCTAATTTGCGTATACATCTTTCCCTCTCTCTAGAGTTCGTACTCGTAGGCTTGTTTCTCTCTCCTCGCTCTACCGCTTTCTCTTTCTTTAGTTCGTGCTCGCACTCGTACGCGCTGTTCAAATTAATAATGGCGCCATCGGGGGAAGGAGCATCCGCGGCACCGTCCTCCTCGGCCTACGAAGGCGGCGGCGGTGGTGAAGGAGTCGGAGGGAAGTTCCGGAAACGGCCATTTCGGAAGACTCATGCGACGCCGTATGATCGGCCGCCAACAGCTCTCCGAAACCCTAGCTGGCTCTCCAAACTCGTGGTGGACCCTGCTTCCAAGCTCATCGCCGCAAGCGCTCAGAGGTTTTTTGCCCCTCTCTTCCGCAAACGTCTACCACCTCCTCCTCCTCCTCCTCCTCCGCCACCTCCGGGTTCATTTCCCCCCTTTATCTGTTTTCTTTCTATATGTATTTATAGGTGCATGTGCAGTCATTTATGCGTGACTTGGATATGTCTGCTAAATTAGTTGATTTTTGGTTTTGAAATGTTAATTCTGGTCCTCCTGCGTGAGTAATTCAATAGGTTTTGTTTGGTATGGATGAAAAAGATTTATGCTTTGATTCGCTATAGTACATTGGAGTAGGTTTTTCATTTTGATTTGTACAAATTGAGCACTGGAGTCGCATTCCCTTTTGTCGGGTTTTAAATTAGCACTTTTAGGGATTAGTTGGCAAGATAACAGAACTTGTTTGGTTAATTTGTTGCACATCTGTGTTTTGCAGAGCATTCTAAGTTTTATTCTGAGTTTGTCCCTCTCACCAATGGAAAAAAAGAAAATTGTAATGTTACCCTGTTCCTCGCATTGACTAGTTTTTATAGGAATTTAGAATGTGGATTCTAAGGTTTCCTGTTCCTCATGTCTACTAATTTTTTGGAATTAGAATGTTAAGAGTGTTAGATTTCTTTGTTCCTTGAATGGATTATTTACTTTTTCCCATTTGGCATTCCGCAAATCTACCATCTGTTGGGAGCCTGGTGACTGTTGGTTATTTAGATCAGTTTCTATGAGTTGGTGGGGACAGATTATCAGGTCGTTTAGTTAAAGGTGCAATTATGTGGTATGAATAGGGGCGATGGTTTAGACAATGGGTTTTTGCATGATCAAGAGATGATATATCCTGCTATATCAAATAGGTGGTTATGTTACTAAATTGAATGCTCATTATTATGATCTTCAATCTTATTAGAAAGTTCAGTTTAAAGGAAATGCTCAAGAATCAGAGCTAGTTGATGCTAACATTATTATATTGATTTTGGATCTTCTAGGTGTGTATAAGTTGTGCCATTTGTAGTGGATTGTTGATGCTATGTGTCTTCTTCTCTTGCTTTGATGTTCATGTGACTACTTTACCTTATATGGATGATATTCTTGTGTGCTTTTACAAAGAATAGGGAGAATATTACTATTTTGGCATTTTAAGGTCTGATGTTTAAAGCTCATTGATATTAATCAAAAACTAATATTACTTCTATTTTCAACAGAATCAAACCAAGATTCAAGTGATAAGCGTCCAGAGGCAGTTCTAAAAGTAAGTTCTAGTCTATTTATGGAGTTCTTGAGGTTGTGTTGCATATATCTCGTATCATCATATGTTCTTTTTGATCTGTTGATTAGAATCATCTTAAAATATCTATTAAACATATTTCATGATCAGCTGATTCTAAGTTTGCCTGCCAAAATTGAGATATGAAGAGTTTCTATCTTTTTCCATCCTTGCCATACAATTATATCTTTCCTACCATACAATTAATGGGCAGAATTTTATTACTCTCTGATATTGGGTATTTTGTCACCTCACAAAAATATTCCATGGAAGATATGAGAACATTGTATGACCTGAATTTTGGTGTTAGGTATTTGTTAGTTTCTTGGGAATTTCATTTCTGAATGCCTTTAATATGCTGTTGTTCATGTCTTGCAATGCAATGAATGAAGAGATGTTGTTTAGAACATTGAACTGTGCTACTCCTTTCTGCTAATAGAGATGTCCTAGTTACACAGTGGCCACGATATAACTTTTAAGATATATTGACCACTGAAATTGCTTGAAATTTCAGCTTTATATGGACAATCATGTGTTAGTACAGCATGTGCACAAATAGTTGCAATTTTTGTTCAGAATGTGTGATCAACTGATGTAACAGCTGATGATAGGAAATAGTAAATGAGACTTGTGTATATGCTTTTGTAAACTACCTGCCAGTGTCTAAAAATCCTTGGAATGATCTGAGTCTTTTAGGTTGATGGATGAAGGAAATAAGTTTCAAAAAAAAGAAAAAAGACTAAGTATGCTTCTAGGTGCTCCTATCTCCTGGAGCAGTGTCTCAACATGTGCTTCGTTCTTTGAAATTTTCCTTTTTTTTTTTGGGTTCTTTTGAAGGGGTTTTGTCCCTTCTATGGTCTCTTTGCATCTGGGGCTCGCATAAATTTTACGCAATTTCCTTCCCGTCTTATTAGTGAATTATTGTTTTATCTAATTCTCTGCCTGTGTTGAATATGATTGTGCTCTTTGGTAAATTAAATTAAGTGAATATGATAATCAAATAATCAAATTTGATAGTAGGTAAATGTGATCATGACATTCTATTTTTACCTTACGAGTATGATATGTACTTATGCTTTGTCTTTCTTTAGAGACTATCTAATGTTCTATGAAGATTTCAATACACAAAAAACCTTACATGACATAGATAATGCTGCTTATATTAGAGGATCTTACTTTTATGGATTTAATCAGAGTGTACTCCATAAAATTTGATACAAGTATTCCATTTCTTTGATAGAAACAGGCTGAAGCACAAGGAGCAGCCATGGATGATAATCAAAATCTAACTCAATGCACAAATGGTGGATTCTCAGAGGTCGAGCGATTGTTAAAGCAAAAGACCTTCACCAGGTTGGCTGTTTTAATAGTATTTTATTGAGACATCATTGACCATGCTTTCCTCTATTTTATTAAGATGCGATTTATATCATGTAGATGAAGATGAAACAGTGAGGATTGCCAATTTAATTTCTGATGACAACATTTACATGTTTCTGAACAATTCTAGCTGTTCTCCTTTTTGCCTTTGAATTCTACTCTTTCTGTCGGGCTATGATCTTTTAAAATTTACCTATTTTAAGCTGTTATCATCATTTAGTCACTTAATAAAGTCCAGCTTTCAACTTTGTCTTGACAATTGTTTTGTGAAATTGTTTGATTTATTAAGCTGAAATTTTATTCTACAGATATGAAATTGATCGTTTGTCAGAACTGTTGCATTCAAGAGCTGTAAATTTACCTGTTGAGGATGGTGTTATAGGGACTGAAGCAAATTCCTCAAAACAGGTTGCAAATTTTGGAAGGCAGCAACAATTTCTAGTTTCGTTGGAAGAGAAAAGGACCAAAGGTGGAGGATCTCATGGCTTTAATTCAACCCCCAATAACAGCAAAAGGGTATGTTAACATCATCAGATGCCGTTGTTTTAACTTTTTATGACCATGTAGACATATTGTATTTTGTGTACTCTATTATATAATACATGAATTTCCTCAATTGGCCGTTTGAACTTGGTGGATTTATCTCCAGGTTCTTGAAGAAGATATTGCTTCTCCTGCTGTGATTGCAAAAGCTTATATGGGTAATCAGGTTTCTAAAGTATCGTCAGCAATACTGGGCTTGCACGGTAAAGCAGTAACGGAAGATGCAACCTTGCTTAGTAATGCACCATTCACTCCAAAATCTACTATAATTTCATCGTCAACAAAGACTAGTTCTCATGTTGAGTTGCGAGAAAATGGTTTTACGACTCCTAGATCTCGGGGAAGATCTGCAATATATAACATGGCTCGTACACCATATTCAAGAGTTCACCAAACTGCTTTTGAGAAGGTGATTTTACAACACATGACTTTCTACAGAAAGTTATTGAATTTCCATCCAGTGATATAGCTTTGGCTTGTGTTTTGATTAATATATACAGGGAAGTAGGTTCAGGAATTATGCTTATGGAAGACCTTTATTGCCAGCATCATCTTTAAAGGAGCCTTGTGAAGAGCATGAGTCTGATAAGGTGGTAGTTGTCAATAGATCATGAAATTTGTATTTCTCCCTCAATTGCACCTACTTATTTGTTCTGGTTTATGATTTTCTTTGTTTTCTTTTGGATTTGAACTTTTGTTTCAGGCTCTAAAGCGCAGGAGCTCTGTACTTGATGAAGATCTTGGGTCTGTTGGTCCAGTGCGGAGAATCCGCCAAAAGCATAATTTGATATCACATAAGCTTTCCCTTCCTGATGGAATTGGAGGTGTTTCTGATGCAGTTCAACCTCCGTTATCTCTGACACAGAAGTTTCCTTCAACAAAAGAATGGCAGCATGAAGGTTCAAAAGTGATTCGAGAAAATGCTGGTACTCACACTTCAAGGACAAGTTATGCCCATGTACCTCCTAAGTCCAGTGAGATGGCCGCAAGAATATTGGAGCATCTTGAGAAGATGACCCCAAAAGGAAAATCTGCTGAATCCAAACTAATTGCTGCAAGGGAGAAAACACCTGTTAAATTGACGACAGACATGCTTCGGGGACAAGCTCTTAAAAGCCTTGAGGATATGGATTCTTCAAAGCTGCTGCAGATCAATCAAGATGGCCATAAGTTGGAGGACTGGTCCCATAGCAATTCACTTAGCGCTCCCGCCCCCGCTTCCGCTTTCGCTTCTGGAAACGAGGACGAAAAAGAAGCAAATGGCCCACCTAAGTTTGATTCTCAATGTGATATGTCAACTCCAGTAGAACACAGCAGTATCACAGCTTCAGTACAAGTTGTTTTGACTAGCGTTCAAGCTTCAGATTCAGTTGCAAATTCTGTAGCTCAACATCCTCAGAAGCAACGAGCATTTATGATGAGTGCACATGAGGTTGGTGTATTTGCTTATAATTTATGTCGGAAGAATAGTTTCTTCAGTTAGTTTCGTCTTTTGCTTGGTGGCGAACCTAATATAATCACAATCAAGTCATATGTAAGATATTTAACTTAACTTCTAAAAAGATGTAGCATTCCCTGTCCTACTTTTTCTTATAATTCTAGATGTTTGCTTCTGATGAGATGATTCAATCTTATAGGATTCAGTGGAGTTGGATGATGACATAGACTTTAATGGGCCTACATCTGAACCTTTGCCTGAAGGGCTAGAAAATCAAGAAACATCTGCTACAAATAAGAATTCAACTTCTGTGGAAAAAGTACTACCTGACAAGACTGCAGCTTTGCCTGAAACAAGGGCGCCTCTAGAACCTACATTTGGCAAACGAAGTGACTTGGAAATTGGCAATGCCCTTAATGGTGGTAGAGAAAAGGCTGGCGTCACCTTCCCTGCTTCACTTGCATCCAGTTCAACTTCCCAGTTAGTTACATTTCCTTCACCAGCATTGGGATTTGAGAATTCCAAGCAAGCAATAGAAAGAGTTCCAGTATTTCAGCATTCTTCATTGCTGTCAGTAACTGAGCCTTTTGGCCCAAAACCATTACCTTGGACCAACCAGAAACCAGAAATTTCAAACAGGTCAGTCACTGGCTTTGGTTTTGAATTGCATTTGCAAAAGTGAAGCTTCAAATGTAATTAACTCCTAAATTGGACTTTGAAGTTTTAAAACTTTGCAAAGCGCTGAATCTGATGCATCATGATATTGAGACTTTAACCTTTTGCATATTTAAAATGGCCAAAGATGATGAAAAACGTTAAAAAGGATGAAAGTTCCAGTCGACGGCCATGTATGTAGCTCAAACTTGGGCTTTGCGGACTTTAATGTGTTCACAATGCAACTTTTTTTCCTTTTTTTTTATTAAAAAATAAACATACTTTAGACTGAAGTCTGGGGCATGATGTTGGGTACAGTTTTGGACCTGGCTTCCTTGTTTTATTCTTTTCTTATTTTCTTCTCTTCCCTGCCTAGGCCTAAATATTTATGCAAGGGAAATCTTTTTGTGGTTTGGTATTGTAGAAAATTGTTTCTTAGTTATTACAGTTAACGAAAATGGAAAGTAAAGTTTGAATAACCTGTGATTATTTAGAGTTATGATGTACATCGTTCACCATCAGTTGAGAAGGGCATTTTTGGGGGGGGGGGGGTGTTGGGAAGGATTTCTGTTCCCATCACACTGGATAACCCCTACTCAGTGGCCTCCCCTTTTTATTAGATGTTTCTTGAGCATCTCTAAACTGTGGTCCTGTTTTGCAGCTCTGATGATGCTGGCAGTGGTGTGACTGATGCTTCTTTGGGAATTTCTGTCTCTGAGAAGGGCAAGGACACTAATTCACAGGAGGCTAAATCAAATGGAAAAGTGGTTCCTGTAGATTCTGTAGCATTTGATACAACAGCATCTGGAGACACGTCATCCATTGTTCCTATAAGTTCAAATAGTGGGCCACTTTCTATAAGTCCCTCTACTTTATCATCCCCACTAACTTCAGCTTCCACTGGCTTTGCACATCAATTCATTAGCGACAGCACAAGTAATCTTGCTTCTTCCTTTAGTGCTACAAGTTCTGCTACTACCACTTCGATCTCTGCTCCATCAAGTAGTAGCCCTGTTGTGTCTAGTGCGGCACCTCTGGTGATGCCTGTTTTCAAATTTGGGTCTTCTACTGACCCGTCAACATCAGTATCTTCAGCTGCTGCTGCAGAAAGTTCAGTTATTAACACAAACACAGAAAAAGAAGCAAATTCTGGCAGCTCAACTAATTTAACTTTTGGCAGTACTTCTTTTGGCTTGGTAGGCACTGGCAGTAGCATATTTGGCCTCAGTTCTACAATTACATCTTCTACTGCTTTCAGCCAATCTCAGGGTTCTCTTTCCAGTACTGGCGGTGGGTCTATGTCTAGCTTACAGTCTTCTGCGGCTGGATCTGGAACTGCAAGTGTAACTCAGGGCTTGCCAAATCAGTTTGGTTCTTCTGCGTCATCTCCAGTCTTTGGAACTCCTGGAGTTGCATCTTTTACTTCTAGCAGTACTCTGTTCAGTTCTCCGACAACTACTACTAAACTGTCTGGCATGGGTAATGGTTTTGGTCTTGGCAGTTCAGCTTCCTCAGCTGAGACCAATTCAATTAGCTCTCGCAGTGGTGCAACTTCTAGCATATTTAGCTTTGGTGTCAATGCTCCATCTTCGTCTTCTGAGGCCAATGCAATCAGCTCAAACAGTGTTAATGTTCCTACTACATACAGTTTTGGTGCGAGTTCTTCGGCTACCACTTCTGTCACAAGTAGCTCCAACAGTGTTTCTACTGCCATCTTTAGTTTTGGTGTTAGTTCATCATCTTCAGGCAGTAACATGGTTAGCTCCAGTTCTGGTGGTAGTTCTAGCATATTTGGTGGCAGTTCTTTGTCTTCCTCTAATGCGACAAATCCTGCCAGCTCCAGCAGTGCTGCTCCTAGTATATTTGGATCCAGTTGGCAAGCTTCAAAGTCTACAGCCTTCAGTTCCCCATTTAATTCATCTCCTTCAACTGCTTTCTCCTTCGGATCAGGCTCTGCTTCTTTTGCTAGTAATAACGCTACATCCATGCTTTTTGGATCAACCGCTAGTGCCTCCTCCGCTGGTCCTGTCTTCTCCTTCACCACATCCTCTGCTACAAACTCATCTTCACCATCTCCCTTTAATGCGCAACCTATTTTTGGTAATTCCACTCCGGTCATTTCGGCTTCTCCAGGAAATAATGATCAAATGAACACAGAAGACAGCATGGCTGAGGATCCTGTGCAGTCATCCATGCCAGTTGCTGGGTTTGGTCAACAGCCTGTTACGCCTTCCGCTGGTGGTTATGTGTTTGGATCAACGGTGCTGTCACAAACAGCTCCATTCCAATTTAGCAGGCAACAAAATCAAGCTGCTCCACAAAACCCTTCTCCTTTTCAAGCATCTGGAAGTTTGGAGTTCAGTGCTGGAGGAAGCTTCTCTCTGGGAAGCGGAGATAAGTCAGGTAGGAAGATTGTGAAAGTCAATAGAAATAGGAACCGAAGGAAGTGAATCCTAATAAACTCTCGGTTTCCCACATGGATGGCATTGTTTTATGGTTTTATCCCTTTTCATTAATTGTCAAGCTTTCGCAAGGCATTAAATGTCTCAATTAATGTCGCAATTTTGGATGCATGTGCCGTATAATGAGCCCAAAGAAGATTGTAGTGTATGCGTGATAGGGGTGATACTTCATAGTCTCAGGTCATGTAATGGTGCTGTAGACCTTGATTGGTGTACAATTTTGTAACATAAAAAAAAGGTGAATTTGGATATCCTAGAGCAAATATGGATCTTGATTGTCATGTTCTTTCAATGGGTGTAAGTTCCCTTGTTTCTGTCTGTGTACTTGTAGCTCTTGTAATCCAGTTTTCAATTTTGCTCCCCTTGAGGTACTATAAGCGTTTACTTATGTTTAAAAGAACTTGACCGAAGTCTGGATTCTGTTTGCCTTTTTATGTTAATCTTGTTAAATATATACTAGTTATTATGGCGGCAAACTTCACCTATAGATTCCTTAAAGAAAATGGAAGTTCTCTGTGTTTATTTCTTCTCTATTACTTTGTCCTTTAACAATGGAAAGCAGGATTCGTCTTTTCGAAGACAATTATGTGCAAGTGTGATGTGCATGAATTGGTCTTTCAAATGTTTCTGGGAAGGTTGATCACTTGGTCTAGAAGGGGAAATTAATGTGTCAAGTAATATCTGGAAGTGGATATATAAGAAAAGAAAGTGCAATAGAAGTGGCAAATCCAAGTTGTGAATAAAAGTCTTTGTTTGCAACAGACTCCAACTGTTGGCACACGGCAGGAATTCATTCCTTCTAACAGTCACTGCTGGCAATGTACCGTGCCAAGGTGTACTGTCAAATTGGTCCCAGAAAATATAAGGTACGGTAAACAGACACAGCTCGTGTGCGCTCCAAGACAACTTTAAACATCAGATTCAGAATTATAGATATGTCCAATTCTTGTATATCTCATCAGAAGAATATTACACAAGAAACTAACTATTTACACCGGGCCAGTGTCGCTCGCAAATATAGACAAGAAGACTAATTGTTTACAAATATAGTTACTGACAGAATACAGGTTAGATCTTAATCTTGGAACCATCCAAAAAGTGCATGTAAGAATAGCAGTAGAATGGAAAATAGATAACCTCTTTTCGAGTAAATTCCAGGAAGCAGACTACAAAAATAGCTTCAACAAGTAGAACATCCAGAGTGTGAGTGGAGGCGAAAACAGAATATTGTTTACCATCCAAACCAAAACTTGAAATACTGAAAAGCAAAAGTAAAGAAGTTTATTGATTGATATTTTATTTGGGTGATTTGGGGAGGTTTTTTTGTTTTTGTTTTTGTTTTGTTTTGTTTTTTTTTTTTTTTTGTTGTTGTTGTTGTTGTTGTTGTGGTCAGTATAGATGGTGCAACTGACATAATATACAAGGACAGCTCTTAGTAATAGCGGAGACCAGCATTATTGTAAACACGTCCTTCAGGGTATGGGATACGTCCTCTAGTTCCTTGACTTCTATCTCCTCCAGCTAATTGAGGTCCTCTACAGAAGAGTTCAGTTGACCAGGTGTGTACCCTTGATGAGTACGAGAGATGGTTGGTCCAGCATAACCATGAGGATCATTTGTACCCATTCTTATCAGTGACTGGTCAGTTCCAGCTAGCTGGTGCTGATGCAGGCGTGCTTTTGATTCCTTGTGAAGAAATTCTTCTCTTCGGCTGGCTTGTCGTGCTCGGAGGGCTGAGAGTTTCTCCTGGTACCTGTTATTGATCTCTATTATTGCCTGAAAATAGAAAAGTTGTTAACATTTTCGAAGCTAGGTAATAGGCTATTCCTTATTACATATCCCCAGTTTTTCATGCAATTCTTAAAACTAGTACCTGAAAAAAGACAGCAAAATAGGATGTTATAATTTTCAAAATCACATAGTGGTTAATTCCATATTTTGTGTATCCATATTCTTCCCTGCAATGCTTAAAACAATTGCTAAGGGGTGTCATCGGTGTGGACCAAGAAAATACACAACGTGCCTGCAAATTTAGAGATGTTTATTTTCCTATAATGAAATCGTTTCGCACACTTAAAAAATTGAAATTAAGCATCAAAATCAAAGAAAAGTATTTAGGAAAATCATAACTGAAGCACAAGCAGTAAGCAATTAGTAAACCATCTCACTCAATGCCATGCCAGTATGAGACCATTTGCTAATTGCATGCCATTTAATACAAATTGTACGTGTACATCGATGGTGACCACAAACTAAGGAAGCACAATGTTGGTCTTCTTTTCATCTCCCAATCATTTCCTTGGCCAGCATAATCCCTATTCTCACAGAAAGTGAATGATTACTGATATGAACACGGCCAATGAACTCAATACCAAGTGTTTCTACGAATTCATTTCAACGACATTCTTTGAAAGACAAGACAAGCTAAGCATCTGTAGCACCTCATGTGAAATTTGATAATAGATGTCTGTATTATTTGCCTTTCCTATCTGATAAAATCATGTGGCAACCAAAAGCAAAACACTATCACACAGGTCAAAAAAACAAAAACATTAAAACAAGTGTTTCAGCATGTCAAATTCACCAACCATGGAAATGGAAAACAGAGGCTACTAAGAAGAAAGTTCATCCATACACAATGTGCCAACCTCTTTGTGGCTCATGATCTCAGCATCTTCTGCATCATTCTGTTCCTTTAACAATTTCAACATTTCATCATGGAATTTCTTCTCCAGACTTTCAAGAGTTAAAGGGGGTGAGTTGTCCTCATACCCGATTTCCATGTCTTGCTCATGTGATTGAAATCTGACTTCATTAGCTTCGTTTTCTCTATCAACTATTGCTTCTGGTATCTGGCCCTGGTAAAGAGACCTAGCTGCATTGCCTCCTTGCACTGGTTCATGGCCATAAAGAAAAGGATAAATAGAAGTATTAACGGTCAATATTACATATCTTTGGACAAAGACACGGAGGACAATCTGGAGAGTTGATATTCCAAAATTCAAGGAATTCTGGTCTACTGCATATGGTCACTAACAAACTGAAACTTGATTCCTGAAAGAACATAAATAATTATGAAAGAGATATGCCAGACAAATAGATGCTTCCAATAAAAGCATTCAACTTGAGCAAAATTATCACATTAGGCAATAGAAGCTGGAAAATCAAACTTGTGATTCAGAAGCTCATAAATCCAGAAAAACATGACAAAGCAGGAAAAGAAATTTCCAGAAAGGGAGGTTCATAAAAAGAAGAGATATATTGCAAGATATTGTGGTCCACCACATACAACTAATGAGGAAGCTGATTCCTAAACTAGTTATAATAGCTTCCATGAAAGACACTGATTACAAATCAAACAGCCTTGGCCAATACACTTGCAGGTTATCTGTCCATGGTTGCTGGGTTACGTTCTTAGAGAGTATGCATTTATATGATAACCACTTTGGCTCCACGACTCGTAAACATACTCCTCATCCATGATATGATTTCCACCTCCGAGTAAATCTTTATTCTATTACTCCTAGTGTACCATATGTATTGGCCACAATTCCTGTTTCAGTTGTTCCAAAAAAAAGTTTTCCCAAACCAATAGTCAAAGATTTTTAGATAATAAATTCTATGCCCTTCTTTTGCTCTTCCTTTTTTCATTGAAAATGATCAGTTTAAAAAACTTTAAAACCCAATTGTTACATGAAGTGTTAAAAACTTTCAAACTCAATTGTTACATGAAGTGCACCTTTGCCATGTTTTGAAAAAAGTGACTAAGAAAGATTTATGTATTAAATGCACTTCCTTGGAATTAATTGTCTAATAAAAAAGGCCATTAACAATGAGGAAAGAGGGAATACTTGATTGGATGGGTTAACTATCTGTCCCCAAAACTTTATTGACTTTATTAACTTTTCCATGACTGAAAAGTTCTTTTAATGACCAGACACATATAAAAGGATATTTTAGATCCTTCCCCATGAATAAGTAAACAATCTTCCTTAATACACCCCAGGTTGTCGCTGGGTCATGCTTCAGGCCACCAGAAATTTATCCATTTTGCTACTTAACCTTCTATCTCTGTCTTCCTTCTACCCTCTTCTTATTTGCTCTATCTCTCTCTCTCTCTCTCACACACACACACACAAAAAAAAGGTCTTGGATGTCGCCAAATGATTTAGACACGCTTTTCTACATAAGATCAGCCCATTGTCAAGTATTCCTTAAGTTTGGTTCACCAGGGTCTTGATGTAGGCAATGCAAGACAATCGAACAATTTTTCTGCCCATTCCTTTGTTGCCGAAGTCAACATTCCAAATTTCATGCAAAGCGAAGTAAGCAAAAATGTTGATTGAACAAACCATACAAATAACCAGTCAAGTTTTAGAAACAAAATGACATTGTATCAAACAAAAAAACATTGATCGCCACATACACCTAAAAGGTGAAGTCATTTCATGACCAGACAGTGAAGACTTGGAAAGAGACCTCTCATTTCATGGACTAAATATTTGTCCTAATCAAAACAAAACCTACAAAATATCATCTTTTGATCTATGAATGATACCTTCATAATATTCAACCACTCAAAAACACAGCACCAAACTCGCCCGATACAGAGTATAATGTATTTAACGGAATTGTCGCTTGAAGCTTGAAATATATCATGTCAAATTAACAGAAGATAATCTAATATGACAGCGGGAAAATAAAAAAGATAACAAATACGTATTTATGAGAATACTAAGCAAGAAGAGTCTGGCGAAAATACTTGCATCCAAGTATGGTGGATGAGACAACATTGGATCATGATGCTGTGCTTTAGCCAATGCATCTCTATCTCAGTGAGCAAGCGAAACGTAAGAATTCCCTTGTCCCAGTGAAAAAGAATCCGGCTGCCCATGGAAGTTATTCGTTCCAAGATTCTGTTGCATTCTTTGAGCGGATAGTTGCTGCTGCATCTGAGTATTAGCATATGAATTTGAATTGGTAATGACATTGGCATCAGGAACAGGATAGTTTGATTGCCCATTCATCTTCTTGGTCCAGTAAAAAGTAAATCTTTGTTCAACCCTGTTGCTAAAACCACCATACAAAATCCCAAATTTAGAGAAAATCTTGAGAACATCAGAAGCAAAAGTGCTTGTAAAAGGTAATAGTTATAGGCATAAAAGGCACCCTAAACATTTTTTTCCCATATCCTTTCTCTCCTTTTCTTTTCTGGAGAGTGGGGGGTTTTGGCTTTCTACGAGTTAACAACATCTACTGAATGAGGGCTCCAAAATTTCTAATTGAAAACGAGAAAACAATACATGGTTTTTAGTGGAAGTGCAAGAAAGTGAATAATTGAGTAATTGTTTGCTAAACTTACTCATGGGTTCGATGTAGAATTCTTCAAAATGTCGTCTTTGCGATCAGACTTTGATAGAGAGAGCTCATGGCCACATTTCCTTTTGCATTATAGGACACACTCTATAGCGTATAGTCTATAGTGAGTGCGACTGCCACTCTTGCTCCCTCAACTTGCCAGTTATTATATGACAACTCCAACAAATTGTGATGATTATTTTCCAATTATTATATGTATTCTGTATCTAATACAAATATAAACGTTGAACAAAAAAAATATAAAAGAGAATATGAACCTAAGACTGTAGAACCAGCAATATTAAGATTTTGAAAACATATGGGTATGGTATGTCTTCTAATTTTATAAATAATTAGCATTGCCTATTATTAAAGATATTTGCGTTAGATAAAATAGTAATGAAAAAAGAAAAAGAAAAATATGATAGAGTAACAATAGGAAAAGAAAAGGAAAATGTAAAATCATACAAGAAGAACATATTATCTTGGAAAGTTAATAAAATAATATAAATAATAACTGAATTTACTTATGAATATACTAAATATAATTTTTTGTTTTTATTTAATTCGTAAGTTAATTTATATCTTAAGCTAGTTTGTATGTATCTTGATCTAGTTTACCTTAGCACCAAAACAACCAATTTAAAACTACTTCTAAGTCATAAAACATTGACTATTATTCAGTTATTGTATTATTTTTAAATAATTGAACCACTAAACTCTCTCAATAATTTACTAAAAGTTAATTGATTTTCCCCTTTGCTTAAAAGAAACATAAATGTTCCAACCTTGCTAGAAATTTAATTTTCCATAGCTAAGGGGTAAAAAATCTAAAATTTCCCAGAGCGAAAAAATAGAGGGGGTTTGTACCGCCCTGATTCAGGGTTTAAGCTTATTTTTGAAGGCAAGAAAGGTAATCAAAGAAATGTGGCGAAAAGCTCTAGTTGCCTATGCAGGCGGCGTTCTGCAAAAACAACAGCCATGGTGGCGGTCCATAGCCACGCGGCGATCGTCGTCGTCGTCGTCGAGTTTGAGTGTTTCCGGCGCCGTCAACTCCATTCTTCTCCGTTCCCTCAAAGATCATTACATTGAAGTTTCCAAAATGACCCCTCCTCCAGTGAGCTTTTCACTCTCCCTTTCTTTCTACTTAATTGAATTATACTACTAGTTTTTTGTTTGTTTTTGGGATTAAATCCTAAAAGCTAAAGCGTAGTTAGATAATGGGAAGCAAAGAATGTTCCGCTCTCTGAAGAAAGTTTGAATCTTTGTAGTATTTTTTCTGGGAGTAATTTGTATGCCTACTTGAGTAAATATGAAGCATTTTGTTGGTTTAGTTTTTTAATTGATTTTATGTTTTCTGGGTTTTACTTAGCGCGGAGTCGGAGAGGGAATGTGGGATATAAGGGTGAAAGTTGTTGTCTTTGCTGAAAGATGGCTTTTCATTTTCTGGTTTAGTATAGCGGGACGAATGGAAATAGAAGGCAGCCGGAGAAGTTCGAGTTAAATTTAGAGTTTAGAAAGTTCCTATTGTTAACATTTGTAGTTGTACAAACTCCCTTTAGTTTAGAGAGTCTAGAAAATGTTCAAATGAAAGAGTCAGTTTGGAGCTAAAATGGTGATTTATTTGACAGTTGGATTCCCTCGATATGCCTGAATTCATACGAGATAATTCAAATTAAACTTTGTTTATACTGTACTCTGATCTCTTACTATGAACTAATGATTAGTCTGGGAACTATGCTTACACAATTAGCTTGAACAGTGTCAACAAATCATGGGTTGAATTAGTATCTTGATGAAAATTAGGTTATTGAATTCTGTGTTCTGTCAAGGATTTGAAGTGTATAGATATAGTTATACACTACCTTTTTAGATAGACGAAAAAAGATATAAATGCAATACGGTACTAGCCAACACACGTGTATTGCGCCTGAGTATGAATAGTTGAAACTTTTTTTCTGCCCCAAATATTGGTGAAATGCGTAAGGAATATATTCCAATCCATGATTTGTTCTTAAATTCACATACTACTTGATAACTTAACTCTTTTTTTCCGGCCTGTATGAATGATTCATTAAACTCTTTGTTTCCTTTTAATTATCTTTAAGGAAAGAAAACATCTATACGAAGTACAGTTTTGCAACATCAAATTTGTGAATTTTTCAAATCAATTAGTGGGTAGGATCTTTTTCATGGCTGAAAGTGTGCAAGTTGTCAGAGTGTATGATTTGTCACTGAAAGGCGCAAATGAACACCTGTTTCCCAAAAAAACCTAAAAAAAAAAAAAAAGAATCACCTAGGTGTTTACATTTCAATAACCTGGTTGGTTGCAGGAATTATCGTAGCATTTCAAGAAATTTCATTTTGATACCAGTTTAGGGTCGTCGATTTTTTGCTGCTGTTGATGAGACTAGGGTTGATTTAGCAGTAATAAGAAATCGAAAATCACATTGGCATGTGCCTTTTTGTCTTGACCTTCATCTATATCAATTCATGCGTGGCAGAAAGTTAGCCCTCCTTCTCCATTCACAGTAGTGAAAGGGTCACTTGATAGTGGTGGTGCTGTTCTGAAGCGGTCCTATGGTGATGAAGAAATCAATATTTCTGTGATGCGCTTGGCCAACATAATTCCCGGAGATGGTGAGGATGGTGATGAGGATGACAATGGCATAAATCAATTGTTCGTACATGTTGATATTTCAAAACCAGGACAGCAGGATTCTTTGCATTTCCTTTGTGGACTGTATCCGGATGCTTTAGGAATTCACTCAGTTTCATTGAGGTCAAAGATGGAATCTTCAGAGGCTTCAGCCCTTCATGAGCTTCTTCATAGATACAATGGTCCCACTTTTGAGTAAGTTACAGTAGGCTGCTTATCGTAATTGTGCTTTTCATTATTACTTTTCAACCTTTTCTAGTAAACACATTAAGCAGAAAACGATGTATCTTCTATATCATACAGTTTTGTTATCCTCATGGTATGTTAAACAAGGGGCACAAATCTAGTTTTCATGTTTCTTGAGAAATCTACTCCTAAACTTGCATTATTTGTTTTCTTTTATGCATCCTAGACTGTCCTTGCAATGTTTCCAAATTCTTGCCCGCCCTCCTCCTTGTGTTTATATCTTATGCATCAATTCAAATAGAAATATTATACATCGCAGGATTCTGATGACATTTAAATGAATAAACGCCATGTTGCATAGACTTAGTATGAGCGTGTTATTTCGCTGGCTTATGGAGTGCTGTTTGTAGTTGTGTAATTAAGTGAGATACTGCAAGAATATTAAAAGCAAATCCATATAAGGCTTCCTTGTGTAGTTTCTATCGAGGATGATAGTAAATATTTTCTTTCTTCACGACCCTCTCTATTTGTTTTATATTTACTATGATTGAATTCTGTGTTGCATTATGGCATAGAACCTAAATGGACTTTCTAGTACTTTTGGGTGAACTGTTGTGCCAGTATTATGTAGGGCAATTTTCAGTAGCATATTAAGTTGGGCACTCAAATATGAATTGGGTGAAGTGTGAATTAAATACTGCCTGCTGAATGCCTCTGACTTATTTTAATCTTGGTAACAATGATGTTCCAAATGTGTTTTTCTGGTTGATTGCTTCCCGTTATTTGTTCACAAGTAGGCTGTAGGTATTTGAATTTTCTTGATTAGGACACCAATGGTGTCAGTTATAGCAGAGGAACTTGGCTAAGTGCTGAACAGCTTGAGCTTCTTAATAAGATTTGTTTATGGGATACATTTTCTGGATGCTTTACATAATACAAATGGATGTCCACATATTTCTGATGGTTGTATTAATGCAGTTTCATAGTGATTCAAATGTGTTGTGTTAGCCCTGATTCTAGCTGTGTCACCACCTTCTTTAAATTCTGGAGTTTAACTCTGCAGTCCTGGTTTTGTTTAGATCACCGACTCCTAAGAATATTGTGATCTATGAATAATATAATCTTAGTTTGATTCTGGGAAATAAATTCAATGCGTAATTTTGAACTTCTATTTGTTCTTCATTTTCCAGATTGAGAAGTTTATTTTTTCCATGTTAATTTGAATTTGCATTTCTTTGAGTAATGACATACTTCTTTAATGATTATGCAAGAGATTTAAGCGAGAAAATGAGAGATGCACTTCATGGTTACATCGAAGAGCGTGGGATCAATGCGAGTCTCTTTCCATTTTTACAAGCTTGGCTATATGTGAAGGACCACCGGAATCTTTTGCGTTGGTTTAAATCAGTGGGTACATTTGTTAATGAAGCCAAGGAAGAAGCTCCACATGCTTAATAATTTCTTGAGATGGTTGTTAAATGATTGACTTTCAAGTCCAGGCAGACAATTTCTCTACTTCTCAACAGGGGGAGAATGATAGAGGACACAGAAGAGATTATAGCTATCAAAAAAGTCCTCTTTTAGAAGAATTAGTAGGTCAATATACATGATGTTGCTACATGATTTTCAGTTATCTATTCCCCTTTCCTTTTTTCTGGTTTCAATTATTATTACGCTGATGTAGTATCTTTACTTGGTGCTTTATGTCTTAATTTTTGGCTAAATTTAGATTTTGCTACTCTGACATTGGAAGCGCATGGTTGCACCTGTTTTGATAGCTTGTATGTATATTCAATATAGCACCCCAAATAGGTTTTTATTGAGAAATACATGCAAGGAAAGAAGGGTAATTCTGTTATCTAATCCCCTTTTTACAATTTTTCCTTCATTGATGTTAACATCTCCGTGCATCTCTCCTCACCTCAAAAAAGGGTGGCCCAAATCCCCCCCAAAACCAATCCAACAAACCCTCCCCACCTAAAAGATAAAAAGAACACCCTATCAATTGCAGAGAATTTTATGGACTGGGCGATCAGGTGTTGACCAAATCCTATTTTACAAGTTTGGTTTTAGGCCCATTTTGGGCTAAGAAAGAATAAGACTACAATCAAAGAGAAAATTTGCATTTAATAGCCCACCCAACAATTACAATTGCTTTCGCGTGGCAGTACCAAGAGCAAAATTATGGTGTTTCCTTCAGTGCATCTGCTAGTCCTTGTTTATCATAATTGTGTCATTTGGTATTTATTTTACCAGTTTCAAATAGTGAAACTTTCCTACCCATGCTGTCGAAGGATCTTGAACTGTTTTATTTCATGTATCTTTAAATTTGGCACGCTAGAAATTGCTCCGATAGTGCCGGTGACATAGCATTCAAGATGTTGAATTTTTTGGCCTGCAATCATTGAAAACCAAAAGGATGAAACAGTATGCCCATTGTCTATGGTTTTGACTTGTGGGCATGTCTTGAGTCAGTGACCCGCACAAGCTTATTAGTGCCCGGTCACTTTTTCGTTAGCAAAAAATGAAAGTCTTGTTTGAAAAAATTCTATCTGAATATAAATTGAAATAGGTGAGAATGAATGGAGGAGTAAGCGGTTAAAGCTCCAGAGGTCGGGAATTCGAATTTCACCAACACCATTCCTCTTGTCCTAATTGTAATAGTATAGCTTTGATAAAAAATTGAAATAGCCATAAAGTCAACCATACTGTTCTCTCCCCTTACTTTTCTTCTTGTTTCTCTCTCTCTCATTATTTTAAATGCAATTTATGATTGAAATTCAAAGATGGCAATTTGAAAATAATGGCTAGGCCAGGAATGGTCCACGGTTTGCAGAATCTTCAACTGATTTGATCATAAAATCCCAACCCACATAATTGTGGCTTTGCTGAAAAGAGAAGCTAAATGGTTTAAAAAGGTTGCTGATTTTACATGTCATCAGGACCCTAGACTAGTCAATTCTTCTGCGTCATGACTCCCTCCTGCCTATTGTCTTGTTGATGGGCACTAGTAATATCAACCCACTTTGAGGGAGGGGACCAATTATTCCATGTCCATTGTTTCAAATTAAGTATACTTATGGCACAAGTATTTGTTTCTAATAACATGATCGTTTGTTGAGGAGGTCAAAAAATGAGGATTTACATGGTCATAATTGCACCATTTGCAATACAAACATCATTAAAGAAATTTACGCACTTATATAAATCTTCTATTACTATCATCACAAGAGTTTTGATGTCCCCTTCCAATAAAAAAAAAAAAAAGAGAAAGAAAACAAAAGAGAGAATGGGTCTACGCCTCTAGAGGACCATGCTGGCATATAAAAAAAAAAAAAAAAAAAGATGACAAAACAAAGAGTGTGTCTAGTCTAGGCCTCTAGAAGCTCATGCGATGGCATCTTTTTGCACCATTCTAGAGTGTGACTTGTTGGGCTGTACAATCCAACATCACTAGGTTTTTACACCTTTGATTTTATCTTTTTTTTTTTTTTTTTGGTTGTTCTCAATGAAATGTTCAGATTCAATTGATTTGTTCAATCCCTCTGTAATCTCTTTCTTCAATTTTGCTAAACATGGAGAGATATATATTTCAAGATGCCATTCTTTTTATCTGCATGTTAAAGATTAGTAGATCTTTTCACTGGTTTTCGTTAATTAATTTACAATGAGATAGGTGAGAGATCTTTGCAATAGTGCCAAAATCATCATCGAACTCAACGCGGAAACCAAATAATTAAAAATGGTTTGTTTTGTCTCTAAGTTGTTGCATACTTGCATTCTCATACTTGTCAGCCAAAACTTCTTGTACTACTAACAGATTACTGATTAGGTCAAATTGTTCTTGGCCATGTTTTTTGTCTTTTTAAGGCAAAGTTAAGATTCCTTGACAAAATATCAAGCTAAGCTTCTCTCCATGCGTTTTGCTAGCTTCTTCGAAGGCATAGAGGGCAAAGAATGTGATTTAAAAAAAGGCATTGAGTCTATTCTAAAATAATTATCTGAGTTTGGTATCTCCAAGTTCATTGCATGTCTTACTAGGTCACAAGAAATCCCATGGGACAAGTGGCTAAACGTTGCATCTTTGGAGGCAGCAATAATTGAGGAACTTGTGAGTGGGTTTTGATTAATGAATATGTTAAGACATTATTATTGGTAATAATCCGATGTCATTGGATATTTTAACACACACAAATGCTAGGATAGAAACTATGGTAAACATCTTTCTTAATCAATTGTATCCAGGCTTCTAATATTGTTATTAAACAGCATCTCAAGTCCTTAAAAAAAGAGGTTGGAACTACATTATTGTGGTAAGTGCATGCTTTTAAAGCTAACGCTTGATATATTTATAGGTTAGTAAATCATTTTTTAATTTAATTTAATTTATCAAAATAAAATGATTCATTATTTCCTCCTTCGTTCAAAAAACAATAGTTTTTTTCCTTCTTATTTATTAGGAGAAAAGCTAAAAGATATTGGCATTAATTCTGTTGCTAGGTAGGATGTCGCTTGTGAAATTAATTTTGGATAGTAGGAACAGTTGCCTTCCTACTTCCTGAGTAAATATTCCAGTTAGCAATTATATACCTTTTATATTGCTGTGCTGGAAGAATTGCAAGTTCAATCTCTGATGTTAATATTTGGATGTTATTTTACTTTGGCCTTATTTTTATTGTCAAAATTGTCAATAGATTTTAAAATTAATATATAATTTGTTTTTTTTTTCCAAAATGCTCCAAGGAGAATTATAGATAAAACTACTAGAGTGATATGGATCATGCAGATCTGTTGCATGTATTCATTGCTAAGTGAGATTATAGAGAAGAAAAAACAAAGATATTGGTCGTTGGTAATACTTCCAATTAGACTTTGATAATATAAGTAGAGCAAGTATATATGCCATCCTACTCACATATTAGATATTAGGGACAATTACAAAAACCTCCCCTCAGGTTTTTGACAATTTCAATTGGCACCCCTCAATTTTCAAAAATTACACAAACCTCTCTTGCATTTACTGTTTTAGTAACAGGACCGCCCTTGTCAACATAAGTTTTAAATGAAAATCCAAATTTTCCCTTCTTAATCTAAAAACAAAAAAAAATTATTATTTTTTTATCACTTGAACTACTGCCACCAACTTAATGAACACCACCACCAACTTAATGAACACTGCTACTAGCAGCCACAAAACAATCCTACCAACATCGGTACACCACTAGCAATTGATTAGGAAAATAAAAACAAAAAATTCATCTTATTTTTACCACTTGAACAACAACCACCACCACCACCATATCACGCTAGTTTCATTTTATTAGTCACCATCACCACAAGCAACCAGATTATAAAGGCAAAATTCATAAATATTCCCTAGCGAGACACCAAATCTATTCACCCAAAACCAATTATACATCAGTAACTTTGTAACTTCCAAACCCTAAATTCATAAATCATTTCATATATAATAATAAGAATAATACGTTATATTATAAAAATTTTCAAAAAATTTAAAAGTCCTTAGATGGTTGGCTAGTTGTGATTGCAGGAAGTGATAGAGAGGGAAAAATATGATAAGTCAAGGGTCATTATAGACATTTTAGTTAGCCAAGGAAGGTTAGTATAATTTTTCAAACTTCAGGAGAGCCAGGTGTAATTGTCAAAAACCTCAAGGAAGGTTTTTGTAATTATTCCTAAATATTAAGCTTATATAGTGACATAGCAAAGCAAAATAAAACATACAAGGCCGGCGAAATGAGAAATAATGCCCATCTGAATTTTCGTATATGATCTCAAATCATATCATTGTGTATTTCGAAGGACTTAGAACCATGAAAACAACAACACTTCGGCAGCCAATTTTTTTTTTTTTTTTCGAATTGGCATAATTTGAGAAAGTGACAATATACTACATAATTCTTTTTCTTTCGTAACATTAATACTTCATTTTGACTTTGATGAATGAATTGTTATTTTATATATATAATAAATATACTTGACAGAAAAGAGTTGACAATTTAGCAAGCGTCATAACTGATTTGACAATTTTCTTATCATCCCAAATATTATTGCCTATTTATGTTTACAAAAATGACTTTACAACTCCATAGTTTGGTAGCTCTGATCAAAACTTGTGGAGGGAAAGAAAAGCTTATGAAATGCTAGTGACCACTTTGCACTTTGGGAGGTCCAAAATCAACTTGATTATATCTTTGTTAATCAAGTAATTCTACCAGTTAAAGTCCAAATTTAACGAACGGTAGCAATTGCTTACACAAAAAATGAAAAAGAAAAAGAAAAGAAAGAATAATGAATTCACCTCCTCCCCACCCCCAGCCCCCGGGGCCCCACCATGTTGACTTGGTTAATTATTCACTTTAAAGAAAAAACAAAGTCTAACATCCCTGTCTTTGTTGTAATGGACAAATAAATAATTACACATCATTTTCTCACTTTAGTTCTTTTTAAAAAAAGAAAGAAAGAAAAATAAAGTCCAATTTCACGCCATAGATCACAATCCTTACTTCTTGATGTGGTGGTTTCATTCCGCCAATGAAATTTAATTGGCCAACTACAAAATGAAAAGCACGGCTCCACATAGATACCCACAGTATTGGTTCTTAGCTTCTTCTATATTTCTACTACTTTTTTTTTTTTTTAAGATTATCAATGGACATCTATTCATTTTTTTTTTCAAAACTTACCCAATTTGTATTTAAAAATAAAAAGAAAATTCTGAAAACTTTGTCCAATGTATATATCCTCAAGTATTAGCAAGGAATTCTTTGAAGGAGTCCTAATGTGTGTGCCAAAATGCTCCGTTATCAGTTCTTTAGATATGAGTTTTCATTGTTCTCTTCTTCTTTAATTTGTTCCCGTTCTGTGGGTCCTAAATAGTGTTGGTTGCCATATTCAGACACCAATTAAGGTTTATTGTGTAAAAGATTGAATGGAGAGAGCAATGTGTATTAGGAAAAACTAGCATGATTCTCGTAAGCAAAATTCCATATTAAGTAGCACATAGGATGGTGATATCATTGGCACTCTATTTATTTCATTGTAATAAGCATAAAAGTCAGACGTCAATAATACAGAAATGGAGTGCCAGCAAGTATGATATATATCTATTTGGATTGCAACTGCAAATTAACATGGCCAAAGAGTTAATGGAAGTACAGTGCAAGTGTTACCTCTTCAAGACATAATCAATCAAAAACGAAATGAGTGTTTAGTAGTACTAAATCCACCAAGAAAACTTCAGACTACTAATGCATATAATTTTCACATATTGTTTGCATTTGTAAAGGCTAAGGGATTGTCTATCAATCAGGGCCCTATTCTTTCTTCACAAAAGAAAGTAAAAGTGAAAAAGAGAATGAAAAATGATGTGAAGGAGAGATCAGATACATTATAGAGACCGAAGAAAATATCATACTAGCTGGGGGCATGCACAATGCTGTTGAGTGCTCAGTGCGAATCATCTAGCTAGCTGTATATGTTTCACGTTTAGAATAGAAAGAGCAACATAGCCATTTATCCATCCATTCATTGCAGAATGGAAAAATCAGTCAATAAATTCAATTTAAAGAAAATGGTTCCAGACGTTAGGACTTTTGATTTCCCAAGAAGATAATTTCTCACGTTTGAATCCATATAGTCTAGTATGGTAGTTAAGAGCAGTTACTACGCCGCAGTTGTAGTTGTTGTAACTTTCAAATGTTTCACGACCAGTAGCTTTCTATATAATATGACGAAAGATAATTGAAAGGAGTAGCAAAAGATTCTTAATTTTGTCTCACCTGATGAGTACTAGTATTACCATTTACCACCCAAAAAAGAAAAAAGTTCCTATTAAGGTGTGAAGTGTTTGATTAAAAAAAAAAAAAGAGTCTATAGGGTATCGTTTCCCAATTTTATTATGGGAACATGGGCTAAAGATTTCCATGTAAAAAACAAGGCAGGCAAGCATCCTGATTCCTGACCTTTCCCATCAATATCCAATTTTATATCTCAAATTTGATTGGTTTATGAGCTTTGGCAAAAAGAAAATAACAATTCATCGTCCAAGATTTAATTTGGATTGGAGGGCTCCACAATATTACTCCTAATTCCTAAGCTTCCAAACAAGAGATCGAATATGTGTATCTATAAAATTATACTGTAGCCAAGAAAAGCACCTAAGACATAAGATGTCTGATTAATCTTTTTATAGATGGCTGTGAGTATTAATCTATTGGCTGTAGCTAACAAACGCTAGCTATTTTACACAAAAAGAAAAAGACAAATCAAGAAACAATTGGCTTCCTCAAAATTTGGGTTATTTCCCCCCAAAAATTTACCTAACTCGACCAGATATAGAGTTGCAAACAGCTGGAGGATCACGCAGTTTTATGTATTAATCCCTTTCTGATATTAGGCTTGAAAGACCTAATCTTTAATATCATTACGTATACTACTATACATAGACAACCACTATTTTCGCTTCTGTTTTGTGTATATATATAAGCAACCGAAAGAAGAAGCATGCAATGCAACACACTCGACACCTAATCTATTCTGCTATTCTCTGACGTATTCAAATAATAAAGAATGAAGTGCTACTAGAAGAACAAGAAGTACAATACCAAAAAAAAAAAAAAATGAAAAGTATACCACCAATGACAAATGGATGAGTCACTCGTCCAATCTTGTTCCCTTGTTCCTGTTTGAATCTAATTTTTTGTTAGATAATTTTATAAATAATTAATAGCTGGTCTAGAAAGAAAACCCAAAATAAAACATCATAAACAATCAAAAGGGAGGCATGACTCAGACAAAAATGTCATAATTACCTAAACCACTATATGTATGTTGTTTACCCACTTAGCACTAGATTTTTAAGATGTTATCCTTTTAGACTTTAATCAAAATTACTCCTTTTCGTTCCCTTGGTCTCTTTCTTCTCATCTTTAGTGATGAATGTAACCGAATATGTAATCAAAATAATAATATAGTAGCATATAATGGATTATAAAAATTAACAAACCACTTTCTTGAACGTATATAATATTGTAGAAGTTACAAAATGACATAAAAACAGCTTGATATGCACTGTCACTATGCCGAAAAAGAGTTAGGGTATATTTAAACAGAAATTATGATACCCTCAAACTATTAAGAATTTGGATTCTTGTGCTAAAAAATTTGATATTAGCTTTAAACATCGAAACCCTATTTAGATGCATATTTAAATGCTGTTATTTTAATTAGAGAATTTTATCTCTTTCTCTTAAGTAGCATGCTCGTTTAAACTGAACTTTTTACTTATAATCTGTAAATTTAATTATTTAAATTGTCACCCTCCATCGTGTAAGATTTTAAATGATCGTAATTTACTATTTTGCCGATTCTTTTTAAATAACCAAATTATTTTTTTGGTCCAAAAAGAACACCAGCACAGGGAATGGTATAAAGTACAGGCTCAGTGTCACTGTTGTACTTGTACGTTGTACCCACAGTTGTGAAGTCTTCAAAATTTATTAACATATTGGATAATGTACAGCTCCGAATAACAATTTTCCACATATCTATGGGTCCCAAAATTTTCAATAAAGATGTTTTACGAGGGCTTTTATGCAAAGTTAAATTCCTAGAAGAAATAGAGACGTTACTCCTTAGGTGTCCTTTTATTGCCTGCCCCTCCAATTTTCATTCTGCCTATTCTTCTTCATAATCATCATCATACCCACAAATACAGCAATTTCTTTCTACAACAAAAGAAAAATTCTACCTGTCATCTATATATATTAATTAAATCTATTTGCTACTTTATTTTTTAAGTTATATAAATTTATATATTTTTATAACGTTTCAAAAGTTATATAAATATATTAGTAAATATTTGTCAACTACGATGCCATAGTGTATCTGTAGATACTTCAAAAAATCCTTTAAAAGGAAGCGTTCATAAACTCTCTCACAATTCCAAACTAACTTTCAAAATTCTTCTTTTTGATAAACTCAAATCCCTCTACTTCAAAAATTCAGTTCTTCGTTTCCCAAAAAAAAAAAAAAAAAAAAAAAATCAGTTCTTGGCTAAAACAGATAATATTAGTAACACTACCCTTTCTCTATAGATATAGAAGAAGACACAAATAAAGACTGGCCCTTTTGGCATAGTGCTCTTCAGAGGCTCAAGTGAGAGTTTTTTGAAGTTATCAGTCAGAAATGGTGGTGAAGATGATGAACTGGAGGCCATGGCCTCCACTATCATCTAAGAAATTTGAGGCCAAGATCATCATAAACCAACTAAAGGGCCTTACAGTTTTGCCTGAGAAGTCAGTGGTTCTTGAAGATTATTCAAGATTGGCTGTTGAGATTAAGTGGAAAGGATCAAAGGGAAATGCTTTGAGTTCTTTTAGGAGAACTGTCAGAAGGAACTTCACAAAGGAAGAGTCTTTGAGAGAAGATGGTGTTGTTGAATGGAATGAGGAGTTTCAGAGCGTTTGCAGTTTTGCTGGTTATAAAGATGGTGTCTTTTATCCCTGGGAGATGGTTTTCACTGTCTTCAATGTGAGTTCTCACTTCACTTTTGATTCTTGATTATGCAATCCCTTCCTGTTCGAGTTCTTGGATGTTGTGTGTGGGTGATATAAAATGCTTTTGACTTTTTCCTACTTTTTGGGAATTGATGAGTCGTTTTGGGATTACTAGTAAGTAGTATGAATTAGTTAGATATATAGATTTCAAGAACACTAATTATTCTTTTAAGATAGCCTAATTACAATCAAGTACTGTTAATTGAATTCAATGTTCAAATTTGTTGTAGCAAAACAGAACTGCATAATAGTATCTTCAGTTGATATTCTGGGTTAGCACAAAGGTTTTGATCTTTGGTTGTTGAGGGCTGAGATTGGATTATTTTTGTTCAGTTGATCATCTTTCTTTACTGTTTGAGCAGTCTGAACTTCAGCCCAAATTCCTTGGTTTTCTAGGGGGTTGGGGAAAACTTTCATGATTGTTGCCTTTCATTTGTTTGTTTGCACTGTGGATTGCATTATTGGCCTTTTTAGTGGAACGTAACAAAGCTAATTAGTCACAGAAGGACAAAGATAATTTCATGTTGATGGTTTTCTGCTATTTTTGTTCCTTAAATAAATTTTTGAGAATACATTTCTTGACCAATATATTGTTTTTATGAAGGGAAAAAGTTTTTATAAATGGGGTCTCTTGACTATCTTGTTATTGTTTTAATAAAGTTTAGACCTTGTTGTTCCCCTCCTTAAAAAGTGCCTTTCTTTTCAAAATAATTTTTTATGGTAGACATGGATCTACTGAAGAAGATTATTATTCAGCCACAAATTTCTTAAGCATGTCAAGCCTTTAAAGTTTGACCTTGTTATTGGAAAGATACTATTCTCCATATGAACTGAATTTTAGAGGTTTTCAACTTTCTAACAGCTAATAATTTCCTCTGCCTAAGTGGACCCACCCTTGTGTTTGTTATCTTGTGGTGGTGATGTAAACCTGATGTAGCGTTTACACCATTTTGTTTTTTTCTTTTTCTTTGTAATGTTGTATGCACTTGTGTTGAAATATTAACAGATAGATTCTGTTACTTTTCTAAAAATCTTGATAATTTTATGATCCTGATTGATGCCTATTTCTGTCTGTTGCTTATTGGCTGAATAAAGGAAGTGATGTACCAAGAAAAAATCGAAGATGACTAAAGAATGTTACAACAAAGAAGACAGTTATTGGCATATTCGTGAAGATAAAAAATAAATAAATAAATAAATAAAGCTGCTTCTTCCGTTTGTTTATTGCACATATTGACCCATTGAGCAGAATTACTTGTGATTTCAGAATATCCTTTTGTGTTGGTGACAACTTTGAAGCAATCATTTCTGTTTCGTCTTAGATTTTACCAATGTTCATGTCTGACAGTTACATCAATCTAATTCTTTTGGAAACCTGCATGACCTTTTGCAAGCTGAAGGGTTCTAAAATGTAACAGGGTTCACAGGGAGGAGAAAACGACAAGGTCCTTGTTGCCACAGCATCACTGAACCTTGCAGACTTCAGTTCTACAGCTGAACAAAAAGACATTGAACTTAGCATTCCTCTGCAAGTATCCAACTTAAACATTGAGAATAATACTTCACTCCATGTAAGCTAATTAAAATTTGCTCAGCCATCTTACAATTTATTTAATGCGCCTCAATTTTATGCCTATTATTCCTTTTTTATTTTCTATTTTTCCTCTTTGATCAGCGAAGAGGATTGCTTATTGTTCTCTCTTATGGCTCACATATATTTTACTAAAAGCATATTTCATCTTGGTTACAGTTATCTCTTAGACTTCAAGAAATGAGAGCTGCTCAAGAGCCTTCAGAAGTAATTCAAAGACCAATTGCCTGTCTAACACTCTCACCCCATCGTGAAGCTCTATCAACAGAGAAAGATGAGTTTTCCAACCTAAAATCAGGTTTGAGAAAAGTAAATATTTTCAGGGGACTATCTACTAAAAGAGCTAAGAAGGAATGTCGTGAAGATGAGGGAAGTGATGGAAAGAGCTCAGTCAGAAGTGAGGATGCTGAGTACATCTACCCATTGGACACGGACTCATTAGATGATTGGGATGAAGATGAGGAAGAAAAAGAAGGAAAAAATTCCAGTACCAGGAAGTCATTCAGTTATGAAACATTGGCATCTGCAAACCATGCAAGAAGATTGTTTTACTACAGCACTAACAGTAGCGATAATGAGGATTGGTTCTACTATAGCCGTGACAAAAAAGATGAAGGGAACTTGTCTTGTGATGATTCAATTACATCAGTCTCTAAGTCCAATCAAACCTTGCGGAATAGTCCAATGCACAGAATTCTTCCCTGGAAAAAAAGGAAGATAAGTTTTAAATCTTCTAAAGCCAAAGGAGAGCCACTGCTGAAAAAACATTATGGAGATGAAGGTGGAGATGACATTGATTATGATCGTCGACAGCTTAGTTCTTCTGATGAATCCACCTTTGGGGTAAGCATCATATCTTCCTGCCTTCTTGCAAATTGATTCTTTAAAGTAATCATGCTAACATTGTGATGGAAGTAATTCTGCTATTTTATTTATCTCCTTTACGAGATAGAAATTGCTCAAGTTTCTTTATATCTACCATGTTGCAGCTGCTCAAAAATGAGGAAGATGCAACAAGAAGTCGATCTTCAGTTTCTGATTTTGGAGACGACGGTTTTGCAGTAGGAAGTTGGGAACAGAAAGAGATATTAAGTCGTGATGGGCACATGAAGTTGCAAAGTAAAGTGTTTTTTGCTTCAATTGATCAAAGGAGTGAACAGGCTGCAGGTGAGGGGGCGTGTACAGCTCTTGTTGCTGTTATTGCTGATTGGTTCCAAGCCAATTCTGATCAAATGCCCATCAAGTCCCAACTTGACAGCCTGATCCGAGAAGGTTCATTGGAATGGAGAAATCTCTGTGAAAATGATACCTACAGGGTGCGATTCCCTGACAAACATTTTGACCTTGAGACAATCCTTCAGGCTAAAATCCATTCACTTTCTGTTGTTCCGGAGAAGTCTTTTATTGGCTTCTTCCATCCAGAAGAAATAGAGGATGGGGGATTCGATTTTCTTCAAGATGCCATGTCCTTTGACAACATCTGGGATGAGATCTCTCGATCTGTACCAGATTGCTCAACTGACACTGACCCTTTAGTCTATATTGTAAGCTGGAATGATCACTTTTTCATCCTCAAGGTTGAACAGGATGCATACTATATAATTGACACATTGGGGGAGAGGCTTTTTGAGGGCTGCAACCAAGCCTTCATCCTCAAATTTGACAGAGAAACAACAATCCTTCAGGTACCTGATGAGACTCAACAACCTGATAATAGATCTCCTGGTGACAAAGTAGAGCAAAATGACTTGAAGGAGGCAGCTGAAGGACCAATTTTTGCAAGGAATGAAGAACTGGTTCTTGTCTGCAAAGGCAAAGAGTCGTGCAAAGAGTATATTAAGAGTTTTTTGGCTGCAATTCCCATAAGGGAATTAGAAGTTGATATCAAAAAGGGCCTCATGGAATCAACCCTCCTTCACCACCGGCTACAGATTGAATTGCACTATACCAAGTGCTTGCCACCTGTGCTGGAGTCTGATTGTGTGCAGACAGTTGCTGATACCGCGGAAGTTTTACCTTTGGCGGCATAGAATGTTGCAGCTGATCGTATAAACGTTTTTTTTTGGCAGTCTAACCCAATCTTTTTGTTGTGCTGTTTTAACGCCAGGGAAAGCCCTTTTATGAGGACTTAATGGTGTACAGGTTGTTATCTTTTCAACTTTCTCCTATAAATGTAGACTTACGCACTTTTCTCTTCATGCAGCTTTTTATTAGAATCGTAAGAGGGATGATGCTGTAAATGATTATAAATCCAGACTTCTTAATTTTTCTGGATGATAATAGCGTTGTGTTTGTGTTGTGTTTGTCGACTAGAAAATGAGTAAGTATTCCATTTAACTTGCACGTAATCATGCACCATGGTTTGATTTTTAGAAGACCATAAAAGCAGTCTGTAGTCCTTGACTCGGTCGTGACATTAGCATGATATCCCTCAACTCCAGAAAGGGAGGTCTTCCAGAATAAAAAGGGGAAAAAAAAATCGAGGGGTAAATCTATCTAATGTCAAATTAGGGGTGAGAAAAAGAAGCCTGCCATGACATTGTGCACTTGTTTCTGACCTACACGTTAAAGAAAGAAGGCAACCAAATGGATGACAAAAATATTCATATGATATTAGCATTTAACATGCCTTTTTCCACTACGCAATACGGTTAAACGTATTCAACTATGCCAGTTAATATGCGGTTCGATGTAATACAACAATATGTTACACGTAAATATCAGTCATCAGAGGTTGAAGGTGCGTGGAAGAACTAGGCTCTTACTGCACTAAGATCATAAAATCACAAGTATTTTTCCAAATCTAATATAAAACTGCGGTGCACCAATAACTATAACTACAAATAGCTGAGGCAGCACTCCTGTCTGGTAACTCAAATCAATCAACTGAAAACTTCATCTAATCAATGCTCTTGTGACTAGATATGTTGAATGTAGCAATTGCATGCAACATGCTACATGCAGCTTAAGCACTTTCAGTCGGACATAGCTGGAACACAAGCTTGACTATTCCCCGCATAGTTGCATCATTCTGCCAAAATGCCAAAACGAAACAAATAATTTAGCTGCAAGAATAATGCATTCTTTCTCTCCTTGCACACGCACATATTCTCATTGTGGTTTTTTTGTAGAGTTTTTCTTTTTCTTTTTTTTGGGGGGGGAGGTGGGGGATTGTTAAAACGAATATATTCTGAGAGATACAGACATAAGGGACCCCTCAAACAACAAGAAAACATATCCTCCAACACTGGCAAGCTACGATTTCCCCCAAGGAAAAAAAAAAAAAAGTGCAAATAATGGTGTGGAGGCTTTGAGATGATAACAAAACCATAACAGACAAGCTTTTTACCATACAGATGAAATGATTACAAGAACTCAACAAGCTTATGACATGTTGTGAATGAAATTCAAGGAATGCTTATCTGACCAAGAAATTCAATTTAGAAACATTCAAAGACCAAAAAACAGATTTGCTACATTTAGTCACTATTTCTGTGTTTGCCGATGTCACCAAGAGAACCAAACTTGAATAAATTCATGACATGCCTACTTACCAGATATACTACATCAAAGGCTTTCTGGTAGCTCTCAAGAGAATTCTCAATGTTGTCGTTCCTGCAACAAGAATTTAGCAAGTTCTAGTGACGAAGGCATGTTATAACCCATAGATAAAAGAAGAATATTCAGGCATGTGAAGAAAATTCTTAGTTGTCTTTCACATAGTTTGATAAATGAAAATTTCCATAAAGTTCAGAACAAAGATTATATGACAAAGTTAGCAATTGTAAAGCTTAAATGCTTTTCATGCTTCTACTCAGAGGAAGAGGCACGCTGTCCATTCAACAAAATATGGTTTACACTCGAACAAAAAAAAGTGTTTGAAACAATTATCTTTTAACATAAGAACACATACATCACGCTCCAAGATGATTAAATTCTCTTTTCTATTCTCACAGAAGGATGATCATTCTTGGAAAATGGTATGTGCAGTACACAGTGCTAAGTAGCTAGTACTTTTAGTGATTCACTTCCTTAACAGCCAATAGGAAACTAGGGCAATTATTGTATACTCACAGAAATCCAACAGAAATTCGTGTTTCGTAGTTTAGACCATCAGACATCCCCAGGTCTCCAATGTGATCACCAAGAAGTAACACGTTAGTTCTCTTCTTTACAAAGGAATTGTCTTCGACTGGTCCGTTGGCATCATTAATTTGATCATGAACAGGCGCAGCCATATCAAGAGCATGCTCATTCTTATTCAGAACATGAATTGTCTTTCCTGTAGCAAACTTGATATTAAAACAGTTTATACATGAGCCAGATGTGCGGAATATATCACGTATCTCTGATGCCCTAACAGAATGCAATACAAACTGGGCTTGATTTGGAAAATATAAAAGATGAATGAAAGTCAAAGTACAGCCCTTTCTCATATTCAAAAGGGAAGTCGAAAACTAAAAATATTACAACACTCAAATGCACTCTCTCTCCAAAAAAAAAAAAAAAAACCCATTTTTTAAGCAGAAAAGGAAATAAATGACCTTAAAAAATAATCAGAAAATTTTACAGATGATGAAAAGTAGAAGCAAGAATTTTTTTTTTTTTTTTTTTTGTGAAAATAAGAATATTACCTTTAAATGCCACTAGCTGGCCATTCTGGTCAAATATCATCCGATTGGATACAATCCTGACATTTTTGAAGGATCTATGAAGTTTTTGCCTAAATACCTGGTAATGTGAGAAGTAGAGGCACACAGCAAATTAGTGCATGCAAATAAATTCATTTTTTGACTAATCCATAAATGATCCAAAGACCTAACCTCCTCTATTATATCTGCAAGACCAGCAGAAAATACAAGAACTGGAACACCTTTTTCCTGCATATTATAAAGAAAAGAAGCAATTAAGCAACATTCCTATTGATTATTGGTTGAGTTAAGTGAATTCATGTTCTTAGTTGATGAAGTTTTAGTCCAGACTCAGCCTATCTGAAGAAGAATGTTAAGATGCAATCATAATTTTCCTACAACATAAAAGAAAGCCCAATTTGTCGCATTCATGAAAAGGTACCAGTACTATAACAAAGTTGCAGAATTTCCCTTATCATGTGTACGAGTCCTTGATGAAGATAATATAGCATGTACTAGAGTTGTTATTTCATCTTGAAGCAACCAACAACATTAGTATTTGCCGAACAAAAGCAACATGCCTGCTAGCTGTAGAATATTGATCCTACTCTAATATATTGGTTGAACAACAAATCACACTTGATCAAACTTTTGGCAAATCTGCAATAGCAGATAATCAAATTTGGATGAAAAGAAACAACATAATTGAACTAATAACTAACTGTGAGATGTTTACCTCTAAAAACTCAAAAAGTTCAGCAACACCCTCCCTGAAGGCGATAGTAGCATTAGCCACAGATCTCTTAATTGCATCATATGTTAGGCCTCCCTCAATAAGAAGTGCATGAGTTTTTCCCCACCTGTATAAGATTGTTGTTGCTTCAGATGCTTGAAAGTTGAAAGCCAATTAGAATCTATTACTAATTCCCAATAATATAAGATGTAATTTGAAGTTCATGCTAAATGCAGATTCCAAACTTGGAACCTTTACAACAGACATGGCTTTCCCTTAATGATTTGTAGCCTGAATACAAATTTTCCTTAAGACTCAAGTGAAATGGAACAGCATCCTTCTAGTAGTGATCAACTCACGTACCACTCTTCCATGAGTATTGCTTTTTGATCAAGTGGAATAGTTGGGTCAAATTCTAGTGGATGATAATATTCAAATAACTTGTGTCTCTTCTCATCATATTCACGATTGCCCTGCTGCAAAAGACCATGGCTGCCTACATTTGTTATATTTTCCTCAAGTTAGTTGGTTATTGCCATCAAGATGTAATCACAACTATTCAGAATAAAAGGCAAGCAATCACTTCATTTCCTCAGGATCTGATATTTGCAATATAAAAATCTAATGAGAGATATGGAGAAACAAAAATTTTTCTAGGGCAAAGAAGTGGGGAAAGCTTACTTTGGCCCCGGCGTCCATCTATCCAGTACTTTGTTAACGTAGCATCAAAATCTGCAATTACCTACAGATATGTACGAAGAACTTTGAGAATGGGACATGAAGTAGACTAAAATGAAGAGTGCAGATTAAAAAAAAAAAATTAACCATATAAAATTATCGGTTCAATCATCCTAAAGAATATCCGTTACTTATTTTTCGGACCAGCAAAAAATCATGTCCGCTTATTTTATAACAAGGATCCAATAATTTTCTGTAAGTTTCAATCCTTCTAAAAAGAGGCCTAAGGAAATTTGAGATACCTAGCATAGTATAAAAAAAGAAGACACTGCACTGAAACGGAAAATTAGACATTGCATCACTCTTAGAAAGAAATTAGCAATCATTCTTTTTCGCAAATTCTTCCATTCAAGAAGCTTGTAGCTATGCATATAAAGGGCAAAGATACAGTCTTTACTAATTCTACATGCACAATTGCAGAATCCCAGATCAAATTTGAAGGTAACGACACACTAGTTCTATTTATCATCTAAACAAGAAGGAACAACTAACGTAATATAATGCATGGATCTTCAAAAAAGAAAAGAAGAAAGAAATAAAACCTGTAGCTTTTGAGGACCGGCAAGGCGAATAGAGGAGATCTTCTGGCGAAGGGATTGAGGATCAGCCACTACAACCTCCTCAGAGCCGTTAACAACCACATGCTCCATTGATTGCTTTCTTTTGCTATTACTGATACTGCTACACCACACCCTGTACCTATACATATATTTGTACGTGTAAATTACATTGGTATAATCCGTTTTATTAAAGGGAAACTGGCCCGCGTGGGTTCCTGGGATAGGGTTGAAAAGGGATGGATTAAGTAGTAGTGATCGAGCTGTACTGCTAACCTGCTGGTGGTGCTGCTGGTGGTGGGATTGAAGTGAGGGGAGAGGGGAATAAAAAGGCAGGGCAGAGTAGTCCACAAAATATTAATGTTAATGTGAATAATGTTGATGGGAAGGATGTGAAGTTTATAGTAACAAATACCCATAGAAACGTGGAAATACTGAGTACTCTTACGTCCTCCATTAATGGAGAAAAAATAGCATCTTGCTGTTGTATGGCACTTATTTGTCTATCTCCTATATGATGGGCTCTCTGTTTTTTTTTTTTTTTTTTTCTTTGTTAAGAATTCTTCTTTATTTTTTTTTTCTTTGCATCAAATGTCTATTTTCCTTTACACACGAAAAAGAAAGAAAAAGAATACTTCAAAAAAGACAAAAAGCAAAAAAGAATTATATTTGCTTCATTGCTTGGTGATGGGTTGGATTTCCACGCAGAATTCTACCTATGAGCTTCTCACATGTTGTGTGCCTAACAGTATGCCTACCCGGCCCAGAGCTCAATTCTAGGCCTCTTTTGATGTCCAGTGTCCAGAATCGTGTGAAAAACTAAACAACCATCGTATTCCATGTCTGCCTAACAGTGATCTTTCTCTTTTTTAGAAGGGAGCTCAACACTGATCAAAGTAAAATATTTGGTATTTCTTTTCTATCACAATAAGTAAATTAATAATAATAACAAATTTTAAACATTCTTGATTCTTTACCCGTCCTCATTAGTCATTACTTCATAAATACTTTGAAGCAAAATTAAATAGTGAATTGCTTTTTTCCTTTATTTATTTATTTTGGTAAGACTCGTTTTTCCCTTGTAAACATAGAAGTTTACATGAAGCCCAAATGCCAAATCATTATCGACAAAGTAGTCGATTTAGCTTCCCCTCTAGTCACTGTAGACAACCCTACTTTTTTGTTGAGTTTTTCAAGCATTCCATCTAAAAACTGCACTTCAACTTTGCAAGAAGTAGATCAACAAAATGGAAATTGTCTAAAAACATAAATAACTGAAGAAATAAAAAGTTTTCTTATCGTGGACAAAGTACGATTACTGATGAGTGAGATAGATATCCCATTAAATTTGTTAGATATTATGCTTGAAAAGCTTTGTACGTAACCTTTAATTTCTCTTGGATTGTAGCCAAGCTGTGTCCTGTATCAGTGTCAGAATGAGTGAGAATTGAGAACCTTTGTCTTTTGCTTTGTCATATCATTTTCTTTGAATTTTTCTTTAAAAGCTATCTGCTAATGGTAAAAAATTAAGGCCTTGAAAAGAGAAAACAAAAGGATTTGCAAACAGGAGTACGGTTTGATTCATTTTGTACCTCTATATTCAAGTTTTTTACCGCAAATTTACATTGCATTCCTTACCTTACAAAGGGCTCAGAGGAACATACGATTACAATTGCAATTCACAAACCAAAGTAAACAGGGCCATAAAGGGCTCCTAACTCAAGACAGTATAGCATTCTATCTTATCTCCTGAATAGATGCATTTTCATTTCCTAGGTTAATTGTTCTATTTCTGAATTGAAAAACCATAGCACCTGAAAGCAAGGATGGCACTTTTGTTTCTTATCCCTGCATATACTGATTGTGGATACACTTCTCATCCGCTGCAGGTCACAACAAAACGGAAGAACCCCATCTTCTAATTTCTTCCACAGGAAATACCAAACTTATCGAAGAATATGACTTACAAACAACATCACGTCTGATTCAACAACAAATGGGGCATATGAGCAATCCATTCTCATTACATTGTGGACAGTTGATAGACTCACTATCATCTTCTTTTGGAGTGATTTTTCTGCTTCCATTGCAGTTAAAACACATGATAAACCTTACACCAGCACAGCCTTCACAGTGGCCATTAGAGGAGTCAATTGAAATTCCTTCAAACAATGGCTTAAGTTTTCCTTGTTCATGCAATGCCAAAACCTCCTCAGCTCCACCAATGTGCCTACCTTTGACAAACAGCCTTGGGGGCACAACTTTTCCACCTAAAATCTGCCATAACTCTTCCTTAAACTCTGAATGCATTGAAATATCCCTCTCAAAGAACAGAACTCTGAAATTTTCCAATAAAAATCGAATACTTTGACAGTCCTCGAACGTCTTTCGAATCCCTCTAAGCCCTGTTGTGTACAGAATCACTGAATCACTACCTCCTGGTGGACACTTTTCTTCAAAATCTAACAAGGGATCAGTGCTTTCGTCAATTTTCCGAGCTTTTAAGGGCGGCTCTTCTTCCATACCTTGGAAAATTTTCTCCTCAAATTTAACCCTTCTCTCTGCTTCTTGGGCTTTAATTTCCGTAACTGCTTGCTCAAATGCTTCAAGAAGATTGGGATAAAAAAGGTTCCTGGAGTCCAAGTCCTGCCGCCTGAAATTTGATACATCAATCTCAGCCAAGGGGGCAGCTTTCTTATCAAGACCTCTGCATTCTTTCCCCTCCAAAAATTCGTTCTTTTGCTTTGAAGGGCTCAAGATCCCCAAATTCCCAGTGATAAAGACTAAATTTTTAGCCTTTGTTTCAGACCTCATGTTCTCTTTATCATTGATTTCAGCATCAATTTCCATCTCTTGATCTTCAAGATCTTTCATTAGCTCTGAAACATCAATAATTTCAGGTTCTTGATCTTGAACACTTCTGTCAATACTTATCTTGGGCTCTTCTTGGATAGACACCAAGTGATTCGCAGCTTTGATATTTGATTTGGGAGGTGAATTAGGAACGAACCCATCTGCTGCATTGACCTGAAGAATTCGTTCTGGCTTCAGATATCCAATTGCTTTAATAGTCTTGATTTTCTTCAGTAGCTTCCCTTTCATTCCCTTCATTTCCTTCCCCTCTAAATTCTTATACACAAAATCTAGTCCTTCCTTGGTTTGCTGAATACAAGAAACTGAAGTGGAAGCAGAAAATTCAGTGTTCTGAAAAGTTGAGAGAGATTAGGACAAGAAGTTAGTGGTATAAGTGCTTCTTCAGTTGTTGCAGACTGCTGAGAGGTGGGGGGAAAGAGAGAGAGAGAGAGGCAGTTAAGGGCTAGAAAGTATTTTGATGCTTTAAGATTTCAAAATGATCATGTGGGAGGAGGTGTTGCGAATGGTAGATGGACTAGTCGTCATGAATCATGATGTGGGTGGGGATCTTTCACTGGGCTACACTACTTCTTCGGCTTGATATCATGGGTGCAGGGGTGAAATGTGCCCCAAGACAAAATGTGATGCACGTTGTGAATGGTCCACCTGCGTCTCTTCCTGGGAGGTACCATCATTCTTTTAAGTGTTCAGAAGCTTTTGACTTTTGTCATCAGCGCCCTTTTTCTCTTACCTTTGTTTTTGCACTTTTAAGATATGCTTGAAATAAAGTTCTTCTTTTTACAGTTGCAAGGTACCATTTTCCCGGATTTTTCTTGAATGGATCGATCCATGTAAATATGTGTCCCATTTTCCCCCAAAAAGAATTTGAAAGAAAAAGATCAACTGTGTTATTTGCCAAAGCCTCGCAGAAAAAGCCATATATACTATCATGGTAATGCCAATTAATTAAATACTAGTAGATCAGGGGATTAGGCTTACACTTTTACCTTTTATTTCTCTTTCCCATAACCGCCATATACATATTTTCGTGGGTGACGACAACCTCAGCTCCGTCTTCAAGATTCATTAATAAGCCTATGCTGGCTGGAAGTATTAATAGTTCTCTTTCACTATTAAGTAGTCACTCTGGGGGGACTTGAGTACATTGTTGGAGAATCCTTTGGGTCCATCTCCCTAACCAGTGACTTCTATAGTAATTGGTCATGGTCCCATTTCTTCCACACTGGAGACACTCTTTGTAAATGGATTATTCTTGAACTTACTTCAACAAATTAAAACCATGAATCAGTCTTTTATTCTAGACGTAGAGAGCATTAATTTTGGTATTTTATTCATGTGATGCATGTGAAAACCCTAACTCGGAAATAGTACCTTAGGGCTTTACTATTCAAATTTTCTTATTACATGTCATTTCATGCATATTATTTTGAATTAATGCTAGTTGAGAAAGGTTTTTCATTTTTGGAAAAAAAAAATCAGAACAAGAGAGAGAAAAAACACCTTGTGTGTGTGTGCTAGTGTGTGTTTTGCATAAAATGGAGTTTTAAACCACTTTCATGATTTTCAATTATTTGACATTCTCAACTTTTACAATTTCAAGTATTAATTTGGAAAAAAATAATAATAATAATAGGTTTTACGCTAAAAATACTTTTGTGTAAAAATTACACGTTCGACGTTTAAACAGGGTATTTCATTTAACGACTTCATTAGAAGACCTTAAACCACTTTTAAAAACACTCAAACATGCCATGTGCTTGAGGAAACACAACCCTAATTTCACTCCTTGATTTAAGCTAAGCTTGACACCTAACCTTGCATTTTGGCCAAACCTTAGCCAAGTAAAATGATTTCCATTTTCTTTCATTTCTTTGCAGTCCAAATCTCTTCCATTTTTGCCCTCAAAATTTCGTGCCTTATAGCTCCATTTGCAGCTGAAATATCTCATTTTGCACCATTCCAAAAGCTCACAAAAGCTCAAGACAAAACACAACTTCTAGCAACCAAAACTTCACCAAGAAATTTCAGCTTTCTTCCTGCAATTCCAGTCGAATTTCAGCAGCCTTTGAAGGGGTTGCTTGCACCATCAATTGCACCTACAACTACCTAACATCTTGTGGTACATATCTCTTCAACTAACTTGTAAAATTGAGCCCTTAAATTTTTGTTTTTGGAGCTGAACAAAACCGGCAGCAAAGCTGTCAAAATTTCAACTTTTCACTTCTTGTTTAGCTTCTTGTTTTGATAGTTGAATCTAGTTCTTTTGGCACCATTAATTCTTGTATATTTTAGCTAACTTATGGTTTATGATTACACCTTTGATAGCCTATAAATACTTGGTTAGATTAGAGCTTAATTAGCGAAAGTTTAGCCTATGGATTTCTTATGAAACTTTGCTGAAAATTTTCTGATTTTGGGAACTTCTTCTTGGACGAATTTTGTGGATTGTTTTAACTTCATCATGTACCATTTATTTCCTGCATATCTTAGCTATTTAAGTGCCCTAATTGACCTAGAAAACTTGGTGCAATTAGTGGTTGTTTTGGCTAGTAAATTAGTTGCTAAAGTTGAGCTATGAAAGCTGAAATTTCTGTTTCTGTTTTTGGCTTCATGGCTGGCCAACTTTCTTGTTCATGTTGTTATTGATATTTTTGCTTCATTTGTTGTTATTTGATCTTCCAAGACAAGAAGAATGGATATAGTTAGTGTTTATTGCAATTTAGTCCCTCAATTTATTTGTTACATTTAATTATACCTTCCTAGTTTCCAAATGTTTCACTTGAGTCCAACAAATATTTAAACCCTAATAGTATTTTAAAACCCTAAACCCTAATAGTAGTTGTAAACCCTAAACCCTAATAGTAGTTATAAACCCTAAACCCTAATAGTAAACCCAAATAGTGATTTTTCCAACTTTATACCTAATTAAGTTTCCTTTTTTTTAGAAACTAGTTTTTAATCCGAAACCTTAAAATGTTCACTTTAATACTTTTACACTAAAATTATGTTTATATAAAGTTTAGTTTTGAACTTTACTTATATTATTAATACTTGGCGTGACTTAATTTGGGGTTTTAGAATCTAATTTCCCTAGAAAAAAGTGCTAAACTCATTGTAACCGTTTACTTTCGACATATACACTAAGTTAACATATAACCTTCTAGTATGATTCCTTTTACTAACGTTTTGAAAATCATAGTTAAAATTCCACAAATTTATGAATTTAACCTTAGAATAGTAACTAAACCTAGTTCTTTTGAACTTCCAGGGTTCTAGTCAAATACTTTTCCTTATCCCGAATTCTCGTAAAAATCTCTTGAGGTGAGTGTTCCTTTACTTGCGCCTATGAGTGTTTATTTGCTTTCCTATTAGATTCCATGTGTTATTTGTCTTACTTGAAAGCATGAGAATGTGGTTACAAGGGCGAATATGTACTTTATCGTATTCGACCCTAGCTTTCAATTATGAACTATATTTGACTCATTGATCTTGAACTATACTTGATTCATTGATATTGGACCATATAAGTGGTTGGAGGTTATAAGGTGTTGGGGTTAAGGGACTTTAAACTCTTTCCTTATGAATGTAAGTCCTGGACAAGGCAATTCCTAGGTTTGAGCTACCCTATCTTTAGTCCCTCCATCATTGAGGACGATCTCACATGGAGTGGTGGTCTTGAGGAGGAAAGGTGAATTGGTGGGATGGAGAATTTCCTTGATCATTGGCAAGGACTAAAATGAAACGTCCAAGCGCTATTGCCATTTGATCCAAAAACAATGATGTGAATCTTATTTGACTTGAATTACTTGACTTGATATCTTAATTGAATATTTCTCCCTTTGGCGAAAGTTAACATTGTTTGCCAATGGTTGAGAAGATACTTATCCTTATACTTGAAATGATATTGAATTATCCTTCCCGTGGTCGAGTGACTCCCACGGTTGATCCGTATCCTACTTTATCTTTACTTGTCTTTTACATACTTTATCGCTTTGACAAGTTGCTTGTATGTTTGCATGCTTTGGAACCTCATTGAGCTTCTAGCTCACTTCTTTTATTCTTGTTTTCCTTAGCAGGCTCCGATTGACGTGAAAGTTAGGTACGAGTGTGAGTACTAGTCATCTAAGTCATTTCTCTTGATGTATATTTTGATGTTGTACTAGGATTTTATCTTATCTAAGTTGAAGTTGTAATAGTTTGGGATTTTATATATTTGTATGGCAACTAGTTTGAAAATATTGCAAGTTTACTTGTACTTTGAAGTTTAGTTACGTGTTTATTACTTTAATGACTTGAGTCCTGGCGAGAGATAAGCAGGTAATCCGCTAAACCCTCTGGTTCGCCTTAGGGGACATGGTACTGTCACAATGCAGATTTTGATTTCGATTCAGGGCTTCATAATGTGATGCAAGTATCAGTAAGAGTATGTGACAGTTGCAGAGACTGCTGATTATCCCTTGAGATTTTCAAGGATGGTCCTGCTAGCGTTGCACTAGTGGAGGAAGGTGTATTTAACGTGGTATGCAGCGTGGCTAATTATTGTGCATCAGGTCTAAATTTTAGTGTTGCTGTCACCATGAGAATAACCCTCCCAAACTATGCACCAAATTCATATGCAATATCATGGCGACTGGCTTCTTTGCAGCCTTCAGCAGTGGCTAGTACAACATATTCTAAACAGGCTGGTTAGATTATGAAAAGTACTGAATGTTGCAATGGAGTCCCTGTTGGGTGATTTGCAGCATTTTGCTTTGTTTTATATTTCGTCCTGTGTAATTTCTACTTGTGTTATTAGACAAGTTTAGAAATTGATGCATTTAGGATTTTGTATTTGTACAATACGTTCGAAGACCTTATCTATATTGCACGAGCAGCTAGAAATGCATGTGTTACACAATGGTCACTACATCCAGCCTGTTAATGTGATTTGTGCGACTTTTATGGTTGGCCATATTAGCATTTCTCATTATTTTTTTTCTATATAATCATTGATTATATGACTTCTATTCCTACATGTTTATCAGGTTGGAATCTTTTTTCTGTATTTTAACCAAATTTCCTTAATTTGTCACGAAAAGAAACTTTGACCAGGTATAAGAATTTGATGCCTTGTTGTAGGTTGGATGCAAGTTCAGCGGGGAAATGTTGGTTATAAATATATATTCTACATCAGTGCAATAAATGCATTATAACAGGGCACAAGAACATTGGACTAAACTTCGTTAGTAATAAAAAGGAAATCGTTCATAATTAATATTTTCTACAACAGTGCAAAAATTGTACAAGAACGGGGCACAAGAACATTTGGCTAAACATCGTCAGTAATTGAAAAAAGGAAGTTTGAAAGAGTAAGGACAAAAAGAAAATATTAAGTTGAAAATGCATATATTCTATTTGTATTGAATGCAGGCATTTCATCACAATAACTAAATACTACTGATTAGATATTTTTATCTGTATATTCTATTGTGTAGACAAGGGGAGCATCTCTTGAACAGGAGTTTCTAACGGAGATGGCATTGGAGAATTTCGACAGATTGGACAAGTTGGATGAAGCTTTAACCAAGGATCCACACACTTCAGGTGAAAAAGATGGCCACATTCAGGTAACAGTCTTAGCATATCCGTGTCGTTGTAGTCCTGCAAGCAAATCGAGCAGCCTGAAGCATTGCAGCCACCTTCATGCTTCTTGGCCTGAGAATAAAGGAGTTTTGGATATGCAAGTAGGGTAGCTTCGTTGAGGCCTTGTGGGATGCTCACGGATTCATCATTGTCGGAGAAGGAGATTATGGTTGTGTCCATGGAGTTTCTGCCGAAGTTGTTCTGGTTGTTGTTAGTATCAGTTCGGCAGGGAGAATAGATATAATAGCAATAAGCGATGATTATGAGAACTAGAAGGATTACAAAGGAAATTCCGACGCTATAGCCGTAAGATCCAACAGTTTCTTGACCTCGATTATATCCCTGGCCACCTTTTGGTGAATCTAATGTGCTGTTCATTTCACCAGTATCTGAGTTTTGGCAGGAGAAGAAGTGAAGCTAAAGACTTGAAGAAAAGAAGAAAAGAGTAACTTTGTTAGGATTCTCTTTGTATTAATAACAACTAACAGGGATGACAAGATATTACGCAATTCACAAGAAATTAGTTGGTAGGCTTAATACAGAGTTGACTAATAAAAAATCTGCTGCATCAGAATTTGATGTGAGATTAAAACAGTTTTATTAAACTTAGAAGTTTATGGATTTATCAAGGAGGAAAACTGACCAGTGTGTACCCAGGGAAGGTGTGCCCAATGCATTTTTTTCTGGGACAGTAACAAAAACAGCACTAAATCTTTTTGCCAGTTGCTTCTTGGCTCAAGTCCTTATCTGCAGTAGTCAACTCCCATTTCTCTTTAAGCATTCAATGTATAACTCTTTCTATATATGTAAATATAAACAAAGATTGCAGTATCTATGCATTCATAAAATGTCAATTCATTATACGATGATTTTGTAATACGTTTAGATGTTCCGCTTGTAGCATTTAATCAAAGCTGATTTACGTCTGCTGCTAACCGAGAGCAAGAAAGAAATCTTCCATCCTGTTTAGGTTTAAAATATGGTCAGTTCTTAAGACACATCTACGTCTAGTCACATCCTGATCTCTACGACTACAAACAATGCACGCCTGCTGTAATTGGTAAATTTCTAGGATATGCATGTGCCAGTCGGCCTTGGCCCTAGACATTATTCGATAAACAATATGACTATATGGGATTAATGCCTGTAAACAACTTGTAGGTATGTAACAATGGAATATTTGATTAATGGATGATAAAGCATTGAATTATTACTAACTTGTTGTGCTATCTATCTACCTTGGATGTTACAATTGCAGTCAAAAAAGCCTTCGTGCCAGAAAGTCAACAGACGTGTAGAATGTATGGTCCTTACTATACAAGCGTGCTAAATAGATAACGTCGTGAATGGAACAATAGATAAATTAATGTACACAAAAATTTGGTGTGGAGAATACTATCCGCGTTTATCTTCTATGTACAGGAGAAACAAGATGAAAAAAAAAAAAAAAAAGCGCTAGTGAATGAAAAGATCATTGGTTTGCTATATGCAAACAAACTTTGGATCAGGTTTGATGCATAGACAGCGGAACAACCTCTGCAAGAGGTGTTGGCAAGGGCGAGCTGCGACAAATTGGGCAAGTTGGATGAAGCTTTAACCAAGGATCAATACACTTCAAGTGGAAGATGTGGCCGCATTCTGGTAACAGCCTGAGCAAGTCAGTTTCTTTGTAATCAACCAAGCAAATTGAGCAGCCTGAAGCAATGGAGTCATCTTCTCCCCTGTGAGGCTTAGCTTGCGAATAGAGGAGTTTTGGGTAGTTTACAATGGTTGCTTCATCCAGGCCGCCTCGATGTGGAATGGTATATAATTCATCATCAGTTTGTTGGGTCGAGGTGTTGGGGCCAATAGTAACAGAAGAAGAGGATGATGACCGGTTGCATTTGTAGGAGATATAGGAAATGATAACTAATGTAACAAGGACTATAATGGAAAATCCAATGCTGTAGGCTACATCATTTATAGCTTTTCTACTGAAATTGAGGTTGGTTGAGACATTACTGTTGTCCGCTGTGCTATTCATTTTTTCTCCCCTTCTGAAAGCTTCCTCTGAGAAGAAAAGACAGTAATATGTTCTCGGTTTGGCTGATTTATATGGTGATAATTGGCATGATTCTTGGAAGTTCTCCCCTTCTGAAAACTTCCTCTGAGAAGAAAAGACAGTAATATGATCTTGGTTTGGCTGATTTATATGGTGATGATTAGCATGATTCTTGGAAGATAAAAAAAGACAGAGTGGACTTTATCAAGAAACACAAAAAAATACATCATTACCTAGATGTAATTGCACAAGCTTGTAACTGGGCTAGTAATTTTGTTTTGTTCGGGTGCAGATGAGATGAAAGAAAAGTCAAAGGACTTGCGTGACTTGTTGAATTTGTAGTGCATGAATGGATGAATGCCCTTTATAGTTTCTTTCCATTTTGCATTCGTCTTAATTGGTGAAGGTCAACGAATTGAGGAGACTTTCCTTGTGCAATATAATAGAAGTTAGGCGGTTTTGGTACCGTTTCCATGAAAGAGAACCCGGTTTTTGCATGGTCAACTAAGTAAAAGCCTGGACCCCTCAGAAAAACACGGCAACCTTAATAGCTGTTGATGGTTTAAGTTGAGAAGGGACAATTTGATTTGCTCAAAACATAAAAGAGCTTGTCTTGTACCCTTTTCTATGATTGATTATTCTTATAGAATGTAGTGAGAATGGATCTCATGAAGTTTAGGTAGATAAACGGTTGCTGCTACAAGTGTTGGAGGATTTTTAACATTTAAAGTCAGATTAGGATGTAGATTAATCGTGTTGAAATGAACTAAACTCAATTTCAATTGAGACCTTGTACACATAGTCCTTGGTTTAAGGTATCTCTAAAACAACTATTACAGAAGCGGCAGGTACCAAGAAAGTTGCTACTATCATTGGCGTAAATTAATGAACATGCATGCAACCAAGTCGAAGAAAGAGAGAGAACTTAAGAAATAAAACAGTTTGCAAACACCCACAGATTGAACTGTGACATCCTGTCAACGAATTCTATTCTGGCACCTTTCGTTGTCTTGATCTGAAAATAGATTCTGCAGAATTGCAATGCAATCCAAGTGGATAACTGCAAAAAGAAAGACCTTATTCTTTCTCATCAAGCTTCTATAGTATTATATCTAACTTTACGTCTTTCAACAAATATTATATGTATTGTGGCTTGTGAGGAAAAATTATGTAGGGAGGGAATAGATGGCATTTATGAAAATTCAAAAGAAAAATGACAACAATAACAGGATTCGTGGTGGCGTTAATTTAATAATTAGTTGCATCTTCTCTATAAAATTATCATGAGTCAAAAACAACCTGGTCGCTTTCCGAACTGGCTGTTAATTAATGATATCAACCAACATCTATAATTTTTGTGTATCAGACGTATATCTTACGTTTTTCCTCCGTGAATACAGCCAGCATCAGCAGAAATCAATCCCGAATCAGATAGCCCCTTCCCTAGATGGAAAGGTTTTCTATAGAGAAGGTTTTTTGTTGAGTAGCTACTAAAAATAAATATAGTAGACTTTCTATTAAAACTCTCAAAAATTAATCTTTTGAGCACAGACGGATCCATATAGAAATGCTGATTGACGTGATCTCACTTGAAGTCAAATTTCTCCACCAAGAAGGCTATCCCTTGTGGACTTAATTTTTCTCTCAACTTGGCTGGCCGGCCTTTACTGGGACAGTGCTGTTTGGATGGCCGTCAGGACGGATTCCAAACAATTCATGTATGATTGTTGAAGACATGAAAAATTAGCGTTTGGAGTAGATGATAGGGTCTTGGGAGAAACGGATCAACAAATGAAGAAAACGGGTTGTATGATGGCATAAAATAATGCATCATGATAGGGCATATTGGCATTGCTTTGTCAACGTACGTAAAGAAATGAAATTTTGGTGCGAGCACAATCACATACATTGCAAGCTAAACTCATCATCATATTCAACTAATTTGTCATTCGAACAAGCCGAGGCCCAGGGGACAGATTTCGGGACATCAACGCACTAGATAGACACCACAGTTGTTAATATTGTTAATTTACCCATCAAATTTAATCACACTGACCTAGCTTACTATCATAAATTAATTCGTTTAAGCTTACTATTTTCCCAACTGTTATAATTCTCCATTGACTGCATTACAGACAAGCATGCACATACGTCAAGACTGTTTAAATTTAAATCAAATCAAAGCATAATTTAGCCCAAGATTGTGAACCATAAACACGTAATGGTCCAATTTGCTTGTGATATTTCTATGAAAGACAGAGTATTTAGAACAAGATTTTTCCCGTTCAAAAGGAAAACAAATTACTGGTGGAGGTTTGAGTTTCTGGGCATGCCGGCATTCATCAACTCATCTAATGCACGAAGAATCAACTTAACAAATTGTAAAATATGGTATTACAGAAAAATGCATCCAGAAGCAACCATCATTTGTACAGCATTATTCAACTGCAGAAACAAGCAGTCACCATCAGATGCTAAGTTGCGGTAAAATGTTATTAATAGATGCATCTTCAGAAGATCTGCAGATGCGCCACAAAAATGTTGCCCTAGTTTCACACCTTCATCATCCCCGTTTAAGGCTTCTTTTACCACTGTAATTGTGAAGAGCTGCTATGCTGCGAAAGAATGTCGTCAACAGTGTTGGAATTGTCCCAAAGGTCAGATGGTTGCTCGCATAGGTACGTAATTGTGAAGTAATAGCCGAACATTATTACACGAAAAACTGATGCCCAGGCGCAAGGCTTTTCAAGAATATCAATTCTCAAGTGCCCTAAAAGAACCAACAGGTTGGGCGAACAAAAACCCTCAAAATCCTTCAATTAACGTGCTTATGGATAAACCACACAGCTTAAGTTGATCAATAAAATAGCACGAGGGGGGATTTAAACAGAACTTCTGGTGCTTCTTCAACTGTGTATCAACTTCTAAACCTCATCCTCTTCCTGACTTTGGATCATCCCCTCGACAATGAAATCCACCTAACTTTCCAACATAAGACCTACTTCATACGCACTTCAGTCCAAGTTCACCTAACGGTATATACAAAGCCACCCAATGCAAGAGAATAAAACAAAAACGTGCATAACCCCATTTCAAACTCACTTTATGACTCAAATGGTCAAATGTAAATATTGGGTACAGTATCAGTTTCAAGAGAAAAGCAAAGTTACAAATAGTTAACTAGCAATCTAATTTCTAATTAACAATGGACAACATTGCAGAGAATGTCAACAAACCGATTAAGCCTTAACAACACTGAGTCCTCATCTCATTGATATGGCTCCTGTTGTCTACCCATTTCCTTCAACTCATTGCTGAGCACATTGCACTCTCTGAGCACCACCATGCATATCTTCATCTTCTTCGTAAGCCTCTTGGGCTTGTTGCTTCCTACGCATCTCATCCTCAATGTTGACGTCATGAAGAGTAGTCTCCTCACACTCATCCAACTCCATGTCTGTAATTTGTTTTGAAGTCTTTGGTGGCAACACAGCCTCAAGAGCCTTGCACTGCTCAGGGTCCAGGGAGTCTGGGAATTCCACATTAAAGTGAATATACAATTTACCCCTCATAAACGGCCTCTGATACACCACCATTCCTTCATCGTTTATTGCCTTGAATTGATCTGTTAGTATCACCAAACAAAGATAAATGCATCATGAGCATCTTCAAAACTGGAGTTATTCAAGGCCTAAGTTCACCAATTAATAAGTTTCATCAAAAAACATTTCAACTTCCAAATCTGGAAAATAATCATCACTGTATACATATCACAATCCAATTCCAATGAAATGAACAAAGAAGTTGAACGGCTGACACAAGGTCCCAGGAGAATCTTCCAAGGATTTTCTATTTTGTGAAAATAAAAAAAGATAAGAGGACATCACGGTTCTTCTGGTGGTTAATGCCAGCTAAACGGGTCATTAAAACCATTCTGGACTTACCAGGTTTAATCACTTCTCCGGGTTGGGATTTTATGAGCAGCTGCCTACCATCTAGGTGAGTCAAGATAAATTGGAAGCCACAAAGAGCCTCGGTTAGGGACAATGTGTGCTCATAGAAGAGGTCATCATGCTTGCGCTTGAACTTGGGGTGCTCTTTCTGTTGTAAGACAAAGACTATGTCACCTGTAACAGTGTCCGGCTGCAAAAAGCAAATCCAGTCAATATCCAAACAGAAGTAGCTGGTGACACTGATTATAAAGGGTCAAACAACCAAAACTGCAGGATAAGGTAAGTTTTGACATACTGCTTCATCAGCTTCACCAGGAAAGGTAATCTTCTGCCCATTTTGCATACCCTTCTCTACAATAACTTCCAACACCTTCTTCTCCTGCACAACCTTCTCACCCTTGCACTGGGGGCAGCGATCCTTGTCATTAATAGTTTCACCGGTACCTTTACACTCATTACAGGGGTGTTGCATCTGCTGTATCATAGATGGTCCAAGATGTCTTATAGAAACTTTCATCCCAGATCCCTGACAACCAGAACACTTCATTGAAGCACCTGATTTGGAGCCTTTGCTGAAATTCAATACATTAGACAAGATTAGAACAACTGAGTAAACCATCAGCAAACAGCAAGACACATTAGCAACCAGTTATATATGCAGTACTCACCCCTTGCACTTGGAGCACAAAACATTACGCGATAGGGACAACTTTTTTGATGTTCCATTGTAAAGTTCCTCCAAAGAAACCTTAAGTGGATGAATAACGTCCTCTCCCCTTCTTTGCCTCCGGCCTCTGTTGCTTCCACCTCCTGTATACAAGAAAATTCAAGGGTACATTATCATGACATCACATCTCAAATTGCCATACAATTTGAATATCCAGTATGACACAATCAAACACTTACCACCAAAAGGGCCACCACCAAAGAATGATTGAAAGATGTCAAATGGGTCGTGTACCCCACCTCCGCCACCCATTCCTTCCTTCAGCGCATCCTCACCATACTGATCATAAATCTCACGTTTCTCAGAGTCACTGAGTACCTCATAGGCCTGGGCCAGCTCTTTAAACTGAAAACAGAGGATTACATTACTTAAAACGACCACCACAAGATTTCAAACTAGGGGACAACCTAAAGCAGATAGCTTACCATAAAATCATCAAACATGCATTTTAGCACAAAAAACACCCATCTTGAAAACCATTTAATGGGAAGAGCCCACAGAAGATAACTTTAATCTTTCCAGAACGGGAATAAACCAAATATATTCTAGCAGAATTGTGAAAATTGGAATCTTTAATGGTTTAATATTGAAACTGAATCATATAAATGACATCCAAAAGTTATGGTAAAGTAAAATGACCCATAAATCAAACCACAAATTATGCTGCCAAACCATGAAAGCAAGGCAATCATACTCAATTACAATGTCCAGACTTGGAATTTGGAATGTTGACACATTTCTATTACCCTGCAAGTCACTTGGTTTGCGGTTTGCCAGCATTTTTTTTAATTACTCATAGTAAATGACACGATTAGAAATCCAAAGACTCAACATACACACGTATTCCACAAAGATTATCCGTATAATTAAACGTTCAAAGTTTCAAAAATACAAACAAAAACAAGAAAAGAATAATGACCCATCAATTTTTACGCGCAAAATAAAGAAAAGAGTGATGGCCACCAATTTTTACGAGCAAAAATCAATAAAAGAATAATAACCCACTAATTATTACCAGCTAAAAAAAAATCCATAGCCCACCAATTTTTTAAGACCAAAATCAAGAATTCCAACACAGACGAGCTGACCTCTAACAGAATAAATAATAAAAATGAAACCAAAAAATAATAATAATAACAGTTAATTAGGTTACCTTTTCGGGATCGCCTCCTTTGTCAGGATGGTTTTTAATGGCGGCTTTACGATAGGCCTTCTTGAGATCATCTTGGGAAGCGTTCTTCGACACTCCCAGAATATCATAATACTTTGTGTTATCGCTCTTCTTCGGCGGCCTCCCAAACATCTTCGATTCGGTTTGCTGCCGATAATAAATCACCAAAATTAATTAAGGATCTAATATCAGTCCAATTAACGAATCAATCTTAACAATGATTGAAATAGAGGAGAATAAACAAATCGTCTTACTGAAGGAAATGATGGCACCGAGCGAGGGCAATCGAGAGAGCGAGAGGGTTTCTGAACGGAAGATTCGTGGCTTTATTCTGGGGGTGAGGAAATCCGACGATCCAGATTTTTTGCGAGCTGGTTCGCCAATAATTTTGATGGAATTCCTTCTCCTGGCCCACTATCACAAGGCTACTTAGAAAAGTTGATGGATGCAATCGCCGCAGGTGCGTAAACTTAAACATATGTGGGCTTTAGGTTTTATCTTGGATTTAGATTTAACACCTTTGGTAGTTGGGTCAGCCCTTTTGATTAATCCATTATACAATGTATCCCCTTGGGGCCCATCCAATTAGTCATGGTAACTAACGAGAATGTTCATAAATTGCATCAAGAATTGGTACATGGTTGACATGGTATGCCTATCTTGTTTCCTTTCCCTTCGGTGGCGTCCGATTGATGAGGGTTACAGTACAGCCCGATCCGTTGAGAATTTTCAGAAGTTTTAGACAATAACTATTTTTCATTAGAACTCCTTGATCTTTTGTTGTTATGGGCGTGGGGTTTTTTTTTTTTTTTTTTGGAGGGGGTGGAGAGGAGGAATTTTTAGATAAACCAGATCCACAGCCAACCTTAAAGTTTGAAAGAATCCTTATGTAATACATATTATGTAATGAAGTAATGTAAGTATATTTATATATCATTATTTTATATTACAAGATTCACAATTGTGGTCGTGTACAAGATCTTTATAAAAATTTTCTCAGAGGACGAAAAATAACTAAATAAAGCACTTACATTTGGCTTTTCAATTAGTACTAAATTCAAATACCGACAGAAATGAATTCAATTGTTTTACTAATGCAAAATAAGGAGACAAAAAAGAAAAAAAAAATGATTTGGAGCTACGAGCAATAAGTATTTGATGGAGGCTCATCCCAAATTTGCTCGAACAAGTTTCCAATCTAGTCAGGAAAATGCGTTTAACACGACACGAGGCTTACCCCAACTAAATTAACACTAGTAGCAAACTTGCCTAGCTCTACCTCTACCTCTACCTCTACCTCGTGTTTTCTAACCTAAAATCCATTGTCAATGACTAGACTGGTCTCTGACTCTCAGCCAACAGACAGCATACTTCAAAAAGCCCACGTGAGGGTAGATTTTTGAGACCCCTCACGTTTAGACACAAGTGTTGTTCTTATATTAATTTGATGCCCAAAAATTAGCCATCAGCTTGCGTCAAATCTTAATTGAAAGGACAGCAAATGCGTTGTTATTACAAGTATTGAGATGCGGATCTGATTAGATTTTTAATAATGTCCTTGTCCCTTCGTTCGTAAACATTGGCTACGTTTCACGGCACAAGAGGGTCAACAACTTTTATATTATAGTAAAATTTATAATTCCTTATATATAGTGATTTTGGTTTTACGGTGTTTGATCTTCACTCTTTCCTATGCTGTGATGTCCTCGAGTCTTTACCTGTGGGCACGAATGGAATTATAAGGAATTATTCTTTTTACCATCAATAGATAACAGGGGAAGAAGAAAGTAATGGCTGCATTTGTTTGTTACTTTTTTGAAAAATATTTTTTTTAAAAATTTTATGTGTATTTTTTAATTATTTTTTTATCTCATATACATATTTATTAAAAAATATTTTAAAATAATTATAATAATATTTTTTAAAAAACACTCTAAATAACATTCATCCGAACGCAACCAAATATTCCTTTTGTTCAAATGCTTTTTTTTAGCTGCTTTCTACCGCAACTCTCTTGTTATGACAATTGCCATGTGGACATTGACTTGAAGATGCTATACTTTTACATTGTTATATCCCAAGGTTTTCCTAGTTTTTTTATTTTTAAATAGTTATGCAACTCCTATTTGACTTTCTCTTATCTTTAATTTTTTTTCCCCTTTGTGGTTTACCCCCAAAAAAAAAAAAAATCATATCTTATAGGTGATGGTTAGTATTTTGAGAATAGAGGAAGAGTATACAATACAAATCCCTTGGCAAATGGAGCGAGGCAAGCAACCGACAAAAAAAAAAAAAAAGGGGACACCGAGCGCTCTCGATGACATCTGAAAACTAGAATGACAAGGAGCAATATTCCAGAAAAAATAGGATTAATTATCGTCTTCCTTCTCACTACTAAGGTTCAGCGATAGAGCTAGTCTGCCGTTGTAATTTATTCTTTTATGATTTAATTTTGTTTTTCTTGTTCATGCATTTATCTTCGTCATTCTAATCCAGTTATTTTATCACAATGTTTATATTAAGTTCGCTCTTTGACCTCTTGAGTAAAGCAAATGAATTAATTCTTTGGCCCAAAATTGGTTAAAACTGATTGAAATGATATTTAAAATCCCTCCGCTGCTTTTTGTGTCCCAAAACCACAATCATGTGCTTAAAAAGGTGAAATAATAATTTTTTATTTTTGGAATAATTATGTTCTTGCTAATTTTCCTTGCTTGACATCGTATCCACAATCTGCAAAGAATTTGAGTCAAAGTCAAGTTTTAGGCTAGTCGAATTAAACCTAGACTTAAATTCTTAAGGTTCAAATTCGAGCAAGCACCTAATATAGAACTCAAATTTGAGTATGAATTCGAACTCAAACCTAATAGAGTTCGAAAAAAAATAATATAATACTTGTACAGGAGATAAAATAAAATGTAAAAAGTAAATATATGTATGTGTTTATGAAGTTCAAGTTGATTTGAAGAGCCTTCAAATTGAGTATCTTTTGTGCTATTCAAGTTTGATTCAAATTAGGTTGAATCGAGCCATTCATCAAAACTTTCAAAAATCATTTAAGGACGTATGAATTCGGAAGCTTATTGACAATTTTACAAGAATGTCTTTCCTTTTTTTGGAGATTATGATAAATTTTTGGGATGAACCTTTAAGAAACAGGATTTTACCATAAAATCATGGTTGGAGAGCTAACTTGTAGGGATAGTAGTCAAATTTTAGTATAAACCGTTCATTATTATTCCAAGTCCCTCTCTTTGCCTTATAGATATTCCACAAACATGCTACAAGTGTAAATTGACAAGATACAAGCATTCAAAATCCATATAAACATATCCACGAAGGGCCACGTTTTCTAATTCTGAAATTTCTATCTAAATTTTGATCGTGGATCTATCACCAGCTCCTACCTCACAACGACGAAATTGTTATAAATACAGTACACACATATATATGGTGTCTCACAAGAAACAGTAAATTATTAAGTGAATTTCAGTTCTAAGTCTCAACCTTATGACGGTCGATATGACATAAAAATAATAATAATAATTATTTGAGAGAATTATTGAAAAAAATTATTTGGAGAATTTTTGTTGACTTTTTCAAGGAATTGAAAGTGTTTGACTGGTGAAATTTTTTTTTGAAATTAATATTTGGATATTGAATAATTATTTTGTTGACTTTTTTGAAAAGGTGCAAAAATGTTTGAATTGCGAAAAAATTTTTGATTTGTTTAAAAATTTTGTAACAACTTCGGAGATTTTTTACACAATTAGTCACAAAAATAAACACATTTATATTAAAGATCTGCTTAGAAAAATTGAAAAAAATATTGAGTAACAAAATGAGATCCATTATCGATGGATTTCGTGATGAATTTTGTGAAACGAGCACTGATGTCAAACGCATGTAAGATGACGAGTGCTTAGTAAGCTTTTAATTTTCAGATAATTTCGGACGCTCATAAAATTAACAGCTTCCGATATTAGTGTTTGGTTTACAAAACTTAACACAAAATTCACCGATAATGAATATTATTTTATTACTCGTGATTTTTTCAAATTTTCAAAATAAATTTTGAATATAAATATGCTTACTTTTGTAAATAATTATGTAAAAAGTCTTTAAAATTATTATAAAGTTTGAAAAAATATTGGTGGGAAAATTTGAACTAGTACTTTTAAAAAAGTGGAAAAAAATTTTTGATCAAAAATTTCTTGACTTGTGGCAAAATAAATTTTCAACTAACCAAATACATTTAGAAAATTTTTTTTCAAAAAATCCCACATAACGACGTCCAAACACACCCCTTGTGTGTTGCCCTCCTCTGAATATAAAAACTAGAATAGGATTAAAAAAAGGACAGAAAGAAAAAAGAAAGAAAGCAGCCCCCCATTTTTTTTCAAAAAAAAAAAAGCAAAGCAGCCCCCCGTCCATGCCTTCTTGCCACCATGCGATAAGACCTCCATGGCCTTGCAGACAGCAATTACATCAATCCACCACCATCCGTGAGTCAGACCCCACTAATCTTACTTTTTCAATCAATCTCATATGTATAACTGCTCGCTTTACTATTTATACGTAAACAAAACCATCTCCACTATTCCAATAGTCCCCCTCATTCAAATCTTCATCATCCCCTTCCCGTTCCTTCTCCAAATCCCCTGTACATATCCCATTTCTGCCGAAAACTTATTAAGTTATTTCCCCTTGAGAAATCTTATCTCACGATTTGAAGGGACAAATCCCAGTTTGTTGTATATACAGGGAGATTTTGAGACCAATCCCTCTTCCTTTCCTTTTTTTTTCCTTTTTTTTTTTTAAGATTTAGATTTCGTGTTTTTTTATCTAGTTGTGCAAGAAGAATTCAGATTTGAGGCTATGTTTAATACACCATTTGTCTTCTCATTTGCTCTTCTGCTTTCTTTCCCTCTCCTTTTTCTCTTCGCCCCTCGTATTCTCCCTCCAAAACACGTCCATATCTCCCTTCCCGACGAGCTCGACGACCTCGCCCTCTTCCGCCGCGCCACTCTCGCCTCCTTGCAGATCAACGACAACAACCACCACCACCACCCTCGCCTTCCCAGTCATCACATCCGTCTCGGCACCACCAAGCCATCTTTGCCAAAGCCCAAAATCGCTTTCCTTTTCCTCACCAATTCCGACCTCCATTTCGCCCCTCTTTGGGAAATATTCTTCGCTAATCACTCCAACTTCTTTAATATCTACATCCACGCGGATCCTACCGTTAAAATCTCCCCTCCCGGTGGGGTCTTCGAAGGCCGATTCATCGCCGCTAAGAAAACCGAACGCTCCTCCCCAACCCTCATCTCCGCCGCGCGCCGCCTTATCGCCACCGCCCTCCTCGACGACCCTTTGAACTCCTACTTCGCCATAATCTCCCAGCATTGCATCCCCCTCCACTCCTTCGACTTCGTGTACAACTCACTCTTCACCAAGCCACTCGCCGAGTCAACTCGGTCGGACTCGGTGTCGACTCAGTCCCCCATCTACAGCAGTTTCATTGAGATATTGTCCCATGAGCCACAGTTATGGGATAGGTATAATGCAAGAGGCGAAGGCTTGATGCTTCCGGAAGTGCCCTTCAATCGATTCCGGGTCGGGTCACAGTTCTTTGTCCTGACCCGGGAACATGCTTTATTGGTAATAAGGGATCGGAGATTATGGAGGAAATTTAGGCTGCCTTGCCTGAATGTAAATTCTTGCTACCCGGAAGAGCATTATTTTGCGACCCTTTTGTCCATGGAGGATCCGGAGAGAGCTACCCATTATACTCTCACTCGGGTCAACTGGACTGGGAGTACGGGTGGGCACCCGCATACTTATCAACCCGCTGAAGTGTCCCCGGAGCTAATCCAAGAGCTCCGGGTCTCGAATTCTACTTATTCGTTTATGTTTGCCCGGAAATTTTCTCCGGATTGCTTGAAACCTTTAATGGATTTAGCAGAAAGGGTCATTTTCCGTGACTAAGTGCACTCGGGTAAGCATTCTTTTTCATTTCTTCTTCCTTTTTTTTTTTAAATGGAAATGTTAATTCTTTTTCCCGATTTGGATAATGTTAAATTTATGGTTGAGTTTGGGCGAGTTGACTCGGGATGGCGATTTATTCATTATACTAAAATTATTTTGGAATTATTTAAGAAAATGTCAGTTTTTTTTTTTTTTTTGGTTTAGAACTGTTACGTAGTCGTCGTGAACGTGGCCTTAATTTACGTTTTGAAATCTGGAATATGATGGTAGATCGAGGTTTTAGAATATTTTCGTCCTTATGTCTATCGATGACGTGTCACGTTTTGATTGGTTCGTTTTCCTGATTAATTGGTCGATCAACTAAGGCTTCCTATTTTTAAGGTGGTTCTGCTTCTGTACCTCTGCGAGATTTTTCAAAGTTAATCTTTTCATTAACGAAACAAGGAAGATTATGTAGTAGTCTATTTTTCATTTATTTAGAAGCAAAATATGGGCAGTACATGTGCATTCATCTCGCTGGCGGTTACACGTTATCAATGTTAAACAAATTAGTGTGGGGTTTGCGACAAAAATTCATTGCCTATATTTATTTGAAAGGTTATTATGGGTCAACATTCCTTAAATGTAGATATTTAGATTAGTAGGCAAAAGAATAGGTAAAGATTAGGTACGAAGTTTAACTAAAATGTTTGATTCTTGTTTAGGTTAATTTGGACATAAGTTTAATTAGAAAATAGTCCCCCCACCCAGATTCGAATATCGGTTGAAAGACCCTTTCTTTTATTTCCCTTTTATTGTTGGCTAATGGCCTCCTTTTTATTTTTCTCTGCACTGGTTTGTGAGGCCTCTTTTTCCTATCCATTTTCCCAGATGCTTTGGTGCATGCATGCACATGCTTAGTGAATGGCAGTTGAACCAATGACAAACACACATCAATTTGTAGAGCGAGTAATTACTAAAACTCCCTATTTGGTAGAATGGCCTCCAATGTATTTTTACTAATCCTTAATCAATTATGCTTTGTACTTGTAATAATTTGGTCACAAATTTTAGCATGGTGGAAGACGTATTCTCGACCTCATTTGCAGACCTACAGAATTACAGTTTTGTGGTGTCATTTGTGAAGCAGAAGATTTACAGATAGACGGGCTTAATACGTGTACTTATGTTACTCACATACCTAGGTAAAATTAATTGGATGATTAAACTATTGACTGATTATTTTGGTGGACAAAATGATGATTAAACTATAAGCATGTGATTGAGATGTAGTAGTTGTTGTTGTGTGAATTTGAGTCTGATCTTTCTCTGCGTTTACTACTCACTGGAAGCATTTGAATTAAATTTTCAGGTAGCTAGCAAGTAGCATCTGTTTGGTTTTGGGAAATGCAAAAATAAATGCAAGAGCCGGCCAAGACCTAAGCCGAAGGCTGGAGTGGTTCTTGGAGTTGGTGTGTTTCTGATGTGCTGTACATACAGATGTAGCGGAATGCTGTCTGGATTTAAAACTTTTAGGAATGTACTCCAGCAAAGAGTTTTCCCACGGGGAGGAGAAATATCAAAAGGAGCGGTTTTCTGGGCTTAGAGTGGAGTGTAAAAGGATAAAAAGGGCAAAAAGTAGCAAAGGGCTCATTGCTTCCTTTTTTGTTTTTTTTACTTTTAAACATGAAAAATGATAAGAAAAGCTCCCATTTGCCCTGCTGCACTTTCTTTTTTTTTTCCATCTTGTTATCAGTTGAGTAATGGTTAAAAAAGCCATTCTTGTATTTATCAAATTTCCTCAGTATTAATAATAATAGTGTGTGTTCCAAAGACAATTTGGGGTACAAATTTCTCTTTTCTCTTGTACAAAAGCTTGTTTTTTTACTTCTTCCTGATTATTTTCACAATTTATGACGTTTCTTCTTTTATTTACTCTTGCTTTAAAATCTTTACCTAGTTTCGTTCTGTCTGGGGGGCATTTATCTCCGGTTGGACATCGAATAAGGTTGGTTGCCAGTCATTATCGTGTAGTAAATGCTTGCTTTTTTTTTTTTTTTTTTTTGACACTAAATGCTTGCTTTTTAGGGTGTTACTGTTCTCTCTGTTTATTATAATTCAGGAAGAATATTCAAACGAAAATTTGTAACACATCGAGAATCTGAGTTAAAAAGTGTTAGAACTTAAGCTCCATGGTTCATCTCTTAAGTCAGCAATTGTCTTTTATGATAGATTGTGGAATTAGTTTAGGTTCCCTTCCCCTTTCTCTCCCAGCAAGCCTTGTGTCGAATTTTTTAAAAAAAATAAAAAATATAATTCAGGAAGAATAATATACTGTATTGGACCACAAAAGATTGGATAAGAGGCAAAGAATAAGATAGCAAAACATTGTACGTCAGCTTTGTATTTTAATTGTACGTCCACATCGATGTTCTCTTTTTTTTTTTTTTTTTTATTGTATCTTCAATGGTTTTCTGATGCAACATGTCACTCGAGAAATCAGTCAAATGAGAATCCTTCACGAGGGGATAAACAAACAAAATAGATAATGTTAGAATGACTCATTTCTAAGATAAGTTATTCAGAGCGTAGCTTGACTTTGACTCTTCTTTAAAGTTGATGGCAATGGATTTTACCTTAGGAAAAAGAAGAATGTAAAATTTTTCCTTTAGTCCATAATCTTCTTCTTTCTTCTTACATAATTAGATTCATATTGGTGACCAATTAGTTTGAAAAACAATTTTTGCTAGTAAAAGTAAATCGACTGGTATTTAATTCATGATCGTGAAACTTCTTGCAGCAGTAGGCCTCGTAAGTGGGCCTGTGTCACCCAATACCAAGGGAAGCTTATTGTGGATTCTTTAGCCCATTTCAAGCTGTACAAATATGGCTTCAAATAAGCCCACTAGTCGAGGTGGAGTCGCATTGTCCATGTTTGTCTAAATGCTTATATTTTAAATTGGATATTCTGAGCATTTGAAGGAGTTCTTAAGCTTTAAGAGGAAGTAATTCCTTTTGTCCTAATCAAAAGGCCCATGACAGACAAAGTTGATGAGAAATTTTAAGATCAATGTCATTGTGTTTGAAAGAGAACAATCAACTTTTGACTTTAAATATATCAATTTTCCAAATCATCTTTGCAAACGCAAGTTCAATGATGTGACAAAGGAAGTTTCAATTTTGGATTATTATTTTTTAAGGTGTTTCTTCAAAAATATAATAGTTTTATAGATATTTTTTTGATAAATATGTATATAAGATAAAAAGTGATTGAAAAATGGGTTTAAAATTTTTTAAAAACATATTTTCCAAGACAACGTCAAATAAACGGAGTCCAATTAAAATTTTTAAATATTTGTTTTTAGAAAATTTCAAACATATTTTTCAACTAATTTTTAATCTCACATACTCATTTACTAAAAAAGAATCTCTAAAACCGCCATAGTATTATAATTTTAAAAAATCCAAAAAACAACTCTAGTAACTAAGTGAAAATGACTGAAATACATTTTCTGGAAATTCATTATCTATATCCCAAAAAGGAAAACGTATTCATCAATTTAGATTGGAGTGTTACGCCTAGTTTGGGAGGAAAGAAATGGAGAGAAAAGAATAGGAGAGAAAAGAAGTTTAAACAATTCCTTTGTTTGGGAGTAAGAAGGAAAAAGAAAAGAAAGGATTTTTAATCAGTTTCTTTTGTTTAGGAGTAAAAATTGTGAAAGAAAATATAAAAAAATGGATAGAAAATCCTCCATTTTATTCACAAAAAATTTTCCTCCCAATGGGAGGAAATGAAAGGAAAAGAGAAGACCCTTCTTTTCTTTTTTACCTCTTCTTTTCTCTTCTTACCTCTTCTAACTCCCAAACTAAGCATTAGATTTAATTTTGTAGAATGATTAGGTTTGCTTTGGGCGGTCCTAGCACAAAACATTATAATAATAATAGCAATAGCAAAAAGCTGCCAGGGGTAGGTGGGCTTGGCTAAGAAATCCTACATCTTTAAAAAAAAAAAAATTTCAACTAATTTACATCAAGGCTACTTTCAGTTGGGACAAAGAGAAGAGTCTCAACTTAAAGTAGGCCTCCCCACTGCAATGGCCGATGATTGATGATTGATGGACCATGCCCACAAATTTTCACGTGGAGTTTCATAATTATACGCACCCCCCTTTTCTATCACCAAGTTTTCTAAACAATTACATAATAAGGATGTAATAAAGCATATGCTACTTTTTACGTGTAGAAGATATATGCTAAATATGCAGTCCTCCTCGTTCCACGAATGAAAACTAATATGCTCCATCTTAGTGGAATACTTAAAAAGAAAGAATCATTTGTAGTAACACAATCAATGAGTTTTTGAATTATTTCCAATACTGAGCAGACACAAATTATTTTCACTCTCAACAAACGACAACACAGAGTTGGAATGGAAAGGACAAGAAGTCATCAAATTGAACATGGACATTTAACCAATGACCACAGAAACTTTCCCAATCAATCAGATTGGTGTAAAATAAATAGTGTTAAACATGAAATAAGCAATTCCCTTACTCAAGGAGGTAAAGGCCTGATCCTGCCAATTTCATCTTGGTGATTTGGTCAAGCCTTTCTTCCATCTCAGGGTTGAGTGTATTCTTCCAATCTCCAACCACACCAAGCCTGAAAAAAGAGCTGTTAGGCATTTGTGCCCAAGGATCGAACCCATGTTTGTTCACCTCCAGGTTCTTGAGCCTTTCCAAGCTACATCTCCACAACACTTGTTCAACTTGTTCCTCGTCTTCAAATGGCCTTCCAAGAAAAGCAGCCAATTTCTTCACTTGCCCTTTTGGATCACTTTTCAGCTCTTCATACTTGAGAAAAAGTACCTTTTCTGGCACCCTTAAGCTCTCATTCCAATATTCCAATACATGATCAAAAAAGGGACCAAAAGGATGAATTCCATTACAAAATCCCTCAAATAATACCTCAAAAGGATAGTGCTTAACAGTTTTAAAGAAATGCCACATGGATACTAGAGTGTCTTTCGGATTGCGGACTATGTAGACCATTTTGCAGTTAGAATTCTTTATGGAATCAGGCAAGGCAGAATAAGGCATATGAGTATGAAAAAGTCTTGGATTTGGCATGCTTGAGAGATCAGGATTAGGATTTGCTATGTAAGTTTGAGTCTCCAGAGTCTGTACATAGACAGCAGGGTGATTCTTGACTAGAGGATCTTCATTTATGTCACTAATTTTAGGTCCCATGATGCAAAAAAGAAGTGCCTTGAGCCAAATTGTACCTGTTTTCAGAGAGGAAGCGAGGATGATATCATCGTCCTTTGCTTCAAAATGTGATTGAACGGCTTTTGCAGCTTCCAAATGGCGTGGTGCATACCAAAATCCTTCCCACTGGTACAGAGTAAAGGTATCTCCATAGCTTATTTTGGGTAGCTGATCGAGTAATGGCTTCAGAGATTCAGAATAATGCCCAGCTGACGACTCAGTATCAGGGGTTGCCATGGCCAGCTAGGTAGTCAAGAAACCAATAGTGTGAGCTGTTATATGAGGTGTGAACTCTTCAAAATTCTAGATAAGTGTCGGTTTATGATTTGTGACCAGGGGATGATTTAAATACACAGTACGTTTCCAACACGGAAAAGAGTCTAATCGGTGTGATACGCAAATATTAGTGAATCAAGGTACGTAATGAGTGAGTTGTAGCCTACATTAACCATCTAATATTTTATCTTTTGCTAAATCCAGTTCAGTTGGGAAAAGAATCCAAGGCTAAATATCCTTGTACTATTCTTAATAAAACTTCATTCAAAGGCAAATAATACTTAAAAGACATCTTTTTTTATGGGAATATTTTTTGGAATAATGTTTTAGAATGTTCTTTAAACATGCATAATAGCTCAAAATTTGTTACTGTAATATCTTTCCTATTATCTTTCAAAAAAGTATTTCAATAAAGCACCATTGAAACGAATCCATGTTGGCCAAAACCAAACTTCTTACGTAAATAATTTGGCAGCCTAGGCTTGAAACAACTGAATATTAGTCCAAAAGGGTAGATGAATGCAATTATTAGACTACACGGACAGTGTCTGATTCGCTCACCCTGAAATGAAGAAAATGAGAAATTGTATTCTAGCTTGGAAAATTGTCCCATTTTACTAATAAAAATAGTACCATTAGTACATGTGTTGACAAAGCAGATCTTAACAATCGAAAAATAATTAAATGCACTACGTACATTATTACGTGATATATTAAAATTAATAATTTATCGTCACATAGTGATGGTATATTATTTAGCAATATATTTTTGTTTTAGTGCATTACTTAATATGCCACGTGACGTGTACGGTGCACCTAATTCTGACTACTTAACTACCACCTATTGATGCAATCAAGGCAAATTCTCTGTACTTTTTTCTTTTTTTTTCCCTTTTTTTTCCTCTTAATATCTTTATGTAAGAGACCAACCAACCACTCAATTATATGAACAAATTTAATCTAAGTATGTGGTAATAGGGAAGACAAGACTAGTGATCGTACTAGTACTATTGACTTCGGTTGTCTTCTGCCCATAATTCACGAATGTGACGTTTCACCAACCTCTAGTGCTTATTCCAAACGTTAGACACAGGTGCACCAATCATGCAGCCAACTTTATATAGAGAGAGAGAAGACTCAGTTTAAATATGAAAATAAATTTAGTTTTACGTGATTGATTAACAAATTGAGGCATGAATGCATGGTATACAAATTAACAATAAGAAGTAGTTGGCCAATCTTTGGGAAGTAGAGAGTTACTTGCCTACAATATATCTCAGAGTTCTTCAAAATGAGTTAGTAAAAGAATGAAGTCCAACAAACATTTGCTAACCTTCATAAATGAAATTGCATCAAAAAGCCACTTTTTTTACAGTAAAATTTAGATCAAGAATTGCTAACAGGCCACCTGTATAGCAGCAAGTTGGGCAAAATCTCTCTCTCTCGGTTAGATTAATAGTTCCAACTCTCATGTGTTAAATGTTGGATAGCTTTACTATGTTTTGGCAAAATTCTCAAATTTTCCAACTAGAAAAGGGACCCAACCAGTAAAAGGACAATTGGTGATGTGCGTGATATTTTTACCACAGATACAAATAAAACCAAATAACCCGGATGTTAGCAATGAAGAAATGGAAAGGATGGCCAGGGCACAGGGCCTAGGTCCCTCCGCTGGTTAAATATTAATATGCAGCTCTTGATGATTTGGGCTCGTGAGACACAAGGCTTAAATTTGAGAAATTGGGTTGCAGTTCAAATGACTTTGAAGTGGGCTAGACTAAAAGTTTTTATACTTTTGGATATTGGACTACTTAGAAAACAGTTAGCAAGCATGCTGATGTTCATGATTGCTCCCTTGACAAGGATAAAATATCAGACTAAATGCCCTTTGGGCCGACAGAGAGACACACAAAACCCAACGAGTTTAAATCCAACTAAAACAACAAATATGATCTCTCATAAAGAAGAGTCAAGTCAGGCAAGAAAATTTTCTTTCTTTCCATCAGAATAGAGCATTGGAATTAAATTTGTCACCATATCAATGTATTGGTTTTTGTGTGTTGTTTTTTTTTTTGTTTTTTGTTGTTGCTGTTGTTGAGTGGTTGGGTTTTTGTTGGGGGGGCGGGGGGGGGAGAAGGGGGAACTTTTGTTCTTTTAATAATCTTGAGGGCCAAGTTTAAAAGATAAGAAATGCTGTTTTTTAGTTAATTAAGTACAAAAGCTAAAGCTATTTGAGGTTAAACTAGTTAAATTCCAACAAAAACGAACAACTTGTAGATAAAACATTAACAATCTCTGACAAGTTGGCTTCAAAAAATGGTATTTAAACTTTGATTAGTTGACAAGTTGCGTGCGATAAAATCATCCACGATCAGCAACTTGCATTAGTTTACTCACCAACCAACAAAAACATGTATAGATGCCTACATTGACCATGACATGACAAGTTCGAGTTTAGTTGCCTAGAGCAGCTACAAGACAAAGAAGAAAGGAGCATTAGCAAATTGCATCACATCCACTTTACTGTTTGCTACCAAAACCATCATCAATGAGCATAATCCCAACACCTGATTTTGTGTCTAATACTCCGAAACATTACAGATCAACACAAGAAAAGGAAGAAAAACCAATCAAGTCTTTGTTTGTATCTAAAGCCATGCAGTTTTATGACTGAAATGTTGGTGGTATAACAATGCAGTGATGTATCAATTATTACATATATTCATTGATTTTTAAGTCCTTTATTAAACCATTTATTACATTAGATAATTGAAAAAAATAATTGTCCCATAAAAGGGCGGAAAAAAAGATCAGCTTGCTCCATCTTTCAAGCACTGTTCTTCAATTTTCAGACCATTGACCTAGAAAGATAAGATAAAAATTTGCAAGGTCACGCCTTGTTGTTGGGTCTTGGCCAAGTGCTGAAAAGCCTGCCCCGGCATGTCTATGCCCATCCTCGACTTGTCAATGTTGTTTCTGCAACCATGGGGTTCTCGATCGATCAGTACTCGGCATGAGCTAAAAATCATGGCCAGATTTTTCAACTCGATTTCACGAATGTAGCATTATATATTTACACCGTGTATTTATCAAATGAGATGAAAATTCTTGGTCTTGAATAAATATCGATCTCTTCTGTTTTTGGAGGTTAAATTTATCATCTTAAAGAAAAACAAAAAATATATAATGTTTTAGTAGTTAGTTCTACTGGTTATTATATAATACCGAACTAGTTCCATTGGTTTGACTTCTAAATAAACTCAGGAACCGGTATAAGGATTCGTATTGAGTTAATAGTAACAATCAGAAAATCAAGAATCCATCAAAATCTTAGAATTTTGTATTTAGAAGTACTCAAATTGGTCCCTTTTTTTTTTCTGTCTTTCCTTCTAGATGTTTGAGCACCAATCGAACCAATTAAACCCAAAATCAATTAAAAAAAAAAACCTCTGATTTAGAAATACTAACTAATCTTGTACCATGTCAACTTGTTCCCTCTTTAAAAAAAGCAAAAAGTTAACATCTAAATCATCCAATATTTATATGCACAACCAAAAAAAAAAAAAAAACACAAGGAATGTGGGGGAGTCATTCAATTATTCATGTATTATATGTGTAGTTGGTGGTCCCATTGCCATCCAGACCTCTAATTGCAAGTATTCATGCAAAGGTCATTTCTCTTCGCTTTGTGAAAATATCTAAGCTCTGAGAATCATTAATCCAATAACATCCTAGACAAAAAAAAGATCAAGAATGTGATTAGTTGGAGATTATTTTAGCATGATCTCAGCAATTCCCTGTGTGTGGATGATACATTGGATTAGTAACTATCATCCAACCATCTTAGGAACAAAGGTACAATCAGGACTTAAAGAGAAATTTGAGAATGTACTTCTATTCTAGCCATATATTCAGAAAGAAGCCCGGAAAAAATAGAAAAAATCAAAAACAATCTTGTGTCCATCCGTAACTATCCATATTCGTTTGATCAAAGGAAGTAAATAATTTCATTTCCATTATGATTACTAAACTTATGCCGAAATCATAGATCACAGATTATTCTACCAGAATTTTGCATATAATTATTCACCATTCATAAAAGGACAAATATACATCCTCCCAAACCAAATAAAAAAAAAAAAAAAAGCCAACCCAACAAAGAAAAGTCATCTAAATCCGTTGTGAAAGTACTTTGATTAAAGCAATACATGCTAGAGCTTCACGCATCATATACGTACTGTCAACATTCTTTTTTATGATTAAGTTTTGATGAAAGTAGTTTGGTGAAGTTCAATCTCCCTCTTTACTTTTTCTAGTAATCATTGTTGGTCCATGCTCCTTTTTAATCCTCATTATAAGTAACCATTCTTGGCCTCTTGTCTATCACCTTCAGTACCTCAAAGGAATCATCCTTAGCCCATGTTTATGTAAAATTTCCCAAAGGCCCCCAAATCTAAAGGTACTACAAACAATGCATGCATTAGTAAAACTCACCAATAAAATGAAAGATGTCATGTTGTAAAAGTGATGAAGAGTAATGATAGATTTAGAGAGAAAATAATTAAAAACAACTTTTTATTTTTAATATGACATAAAAAAGAATATATTATATGTACACCATATCATTCTAAATCTTATTAAGATGAGTATTTTTGGTAACAACATAAATATCAAATCATTAACTCTGTTTGAATAGTTGTTTTTTAAGATGTTTTTTAAAAAGTATTATTATAATAATTTTACAAATTTATATCGATAAATATATTTGTAAAATAAAAAATTATTAAAAAATATATTTACATTTTTAAAAAATATATTTTTAAAAAACAAAATTAAACAAACAGAATCCTATTTTCAATGGCTAGGCATATCACAATTTTCTCATGATTTACAAGATTGGTAAATATCTAGCAACACGACATCATTGCTCCTAGGCTTGCAATGGACTCTAGCACCTATTGTCAATTCGAAGATCCTAGTTTGTAGCATAATTGATTCTTAAATCTTAATCAAATCAAAGCCCGCCATGCCCAATTTTGCTCCATCACTATAATTTTTTCTTTTCTTCCTTCCTCAGCACACCCGTACATAGCATCCAAAAAAAAAAGAAAAAAAAAAAGCGAAAGCTCAGCTGAGCTGTGTACAACTCAACCGGCCATTAGTCCGTACACTCATTTTCTCTTCACTCCCTCCAATGGTCATGGAGAACTCACCCACCATGAGCTCCTGTCTCCTTTATTTATTTCTCAAAGCCACCCAACAACTTGCCAGTATTCCCACCCTTTTATAGCATTTCAAAGATTCAATTTTTATACTTTAAAACCAACCCATCTTTTCTTCTTTTGTTTTTCTTTTTCTTTAGCTTTCAGTTTCTCCCACTATCATTAGGCCATAAACAAGAGAAACCCATTAAAGAGGTATGTTCAAGAATTTATCTAAATTTTGTACAATGAAAAAAAAATTGTTGCATTGAAAAAAAGAGAGAGAGAGATCTTTCATGTTCTTCTTCTTTTCTTTTTTTTGGGGAGGGGGGGGGGGGAGGGAGTAAGGGGAGAATTAAGTCTATAGCAGTGATTGTATCGATGCTATTAGCTTTTTTTTCTTCTAAATTGGTGTCTAGTTACAGTGAATATCTTTGATAATGGAAGGGAAAACCAAAAAGTTGTGGTCTTTTGCCTTTCTTGTTGTTTACAGGCTCGAAAGAGAAAGGGCTCATCTTCATTTCGGTGATTGTTGTTTCTGCGTTCTTCATTTCCCCTTATTTTCTTTCCTCAAGAGGGTTGATTGGAGTTCATTAGTCTCTTTTTCTTGTTTTTATCTCTTTGTTGTACTTACATTTGAGTTTTCCTCTTTCCTTTCAGCACATAAATGGAGTAAAATTTTGGTTTTAGATTCTTTTCTATACTGCAATTTTCGAGTGTCTGCATCAACTGTTACATCCAAAACACAAATCCCACGTTTTGCAATTTTTTAATCAGAAAACCCAACTTGTATATCTCTTTTATTTTCTAATGATTTTATTGATAGCTGATGATAGAATAATTTGAATACTGATCTCATGGGATAAATCTCTCCCTTTTTTTTTTTTGGGGGGGGGGGTGTTATAAAGGCTTTTCTTTATTCCTCTTTTCTACACAAGCTAATTTCAGTTTTACTGTAACACCTATGAAGCTGGGTCTTAGCCCATTTTTGCAACTGTTAGAAGATTTGAAAAAGTAAGGTAGCTAAAATTTAAAGATGAACTAATTTTATCAAATTCTTGAATTCAGTTTATGTGCATTTTCGAAAAATCATATCCTTGTAAGTCTTCTAATCTTCAGACACTTTTTATGGTTGTTTGTAACTTTCCTTATTGCTCCATAATTTTCTTTTGCTTTTGTAAAGCCATTTACCAATAGGTAGGTGTAGGATGGTGGCAGATTAAGAGATGTCTCATGGTAGTTTGTTGCAAATGCAAACAGAAGCTAAAACATGAATAACTTTTATTAGGCTGTGATGCTCAGCTGGTAGTTTAGTTCAACATGTCAAGGCAAGCTCATCTTCCTCCTCGATGCCCTTTTCAAAAGAAAACTATAACTCGGCATGACCAAGTTTACCCAACCTTGAATAACGGCACTCATTTGCATCCTCGGCACCATAAATCTGTGTCTCAAAGCTCCATCGCTGAGGAAAAACCAGCCTGGCTTGATGATCTGCTGGATGATTCAGACTCAAATTCCAAGGGGATATTACATCGCCGGTCAGCTAGTGATTCTTTGACCCTTTTGGATGATCTTGTTCCATTAACAAGTCTAAATCAACTTAGTGGAAGTTATGCTTCTGCCTCTTGTGAAACTGATGGGAGATTAGAGTCTGCTTCAATATATGGCCCAAATTCTCCTCGCGCAAAAGGAAAAATAACCTTTCCGGAGAATGCAATAGTTTCAGCATTATCAAAATATGTCTCTCACGAACATTTGTGGCATTTAAATAACAACAAATGTGTTTCTGGAGCAGTAAATTTGGAGTCAGTGGAGAATACTTGTGGTTCGGTTGGTGAGATTATCTCCGATACAAAGCCCATTAAACGGTTTGTTTCTGAACCAACATACTCCTGTTTTAAAATAAATTGCCAATGGATAACTATGGAATTGGTTATTAATAATTAGATCTTAAATTTTCTGCTTGAGTGACTTCATTTTTTTTGGGAATTGATTTTATATTGTCTACTCATTTAATGTTTGTGCTATTGGAGACAGTTTGCTCTTACTTGAGCTTTGCCTTCTTTATTAAGCTGAGGATTTAGCACATATTGTACATTTTGTAATGACAATAGTGCAGTAAAGGTATTTTTTCAACTCCCAAAGGCATAAAAGTTCTATTGAAATCCCTGGAAGCTACAGAGCCTAGGGATATCACTATTACACACAAACTCAACACTTCTAAGAGACTGTGAGATAGAGAGAAGCCATTGTCATCAGATAAGATTACTAATTCAAGATTGATTCACTGAATTTTTAAAACCCCTTTTGATTGAACTTTTACTTCAATGAGTTTCAAAGCTTTTCCTTATCTATTAGTGGCTACAAGACCAATTGAAGTTTGTAATGAAAAAGAAGAATATAGGTTTTTCTACTCATTTGTGTCTGTTTCACAATAGTAGCTTTTTATTAATGCTTCACAAAATTGTGACTGTCTTGATCTCCCAGTTCTCCATTCCTGCGGCCTTCTTACAACATAGTACGTGACCTGTATATCTTTTTCACAGCTGTAACCATCATTTAGTTTGAAATTCTGGTATGTAGAATAATGGATCCTGGACATATTTTCTCTTTCTTTCTCTTCAAAATCAATGCAATTAAATAATGTCGTGTTCACCTATTGTTGGGAACATTGAGCTCCTCACTTCTGTTAATACGTCTGTTGAATATCTGAGAAAATTCTCTATTGCTTTTTACAAAAAGGATTGTTATACATGTTGTGAGATACACAATTGTAGTTAATATGAAAATTGTAATGCTGCCTCGCTAAAAAGAAGGGAAAAAAAAAAAACCAGCATTTAGGTTTTTAGTTGCTTTCCACAAAAAGTTGTGAACAAAATGCCAAAGTTCTGTAAGTTGATCAATACTTTCCTTTTTGCTTGTATTTTGTATTTTATTGAGAACTTTTGAACTTTTTTTATTATTGTTCAATTTCCTATTTCTTCACAAAAAAAAAAAAAAAAAATCAATTTCCTGTAAACACCAAATAAGAAATTCTTTGTAGGATAACCTTAACCCTGTATATTGCTGTATGTTACCTTTCTCTCTTCAACTTTTCTAATATGGTTGATACTTTCAGTGCAAAAGATTTTCTGGTGAATATATTCATTGATTTTTCATATGCAGACACCCTGGGCAGCGATCAAGAGTACGCAAACTACAATACATTGCTGAACTGGAAAGAACTGTTAACATTCTTCAGGTAATCTCTATATGGAGAGATATATAAGATTAGTTCATGCTGTATATTGTCTCCTTTAAGTAGTCTGAGATGATTATAAACTATGTTATAATGACTGTCTTTACCTAGCTGATGCTTTCAAAATCTATAACTATAGACTAGCAATGCAGTCTTGAGAGCCACTAGTAGCAGTCATTGGACAAAAGTAGGTGGAGGTTTGCTTTATATGAATGGCATTTTAAGTGATTCCGTTCCTAGAAAGGTTTATTCATAATTCAAATGGAACGCCTTCTACTAAACAGCTTCTACTAATGACATTAGTCATTTCCTCTGTTTATGACTGCTGTAGTTTCTGTAAAAGATCAGAAAATTGTTCTTCTGGAGTAGCATAATTCTAGCAACACTATATACTTGATCGCTAGTCTCTGGATATGAATCGTGCAGCACATGTTCTTCAGCAATAACATCACTCTAGGGACACTATTTATTGACCAGTTAACAAATAGCATCACCTTATTGACAGTGTTAGTAAAATCCTGTTTCCTATTACCTTAATTCTTTCACTGCTATTCATTTTCTTCTTCAGACAACCATTTTCTCCTATAAAAGTGCATATAATGTTGCAGAAAGCGGAGACGGATATGGCTTCTAGGGTTGCTTCGCTACTTCAGCAACGTCTTGCTTTATCACTGGAAAATAACAAACTAAAGCAACAAGCAGTCAGACTGCAAAAGGAAAAACAAGTTGTGGATGGTGAGTTGTGTTCTTCTCTCAGGTTATGTTCTGATGGCCCATCCAAGCACTATTCAATTTGCTGTTCTCTGAAATGTGTATCCTTTTAGTTAGCAATAACTACCATGGTGTATGGTCCAATCATATTGTTGAGGCCTTGATATGATTTTATTAATCCATTTTCTTTTCTTTTATCTTCTATAGGCCAGTACAAGTCTCTGAGAAAAGAAGCGGAAAGGTTAAAAAACTATTTAGCTTATGCCCGTGTAAACGAGGTCAGCACCGATATCAGGTTAAGCCCTTCTGCCGAGTTAGGAAGTTCAGAGGCAACTTGGCAAGTCTTAGACATGGGAAAACTTGATCTTAACTAAGTATTAACAGAGAAGACGTAATTTGCTTTTTAGAATACCAAGATTTATGAAATGGTTGCTCTGTAGTCACCGATTCTCCTCCAAATCGAACCTCTAAATCCAGCATTGCTTTCTGCGCAACTTATGCTGGGAAAATCCACTTAGCTTGATTAGCCATTCGGTGAAACCCTTCAGAAGATGCACCTTTCTATGGAAGCAATGCATTTTGCAGACATTTACTCCATTAGATTGAATGATATGACGGGACTGCTTAGTCATTTACTCTCATTGGGCTTTTAATCATCAGATGCAATGGATCCACATTCTAACAAAAAAGCCAATAACTTCGCTATATATCTATGAAAGAGCCGATCGCATTCAATTTCGTGAAAATGGAGTCTAGCTATTGAATGAGCAAATTATACTGAACAAGATGAAAATCCCAGAAGCGGGAAAGAAAAGCGCATACTAATAATACGAGAAGAGGAATTCAACTATCAGAAACATTGGTAATGACTTTGTGCTATTCGTCCACAAATAGGATACGCATAAATATACTTGAAGCTTGTCCATTATTGAAAGGATGATCATTTAACTTCTTCCCAAAGTCGGAAGCACAAAATACCAATCAAAGATTAACTCTGCACAAGTGTTTACAGTACTGGTCTCCCCAGAAGAACTCCTCTTGCCAGGAACGAGGTTTTAGCAGCAACAGATATTCTTCACCACAACCATCTATGCCACTAACCACGAAGTGATGCGTGAGGAACAGCAGGTAAACCTAGTTCATCCTCACCCTGCCAGCCATAATATCATAATGATTAAAAGCAAGTTTGCGTCACACAATGAAATCCAAATGGAACAACCAAATAAAAAGGAATGATTTGTATGGTAAAAAACTGCAGAAGCTGACACGAGAACCAACTTGGTAACCCATACTTCCCATCCTCAACCCTCTGCCAACCAAAGGTTTTTAATAATATATTTGCTTTGTTGGGCTTCATATCACTTTTTTGAATTCCATTTCAAAGGTTGCAAGGACCCCAAATTTATTGTTCTTGTGTACATGCGCACCAATAAATAAGAGAGAGGGGAAGACAAGGGAAAAGAGTAACCTCCAGGCTTTCCTTCCCCTAATATACCTGTGCACCAGCCGGTACAGGAGTATGTCCTGTTGGAGCTGATGGTAGGTTGAGCTCTGCTTCCAGATCAGGTTCCTTGTCAGGTTGAAGATATGCAGGCACTCCATCGCTTTCAGTCTCCAATCCCATGTCTGCTTCCAAAGCATCAAGCTCTGGATTACAGGTTGAAAAGGAATAAAGTTAAAAAGGCAAAATGCACCTAAGATTCTAAAAATACCACAAACAACAGAAGCTTTCTTGAGCCAAATATCAAATGATGTATGTAACTTCCAGGTATGCAAAAGTCATAGTTCTTCAGCTTTTTACTAAAACTTGCACAGAATTATATTGTCAGGTGTATATATAAAGAAGTAGCACTGACAATCTAAAGTGGAATAGAAAAGAACAAAAAGTGGGCCAAACAAAAAAAAAAAAGAGATGCTATCTCTCTGTTCTTTTTTTTTTTTTTTTTCTTTGGGGGGAGGGGGGATTGTTTCTTACCACCCATCAGTTCTTCCTCGTCAATGTCATCAGGTACACTGTAGCTCCTGCCAAGAGTCTCTTGAATCTCACTACTAACATCCATCAAGTCCATCATCTCATCTTGCAAGTTCTGCAAAGGGTAAAAAATCAGTTGACATCCAAAAGACTTGTCCTAAGCATAACCAAATAGAAAATGGCATAAAATGGAAAACTACAAAGCATGTAGTTAGTAAGTACGAACATCTATATCTTGAATCTTCACTGTCTTCATCATCCCCTTCAATTCTTTGTTCGCTGACTTCAAAGCTGACATCTGCACAAATGAAAGAAAATGACACTGAAGAGTTAATTCCTTACATTAATGGATTTATTTCCTAAAAGTGACCCATCTCCAACTTAAACTGGTCATAAAAGGGAGCATAAACAAGAAACTCTGTAACCCAGATTAATCACACATGTAAGATTTAAAGCCTCCTCCTCCGCATAAATGGGTTTCCCCTACCTCTAAGGAGGTAGGCAGCAGGTTCCAATCAGGTTAGAAAACAAGCTCCGCCTGACAAGCCTTGAAGTCTGCCCCATAGGGCGCTACCAAGAAAAAGATATTCTAATGTAAATTTAATGTAGCTTGAAAGCAATGAACTTGATCAAACATGGCAAGAATGTTTAATTGACAGTACAAACTATTGTTAATCACAAGCTTAATTTCATCGTAGTTGTAGGTAAAGACCAATTAAAGGAAAACATTACATTCCCTCCATATCTTATGGTTGCTCATAGAACTTCTCACTCATCACAGCCATATAACAGGTTTACATTAAAAGTCACAAGGACAAAAACATCAGCATCATTTGATATATCCTTTAACATAATGTCTGAATATGCCCAATTTAGAGCATCACACATCAAGAAGGTAATAGACTAACTGTCCGACTAGCTAACATAAACTACCATATTGAAATCAATAATATTCATTTGGTTGGAAAAATGAAAGCTCCCTAAAACATACTGTTTGTTGAGCATCTTTAATGCCCTCAGCAGCAAAGGAAACTTGATCAAGGTTGAACGTCTGGTTATAAAGCATATCTCGTTGACCTTCATACCTGTCAACAAAATATTAATGAATGCAGACGCATCACATAACTATCTTTTCAAGACATACATGCATATGATAATGGATGGGAAAGACAAATGAGGCTAAATAGCAAAACCTACTGCAAACAAGTAATTGCTTTTGCATCATTTTCACCAGATGAAATCCATCATCCATTTCTCTTTTAAAATGCAATTCGCATAACCAACATTCGATTTTAGCAGCAAATTCTTGATTTCTTGGCGTGCTAATAACTCTACATTTGTTTCCATTAACTGAATAAACATTTTTTCCCCTCAATTAACCAGGTGATATGCCCACAGCACGAAGCAACGAAACACGCACGCACAAAAAAAATCTACAGGGATGCATAACACCAGACATTCAGACTCTAATATAAAAGAAGAAGCAGGAGATAGACAACATTACTACTCACATTCTCTTTTGCTTAAGAACCCTCATGGCACGAGCTTTAATAGCTTCATGAGCAGGACCGGGTCGAGTCTTCTTCAACTGTTCTTTGTACCTTGAAAGTTCAACATCAAGCTTCTTAATCTTTTCATCAACCGTGTCACCTCTTTTATTAATCTGTAATCAACAATTCAATTCCATATACAGTTCAGCAGGCAGGGATCTCCTTATGACAAATTACTCCACAGACCCAATTCAAATTTAATCACAAAACATCCAATTCAATTAGTCTCCGCGTCAAATCGGCTAGTAATTTAAACTGTATTAACGCACTAAATTAAATAGAAGAATATCAACACACAACAAGAGCAAAAAATTCTAATTCCTTGAATTAAAAAAATATAAATTATTAGATTTAGGGTTTCCAAAATTTCATCAGAAACAACAAAGATAAAAGATAAAAGATGAGATAAGTACCCGATCGGAGGCGTCATTAATGGAGGGAGGAGGTTCTTTGTCTTTCTTCACTCCAAAGACTCTCTTCATCTTTTATTCGCCGAAAATTTGCTTGTATTTGGGAAGAAAATTAGGGTCTTAAATTTTAATCAATCTGAGAAAGATGATAAAAAGCTGTTGCCAAAAATAAGAGGGAATTTCGATGGATTTGATTGGGAGAATTATCCTCTCTCTCTCTCTCTCTCTCTCTCTCTCTCTCTCTCTCTCTCTCTCTAGTCTATATTAATCATACAGCTCGTAAGTCTTTTTATTCGTTGAGACTCGTAGTTGAAGCAAAGCGAAGGGATGAGAAGCGTTGAATTGACGGACAGGTTGAGCTTACAGTCTTTGCCGGCCTCTCCCCGTGCTCAGCACGTGACCCAATCTCCTTAACAGATTGTGCCCCCTCTCTTACTTTTTCGTACTTTTTCGTAAGGGATAATTTCACATACTTTCCCTAATATTTGTTATAATTACACTTACTTCCCCTCAAATTTAAAAAATTACACTTACACTCTTTGTATTTATATTTTTTATAACAAAACAAGTTCATTTTAATAATGTAACCTAAAAGCACTAACCAAATACCTTAAAATGTGCCTAATTGCTTTTAAATTGGTCAGCTCTTTCTTATTAATATATTTGTTTGTAAAATTTTAATAGATAAAGTAAATTCATTTAGATTAATTGAATTTTAAAAAAGTAATATTTGGTGGAGATTGAAAATTTGATATAAGAATATTAGTAACTTTGACATTTTTATGACTAATTAATTAATTTTTTAAGATTTATTTATCTTTTAAAAAGTAATTAAGCATATTTTAAGGTGTTTAGTTGGTGTTTTTAGGTTATATTATCAAAATGGACTTGTTTTGTTATAAAAAATATAAATAGAGGGGGTATAAGTGTAATTTTTAAAACTTGAAGGGAAGTGAGTGTAACTATGACAAACCTCAGGGAAGTATGTGAAATTATCCCTTTTCGTAATCACTTCTCATTACAACAGTTTTGGATGATTATAAGATAATTTGTCTCACACAATGTGAGTGAGATTCTTAATTTTTGCCACACACAATTTGAACAATTTGAATAGTGGCTCCCAAAATACTCTCTAAATCTCTCCTTCCCTTCTTTTGTTTTTTTAACTGTCAAGGCCGAAGTCATAGGGATGCACTTTCTGGCCAATTGACCTTTGGCTGATTGGTTCATATAAAAAGTTAAAAATTTATCCTTGTAAATATTACTATTGCAAGTGAAATTTCAAATACGAGAGGATAGAGACTTGGCAAGATAGATCATTCAAAAACATGGGTCTGAACTTTCAAGAAAATGTTAAAAAAAATTTCATAAATATGTTTTAAAAAAAGAAGAAGAACAAGACGAAAACTTTTGCCAAAGATCACTGTTCCCAACTATGACATTAAATAAAAAATACGTTGAAGTTACGTGTATTGAGATTTTTAGCATTAGCCAACTCTCTCTATTGTCTACTATGTGCTTTTAGCATGTATTTGTAGTGTTTGTGCAGTGGAGTTAGTCACATAAGAAATTTAAGCTATTACCCCAAAAAAAAAAAAGAAATTTAAGCTATATGATTGATTAAAGGGATAATTTTAGAAAATTTTCTGAGGTTTCTGACAATTACAGTCACCTCCTTTCAAGTTTAAAAAATTACACTTACCTCCCTTGGTTAGATGAAGTGTCAATAATACCCTTACAAAAACATAATTTTACCAATAATGCTCATAAAGAAAAAAGAAAAATAAAGAGAGAGAAAAAATGCACATTATCTTCTTTCTTCAAAATCGCCGCCTTCCCATCTTTAACTCTCTCGCTCTCTCCTCTCCCTCTTCATTAACCACTGTCTCTCTCTCCTATCCCTTCTCCTTTTCTCCTTTCCACAGTTTACGTCACACCCAGCGCTCGGGTGTAACACGTCGCGTATTAGGCTTACCCAATACGCAAGGCTCGAAAAATTATCAAAGTAATTCTAAATCATAGACATCATAAATATTAAAATGCTCCAATTAATATAAAAATCCTCCAATAATAAAAATTTAACATCTACAAAGTCATCAAACTTCCTTAGCAGAAACAAAATAACACTAAATATCAAATAAACTATTGTCATTGGCTCAAAGATCAACTAACTATTGCTCACATAAAATTTGTCTTATTGATGACTAAGCACCCTGTTATTCTATCTCGAACTAACGATACCTGCAAAACAAATAATATAAGTGGGGTGAGCAATTACTGTGTTTAGTAAGCAATTCTACGTCTTTCTCACCAGTATGGGCAGTTACATATATATAAATATACATAGTACATGCATTCATTCTGTCACACACTATTCATAATCACACAAAGTAATAATACATAATATATATCAAATTGTGGCATATCAAACGAAACATAATCTACATATACATAATCATACATAGATAGGCTTAGATTCATCAATGCATGAACTAATGTAACTAGATATCCAACCTAACTTTTCCCTAGTTAGGAGGGTCATAATCGTACATACATGTCCTCACTACTCACCGTCAAGGAGGTAGACGATAACTAGTTCTCTCTGGTGTACAAAGAATTATCAGAGCCAAAACATACATGTCATACATTCACACATCACACATACACATGCATATACGTATAAATAGTCAAAGTGCCACGATATATGGAATTCTCGCACATATTACGTGCCCATTCTGAGTTTCATATTACGAAAATATCCATGAAAGGAATAAATATATATATGCAAAGAATATTTCAAAACATGAGAAAAGATAGGAACTACTTACCTCAGAGTGCAAAATCAACCGTCCTAATTCAATTAATCATGGTCCCAAGAATTATTCGTCACCTAATTACAATCAACATAAGATACAATTCCACCTTAATAACTGTATCCAGAAATACTAAAACTTTTAGACCTATAATACGAATAATCCTAAAATTCCACATTATAATTGAAACTTAATTATTCTTATTAAGCCATAAAATAAAAACTAAAACTTAAATTATTCCCTCAAATATCCAACAACCTATAATTAAATAACTATTAAACCCGAAAAATATTTAGTTAGCCTACTTATGATAAAAGTGCAATTTAATATCTAAAACAAATAACCAAAGTAGTATGAACGGATACATAGTCATCAACAAAAAAACCTCAGTATTACTATTCCGACCAATGACTGCAATTCATAGGGCTTGACCAACAATCCTTAGCATCAATTTTTTTAGAAGACAACAAATGATGACTATTAAACATTAGTTTAATTATTGTCAATCTGCAATATCAATTCCTAGAAGTTAATACTTGATAAGAATCAACCTGCATTGGAGCAAATTGGTTAAACGTTAGTCACGACACCAAATAGCAAACGTAAACGTGACCCACCATTAACTAAGAAAAGCCAGGGATTGATTATTGTTTTCAAATGCCCGTGTAGTTTACCTCTTTTTTTTTTTTTTTTTCCTTCTTTCCCTTTAAGCAACAAGATAAAGATAGCATCTCTGATCGCCTTTCTGCATTTTTTTTTTCACTGAATCTAACAAAATTTTCAAACTTCATCAGTACAAAGTCACCAACTGTAAGATCTTCCGGTATAGTATTACGTCAATCCAATTTAATTAACAAACCTCTATTTTTTTTTAATAAAAACTTCAAAATTGAGATCCAACCCCAACTAATCAAGATCCATTCTAATATTCAATAAACTAGAAATTAAAATCCTAAAAGCAATGTTTACGCATCAATTCTACTAAAATTACAAGAATCCTAAACCACAATTTTCTATAAACCCATGTACTCTAGATTCTAGATCTAGGCACAATAAAATTTAAGGTCAAGGGTTAAACTAATTGTATTCGTTGTAGGGATCGCAAGAGTAATCTGCAGTTCTTGGCTTTGTGAATTTATCCACCCTCTTTTTGATCTTGCTCTTAGAGAAGAAACTAACTATGAGGTTTTGAGAATAAGGGAATGTCGTCTGATCAACTTTTATTACAAAATGGAAAAAAAAGTTATGCTATTTATTATTATATTATTTTTCTTTTTGTACGATAAGGCCCCTAACTTCTTTAAAACTCTACCTAGCCTTAAGATATAATTCTCACAATTTGCAATTGAGCCCTAGATTTGGGCACGGGTATTTTAGTCTATCTCCCTTCTCCTTCTCTCCTTTCCTTTCTTGCATTTTCTCTCCCCTCCCCACTCTTAGTTAACCAAAGTCTCTCTCTCCTCTTCCTTCTCTTTTTCTCCTTCTCACCGTATGTCTCTCTTCTTCTCATCTTCCTCATTCTCTTCCATTTTCTCTACTCCCTTCTCCTTCCTTACCCCGTTCCCTTCTACTACTGCTAACCTCCTTTCTCCCTTCTTTCATTTTCTTTGCTCTTTTTCCACTACTAACCCATTTTCCCTCCCCCTTGGCGAGCCACCTCTCCCTTTAGTCGATCCCTTCTTTTTTGCTCTCTTCCTATACCTCTCCGATACTGATCACCTCTCCCTCCTTTTTCAGATTGATTTAGGATTTGAGAGACCTTCTTTAGATTGATTTAGGATTTAAAATAGTTGATGGGATTGAGGATTTGAGAGAGAAGGCCAATTATTAATCGAATCTAATATTTAGGGTGGTATTTGATAGTTCGAATTTTACCTTTTTTTTTCGTGATTATTTGATTGTTGTAGACACCAAATTTTGACACACCTTTGGTAAAAATATGTGTGTTACTTTATTTTAGAGGGTATTTTTCATTTTTCGGGGGTCGAGTACAATTTTCGCGCATTATGTCTAATTCGTCACATCAAGGGGCAAAATGGTAATTTCACCATGTAAATATTAGTTTATTTTATTTTATTCCCTAAATACATTGATTTTACTATTTTATCATTATTTATGATTTTAATGATTTTTAGGAGTCATTCATCATTTATTTAAAATTTTAGTATTTTTTAATTCAATGGCACATTTTCCAATGCGCTATTTTTATGAGAATCTTCAAGTGAAAAATTTTATATATGCATTTTGAATACTCATAAATTTTCTGTTAAAATATCATAATTTTTAGAGGTCGTTTAGTATTTATTTAATTTTTATCTTTTTGTTTATTAATGGCACGTTTCCCAATGCATTCTTCTTATGATAATTTTTTCAAGTGAATATTATTTATGCATAGCTCATATATTCATGAATTTCCCGCATAAATTTCATGACTTTTAGAAATTTTTAATATTTATTTTAATACTTTAATATTATTATTTGTTATTATTATTTTTCTATTAATCACACATTTTAATGATATGTTAATTTTTAAATTTTTGCAGTAAATTTTATTTATTCGTTTTATAACTATAAATTTCAGTATTTTTCTTAGTAATTTTAGAGATCCCAATATTTTTATTTTTATTCTATTTCATTTTTTGTTTTCCTTTATTTTCCTCCTCAAAAAAAAAAAAATAGAGCAGGCTGCGTGTAGCAGTATGGCTGCTACCAGAACAGCCTCATGGCCATACTTCCAGCCATACCAATCACTCAACCACTCTTTGTTTAATCCCATCACACCCTCACTTGCACTCATTTTCTTCACCAGATTTTCAGGGATTTAGCACTCAATTTGTTTTCACCAATTTCCCTCCCTCACAGACCACACAGGCACAACTCCACTTTCTGCTTCTTCATCACTCACATACTCACAACTCTCTTCACTCTTGGCCTCCCCCTCACGCCTCACTCACTGCACACACAGACATACACACCTGCATTTTCCCACTCTCTCTCCCTCCCTTACTTCACTACACCTGCAAAACACCACAACCTGCAAACACTCACTTCACACACCAACTCACGCCATTTCCCTCACCTTCACCTCTGCCTCCCCTCCCCTGCACCTTCATCACAAATCACTCACTCCACCTGCAGAAGCACTTCCCTCACCCCTGCCACAAACACACACACGACTCACACAGACACAACACCAGAACACAACCAGAGACCTCACTTCCACTTCACCTCACCTCACTCTCTTCTCTCTCGGCCCCTCCCCCAACGCCTCCAGCACAGGCACATATACAACACACACCTACACAGACTCACAGACATCACAAACGCACACTCTCACTCCCCTCTCTGCCTCCCCTTCTCCTTGCACACACGTACAGCACACACTAACACACCAGTTCACATTTCACACACAAACACGCATCGAACACACAAATTCACACGCACAACACACATTGCACAAGCACAAAGCACACTGTTTTCACATACCTGCACACACAAACACATCACACACACACCAGTTCACTCACACAACACACACCAGTTCAAACACCCACACATCACACACAGACACGCATCCCTGCAAACACACACATACACACCAGCATCACAAACACAATTGGCAGCAGCCCCAATTTCCACCTGCAAAAAAAAAAAAAAAAAAAAAAAGGGAGAGACTCCCCTCTGTTGCCAGCACCACCACCACTGCACCGCCGGACGCCATCCACCGCAACCAACTCGCCGCCGCTACCACTGGGAGCACTACCACCGCTGGACACTGTTCCCAATCAAGAAATCAGGTAAGTCCATTACCTTCTCTTTCAATTGGATATTAATTGTTGAATTTATGCTGAATTTATTTTTGTTTTTGAGCAATTGAGTAAAAACAAAAGAAAGAAAGAATGGAGATGGGAGGGAACAGAAAAAAAGGGCCGGAAAGTGAGAGAGACCGAGAGAGATAGAGACGGACCGAGAGACCGAGAGAGATAGGTGAGAGAGAGATTGAGAGAGGAATAGAGAGACCGAAAGAGGGGACGGACAGAGAGATTCCGGCTAGGCCCGGCGAGGGGAAAGAAAAACCAGGAAGAAAGAAAAGAGAATCGGGGGAGGGAGGCGGACCAGGGGAAGAAGAAGAAGAAAAGGAAAGAAGAAGAAAAGAAGAAAGAAAGAAAAAGAAAAGAGGAGAGAAAATTGGAAAAGCAGGAAAAAGAAAAAAAGAAAAAAAGGGAAAAGGAACCGGAAAATAATTTTAAAAAAAAAATGTTTTAGTGAAATTACGTCGTTTTGACGTAGTTTCACTCAAAATTACGTCGTTTTGGTTAGTTAGTTTTTCTAATTTATTTTTAATTAATAATATGTATTTATTTTATAGTCCTTATACTTTCATTAATGCTTCTGTGGCCCCGAACATTTCTGATTTATGCATTTAAGTTTCTGTTTTTTATATATTGACCCCCATAATTTAATTTTCTTTTCAATTAGGTCCTAATTAATTGTATTTAGGTCCTCCGACTTTTATATAATTATAATTTTGGCCCCTAAGTTTTTTTTTTAATTTTCATTTTTGACCATATATTTTTCGGTAATTACATTTTGACCCCTGTAATTTTTCTGGAATTGCAATTTTACCCTCTGATATTTATGAAAATTGTAATTTTACCTCCCAAACTTGCTGTTATTGTGTTTTATGCTTTAAATGTCGCTGGAATTCTGTTTTAGTCCTTGAATGTGGCTGGAATTTGCAATTTGGTCCCTCACATTGCTGGAATTTTTGCATTTTTGTTTCCAAACTTGCTGGGGTTTTATTTTTTGCCCTTTATTGTTGCTGGAATTTATATTTTGGTCCTTTATGTTGCTGGAATTTGTTTTAAGACCTCCATTAATTGTTAGAATTATATTTTAGCCTTTTATTTGTTGTTGGAATTTGTATTTTAATACTTGTAGTTGCTGGAATTTTTATTTTGACCCTTTTGTATAGCTGAAAATTATAATTTGACCCTTGAGATTGTTGCAAATTGTGTATTATTTAATGACTTTGCTGAAATTATGTTCTTGGGCTTAAGTATTGCTGGAATTTTTTATTTTTGGGCATTATACTTGCTGAAAATTACATTTTAGCTTTTAAATTTGTTGTAAACTATGTCATTACCTTAATTAGAGTTTAAAATTATAATTTTACTCTTTTGTTTTGTTGAAAATCACATTTTTCACTTTAGAATATTACTTCAATTTTCATTTTAATCCAAATCTTATAATATTTTATTTTTGCAAAAAAAAAAATAGTTAAGTTCTCAAAGCTTTAAATTATTTCTTTTCACATTTTTCTTTATTTATTTTTTATTAAATTTATAATTAATATTCTAAAAATTGGGTCTTGTTAGTCTAATTAATGTTCAAATTAGTTTCTTCATTTTCCTTTTAGTTATTTTAATAATCATTATTTGGGGTGTTAAAAGTATGTATTATTGTATTGTACCTTCTATCATTATTATTATTTCTTTATTTTTTGTTGTTCTACTTTATTTATTTATTTACTTATTTATTTTTACTTAAGCAATTTTCATTTTTTTAAATAATTAATTATTATTATCATTATTTTCTTTCTCTTGTTTTGTTTATTATTGTTATGATTGTTTGAATTATCGTAGTATATTCATATTGATCGGTAGGAAATTATTCAATTAGTAGTTTATTTATTTAAATAGTGGTATTTTTGACGTGTTTGTTCATTTTAGTAGCAATTTGTACCGGGTCTTCGAATAGGAGGTACCTCGATTACCCTTTTTATTTCTCTTTATGTGCTCTTACGTGCTCTCATGTGTTTTTTATATGTTTTCTTATATATCTCTTTGTGCTTATATTTTCTATACATGTGTGAACATTTATTTATTTCATATTATTTACTTGAATTAATATTAATCATTCAAAGAAATGTAATAGATAGGTAATATTCTATTCAGTAAATTCTTTGTATTTAGATAGTTGATATAATAGATAGTTTATGTTATCTATTTAACAAAAATCTTATGTATTTTAGATAGAAAGTGTAATAGATAGGTTAGATGGGTTATTTTTTTATTTTTTTTTAAATTGTGATTAGGTTTCTCCGGTGTAATAGTTAGGGTTATGTGTGCTATGTGCTTATGTGTTTTATTCGCTTTCTTTAGGACTTTGCATCTAGAATATTATGATTATCTGTTATGTGCTCATATGTGCTATTATTTGCTTTTATGTGATTTATTGCTTTAATATGTGCTTTAATTACTTACTTGCTTTATTATTCTATATGTGTATCGTCGCCACACTAGTCCAACGCTAGTTGTGGTTAATTTCGGTTTCTTCGCTAGTCCAACGCTAGCGGAGAATTTTCAGAAAATAGGTTAGTCCAATACTAGACCTTTAGGTTATTTTAGCGATAGAATCATTTCTTGTGTGCATTTCATGATCATTACACACACATTTTCTCTTTTTAGGCATTTTCCATTTTTACATAATTTTCTATATATATATTTTATTATTTATTATCTATTTTAACATTTATTTTAGTACATAATATTTAGATTCCACTACACATAAAATTTTAGGTCATTTGTGTGATTTGACTAGATATAGTCATCTACCAACGTGGGAAGCGATGGCGTACATGTCATTCCCCCCTCCGTGAGTAGGTACAGTTAGTCACGAGTCCATTCGTCCCCCGTACCCGTTACGTTGCATCCCTACTTTCTTTGTTCACTTATTATCTATACTACTATTTTCTTTTTCTTTTGCATTCCATTTTGCACCTATACGCGTGACTCCGTCGAGGTCTACATTCGGGTTTCGCAATTAATGCGATAATTCCGACTAAACCTCAATGGAATATTTTGTCCCTTAACGATACTCATTTTTAGGACTAGATTTGCATTCATATAGTTGCATCCAAATGCGATAAAATCTTAGGGTTATATTAGGAAAATTTAGACTAAACCTCGCAACTAGTTTCGGCTAGGTTGAAAGGGTGCATTAGGCGCGAGCCTTTGCCTTCCCTTTCTTCAACTGTAACTCCCGAACCTATTTCTCTTGTTTTCAAAGACCTGAAGTCGTCTAAAAGGGTTTTTCTTGTATTTCCTATATTTTTTCAAAATCATTTCTTTAAATAAATCATTTTTAATTTTCTTACCTTTTATAAAATATTTTTGGGTGACTTGGTACACCAAGACTCAATACCAAGTGGCGACTCCTTTTTCACTAAAAAACCCTTTTTAGACTCTATTTTTCGGGCCCAAAAAACCGTCGCATTTCCAAAAAGTCCCATTTTAGGCCCTTTTCACTTGCTTTCAAAAATAAAGCATTTCACGTCTTTTGTACAATATTTTCTAAAACTCATTTTACAAATACCTATCCTCTTTTCCCAACAAATAAACACAACAACGCATTTTGATTTTCCTTTTTCCGACTAACACATTCACCACACTTACCTTCATTTTATTATATTCCTTTTTCGAAAAATGGGGCGCGACAGCTGTTTACAATGATTGTATGGCTGATTTTTTTAATTGTTTATGGTGATTATCTGGTGATAATGACTAAATAAGATGGAATTGGTATTGGCGATAGAAACTGAGACGCGGTTTTTTTTTAATTTGTTTGTTTTGATTGCTTGTGATGTTTATGGTGACTCCAGAAATGGAGTTGTTGCAGTGACAATAGAGTTGGTGTAATGGTGATTTAGGTGGTTAAAAAAGATGTAATGTCCCTTTTTTGGTTGCTTGTAATGGTAGTGCTAACGAGTAGTGGCGGTGCTAGCTGGTGAGAGAAGATGGTTTTCATGTCATTTTTTTCTTTTATAGCAGAAGATGATTTTTGTTTTATTTATTTTTTTGTTGCTTGTGGTGATGCTGTGAAGAACAAATATGAGATATGGTGGAGATGGTGGTGGTTTTAGTTCAAGAACATAAACAGTAACAATGAGTTTCGGTGGAAATGATGGTGATTTCAATTCAAGAATATAAATATAGGGGCAATTTAGGACATTCATTCTATATTTTTATTGACTTTGAGGTTTTGTTTTTTAAATAGTGAAAAGATGGGAGGTAAGTGTAAATTTGCAAACTTGAGGGAGGTGGCTGTAATTGTCAGAAACCTCAAGGGAGGTTTCTGAAATTATCCCTTGATTAAACTAAGGGAGTTTTTGGTTTAGGAGAATCAGGAAAAGGAATGAGCGTCGATAATATTGACACCTATTGTTGATATTTTAAAAATAACTATCACTGTCTTTCAAACTTATTAACCTTTTTTAAGGAGAATGATATACATTTCATTACTAAACTAAACATGTTCAATAATAGTCAAAACACATACTCATAATCATATTAATTATAATGATAGTAGTTGAAAATTTTGAACCAAATGGTTTCTAAATAATATTAGAGACAAAAGAGTTTATCAATAAAAAGTGATCAAAGATAAAAAAATAAAAATAAAAAGGAGGTGAATAGAGAGAATCATGATGAAATATTGAAGTCTGGGGTAGACACATAAATAATATCGATCTAAACAAAACTTGTTTTCTTTATTTTCAAAAACGTAAAATGACATTTGTTGTTATCTTTTATTCTTTCAAGATTTCCAGGCATGAATTTCAAAACGACTGCTCACAAATTTGTGCGTTACAAAAAGGGTACAAAATTACTTTTAGGAATTGTGTGGTTCAAATTACTCAATTATTATCATTGTTAATATCATTAATCTTATTATAAGTATAAGTTATGACAATTCCTCATAATATGTTTGGTTTAGTGATGAATTAAGTATCATTCTTCAAAAAGAGTTAATGAGTTTGATAAAACGATATTTTTGAGTAATCATAGAAACTCCAATCAATTACTTTCATTACGGTTAAATGATATTTAAGTATAGTGATAATTGTTTGTCAATTATCAACAATTTGTGTTATTACTATTGACACTCATTCATCTATTTGATTCTCATAAACTAAACATTCCCTTGTTTTCCTTTCACAACAATAAGAGAACAAAAGATAAATCTATAGGGCCATATTCACAATGTAGCATTTACTTAGTAATAGTGAGTTATTAATTGATAAACATATCCATAAAATAATTGTACCTATTAATTTGTGGTCCAAATTAACTGCGAATAATGCTGTGTAATTTGGACCACAAATCTGATTTTTTTTTTCAATAAAAGCTTTGAATTGAACAACTTAAATCGATCACAAATGACAATGGTAAGCAGACCTATCAATGGGTTGGGTCCGGTCCAAAATTAGATATTTCAGACCCAAAGCCGTTATAAGAGAGTTGTTCCAGACCTGGATACCTGACGGGTCTCACAAGTCAGGTCCGAATCTGGAACTGATTAGGTCTGAGTTCGGGTTGGATGGATCCATTCCAATGAACCTAAAAAAAAAAAATTCCACCTTATTAGCCCAAAAGTCCATTATCAAATTGGTCATCTTTTTTTTTTTTTTTTAAGCCCAAGTTTGTTTCCTTTTTAAAGTCCATTTATTTGTTTAAACATTGAAGCCCAATTTTAAAAATTATTCCCTTATTTATTTTAAAGTCCACTTATATAGACACCATATTAGCCTAAAGGTCCATTATCAAATGTCCTCTTTTTTCTTTTTATGTTCAAATTTTTTTCTTTTTTAAAGCACACTAGTTTTTTTAAATATTAAAGTCCAAATTTAAAAACTATTCTTATTTATTTTAAAGCATAATTTATAATATATACATATATATATATAAATAATATGGGTTCGGGTTCGAGTCAGGTCAAAATTAAATATTCCGTACCCAACTCTTTTTTTTAGAAGAAACGGGTTTGGATTCGAGTAAACGAAATTCTACCTCTACTGAATTTGAAAAAATTTAAATGGTTCAGGTATAGTCCGGATCTAGACCCGACTCATTGACAGCCTTAATTGTAAGTCATGAATTAAGCATGTAACTGTTGTACCTAATCCACAGAGAAACATATACAACCATGGACTTTCCGACGTACCCTTTCGGTCAAATATGTAAACAACATAAATTCTACGAAGGTTAATAGGAAAAAGTAATATTTTTCAAACGAGTGAAATCATCATTATGACAATTTAATACTTAATGTCTTTTGAAGGATCTGACCTCATTCCCACTATTTCTTTTTATCCAGAGAATGTTATCTTTGTCATAATCACTAGGACAAGTTAAATAACTTTAAATGTTGGCCCTAAGTACAAAAAATATATACATAATAATAGAGTAGTTGCCTTTATATTTCCACCAGCAGTATTCCAATAGCGTATTATATGGATAACGTTAGTTACACGTAATCAAATACCATTTGCAACAGGAAATCCCGCTGCAGAATTTTCATTTATTTATACCCACAGTATCCTGATTTACTGTGGACAACCAGGCCATGGGCCCAGAATGATTGGATCAGAGGTTGGAAATACGATATGTTGGAATCCGCATTTGTCTGAGCTGTCTCCTTCTAGATTATTGGGCTGACGTATCTTAAATTTATCTTCTCTTGACTCCGATTTACTGATCCATTAGCAACCAATCCTTCATCCCACAATTAAATAAATTAATAATAGTGTTTGTCAAATATTATCTCATTTTCTCAAAGATAATAATGTAAACTTTCTTTGAGTGAAATTTTTTTTTTATCTATTTCGACTTCAACATCAAACGTCAAAAAAACCAAAAAAAAAAAAAAAAAGTCAATGAATTAGTCAAACCAGTTGCTCTGCACAATAGTAAACAAACATTTTTTTATATGATATATCTTTTTTATTTTATTTAATATTTTTTATGGATAAACCGCTGTACAAATAGGTCACTCCAAACTGTGTGTGTGTACTTTCAAACAAAGTACCTAAATTTCTGCACCCACAAATAGACCAAATTCTCGGACAGATCAAACCAATCCATGGCGGAGGGAGCAGTTGTTGACGGGCTGAAGCTCGAGCAACGCCACGGCAAGGAAAGAGTAAGAGTTGGGAGGGTCTGGAAAGATGCTGACGGCACCCACCATTTTGTCGAATGGAACGTCGGGATACGTCTCCTCTCCGACTGTCTCCCTGCTTACATCACCGGAGACAATTCTAACATCGTCGCCACCGACACCATGAAAAATACTGTAAATTTTTGGTTTAATATTCAACTCTAATGTTCATGAGTATTTCAATTTCATTGATCATTTTCTTGTTACAAGCAAGTGATTTTAGATGGGGGCTGTGGGGAGGAACAAAGGTGTAGAATTTTCAACTGAAGTAGATTCGATTGTTGTTGTTTGAATCCTAGTTCTGTATCTGTTTCATAGTATCTGGTTTATTACTTACTGGGACTTTGATCAGGTGTATGTTAAAGCTAAGGAATGCTCTGAAAGGATCCCAGTGGAGGTTTTTGCCATTAAACTCGCCCAGCACTTTACTAGTTTCTATAAGCCGGTAATTTTCTTGTGCAAATTTTGTTCATTAAAATTTTTTGGGCATTTAGTATTTGTTGATTATCTTGTAGTTTAGATTATGATTTTGTTGATGTGATAAAATTGTGGAATTCTTGTTGTTTTTAAATTGCATAGTACAACACTAAGTTTCCATGTTTTACAGTAATCTTTTGCTTTCAATCTTCTTTGTTTTGGTAGGTGACAGCAGCAATTGTCAATATAGTTGAAAAGCAATGGGAGCGTGTCTCTAATGACGGTCATCCTCATAAACATGGTTAGTCTTTTTAATTAATATGCTTGATGAACGTTTAGCATGCTTTTTTCACTCACCAATTAACTGCTGTTTCTTTGACCCATTTTGTTTGAAAGTTGTTGCAAGCTCTTATTTCTTTTGTTTTGTGTATCTGACTTTTCTTTTGCATCACATTTGTTTTTAGTTAGTTTATTGTATTACATCTCATCATATGCAGATTAACAGATTCATTGATTTCTTGCATCCAAATTTTCATTTTTGGTGCTTGCTTAGAAATAAATGAATTATTTCTTTGGACTACAAAATCTGATCTTGATATCATAGTGTTCTTAGTTATTCTAGGCTGGTATTCAGTATTTCATATTGTTGCTTTACTTTCTCTATTGACTATTTAATTTCTACTTTAGATATTGTGATTTTTCTGGAGCAGAGTTCTAAGTTTAATAGTATTTGCTTAATATGGGGATTTGTTCTGTAAATCAAGGGATTACATCATGGCTTTAATTACATAGGTGTACATTTTCTTCATTTATATGGATGTGTGTACATGTGCGTGTGTGAACTTTCCTGACACGTGTTACAAAACTGTGTTTATGTTTCCTTACGGGACTACATTGGAGAGATGATCAGAACTAGACTACAGTTTGCTTTATATATTAAATTTTCATCTCGTAGTTATCAAAAATTGAGAGTGTGTACACACAAGATGAAATGTGTTTCCTTGCAGGTTTCAAGCTTGGATCTGAGGAACATACAACAGAAGTTGTAGCAAAGAAATGCGGTTTTTTGCAGGTGACTTCTGGTATTGGAAAACTGAAATTGCTAAAGACAACCCAAGTAAGTATTTACATAGTGTCTTGTTTCTCTTTATGTTTATTGTTGGAAATTCGGAGCTTTTCTCTTACAAGTGCTTTCTTAATGAGCTCAGATGCCTCAATTAGAATGTTTGGCTTTTGGCATCACTTGATAGGGTGTGATTTGGGTTTATGTGATTGATGATGAATGTTTCAAAGTCTTCTAGGTCACTTCTACATGTTTATGTTTAGTGCACATTATTAGACAACAAAAGTTAATTTCTGTTTCAACTTCCAAGAATTAGAAAATGTTTGTGATACCATTGGAAGACTGTAATGGAAAGCCTCCTTCTTTCTTCATGCATTGTGGCCATTATTTTAAAGCAGATCTCTTATTAAATGCAGTCAGTTTTTATGATAGCGGGGTTCACAAGGTGAAACTTGATTTGTCTGTTATAACAGTCAGGTTTTGAAGGATTTATAAGGGAGAAGTATACAATTCTGCCAGAAACACGCGAAAGATTATTGGGAACTGAGGTCACTGCATCATGGAGGTATATTTTCATTTTTTGACATTAACAATATGCAAAGTCTCCAATTTCTTTAGATTTTATGAACTTTTGCTTATCTGAGAAATTTCTATCTTTCAAGAGTTGGTAATTAAATTCTGCATGTAGTTTTTGAGTCAGGAACTTGATTGAGATTCTCAGAGATCATTCCTTTGTGCAGGTATGCTTTTGAGAATCTTCAAAATATCCCTGTGCAGCCTCTTTACTTTGTCAATAGTTATGAGGGTGTGAAGAAGGTTTTGGTTGACACTTTCTTTGGTCCTCCTACGACGGGAGTATACAGCCCATCTGTTCAGTACACTCTTTTGCAGATGGCAAAGGCTGTTCTTGGAAGGTTGTCTTTCCTTCTCTGTCTCTCTCTTGTGTGTTTCCACTTTGAGATAAATCCATTCTCATATTTATCATGACAAATTTTGTTGTCCTATAAACCTGGAGATAAAACGACTGTTGTTTTCATGATTTCAGGTTTCATGATCTATCATCAATCAACTTAAAGATGCCAAACATTCATTTTATACCTGTTAACTTGTCAAGCAGAGATAATCCAGTCATTGTTAAGGTAGGATCACCAACCTCCTATGCTGTTTTGGGATATAATGTGTACAACGAGCACATGGATTAGGTGATAAAATACATCATATAAATTTCAGGCTTAAGCCTACGAATTACCAAATTTCACTGCTGTTTGTAATTGACTTTGCAGTTTGAAGATGATGTATATTTACCCACTGATGAACCACATGGAGCAATTGAAGCTAGTCTAAGCCGCATTCAGTCTAAGATGTAAAAGCTGCTGTACAAATGACTTGTGAAGCCACCCTTACATCAGTTGCTTTATCCTCAAATCTCTATTTGGGGAAATGTCTTCCCTTAGTTGCTGAGTGTCCATGGCTGTAAATTAATAACTAACAGTGTTTGTCAAATAGTATCTCATTTCTCAAAAACAATAATGTAAACTTTCTTTAAGTGAAAAATTTTATCTATTTCAACTTCAACATCAAACATCGGAAAAAAGATAAAATTGATCAATGAACCGATTATTCCGATTGAGCTTTTTATTTTTTATTTTTTTTTCATCAAACCTATACTATTAGGTTGGGAAGGGGAATGATGAAGGTGGGATTCGAACCCTTGACTTCTGGCTAGAGTCATGGAGCTCTAACGCTCCATCCTCTATTTGTTTCCGAAACTAATTTTTCTATTTGTTTCCGAAACTAATTTTTTAATTTTAACACTTTTTTAAATAAGATATAACTTTTTATTTTATTGTGATTTTTTACAGATAACTTTAATGCACTACCGAACAAATAGGTCATTCTATATTAAGGGTTTGTTTGGTTCAAATTTCTCAATTACTATCACTATTATTAACTCTCCTATCAGTATGGATTTTGATGATTCCTTCTAACATGTTTGGTTTAATAATAGAATGTGTATCATTAAAAAAATATTTGTTTAGTTTACTGGAATGATTTTAAGTAAATTTTAAAATTTTTTATTTATGGTTTACATATTTTTTATATTTCTTATTATCTTTTTAAAGAAAGTGCTAAAAAATTCTTCAATTTTAAATATAGTCATACTCTAATTTGAATTTTATGTAAATGATAATTTAAAAAAAGTTATTTTTAATATATTAATATAGAGTACTATATATTTTTTATTTTCAGTTCGAAATTTTTATAAAACAATTGAATGTAAAAAAATTATTAAAAAATTAAATTTTTTTTATAGAATACTAATCAAGAATATTCAAAATAAAAAGATATAGCAAAGAGAGAAAAGAGAGGAGTGAGAGAGAATAATAGTATATTAATGATTAGGTAACTTAAAAGATTTGTGTTTATTTAAAGAGGTATGTTTTGGTTGGGTTCGATAGAATAGTATTTTAGAGATAATCATTAACACTTTAATTAAGTATTTTTATTTCTATTAATAATGATAATTATTTTACAAATATCAACAATAAATTTCATTAATTTACCATTTCTCAACTTCTCGATTCCACTAAACCACACCCCTTCAGTGTGTACTTTCAAACAACGTACCTTAATTTCTGTACCCGCAAATAGACCAAATTCTCAGACAGATCAAACCATGCCATGGCGGTAGGAGCAGTTGTTGAAGGGCTGAAGCTCGAGCAACGCCATGGCAATGAAAGAGTAAGAGTTGGGAGGGTCTAAAAAGAAGCCGACCGCACCCACCATTTTGTCGAATGGAACGTCGGGATACGTCTCCTCTCTGACTGTCTCCCTGCTTACATCACGGGAGACAATTCTAACATCGTTGCCACCTACACCATGAAAAATACTGTCAATTCTTGCTTCCATATTCAACTCTATTGTTCATGAACATTCAAATTCATTGATCATTTTCTGTTTACAAGTAAATAATTTTAAATGGGGAAGGTGGGGAGTAGCAAAGGTGTAGAATTTTCAACAGAAGTAGATTTGATTATTATTGTTTGAATCATAGTTCTGTTCTGTTTCGTAGTATCTGGATTATTACTTGCTGGGACGTTGATCAGGTGTATGTTAAAGCTAAGGAATGCTCTGAAAGGATCCCAGTGGAGGTTTTTGCCATTAAACTCGCCCAGCACTTTACTAGTTTCTATATGCCGGTAATTTTCTAGTGCAAATTTGTTCAATAAAATTTTTTGGGCATGGAGTATTTGTTGATTATCTTTTAGTTTAGATCCTGATTTGTTTATGTGATAAAATTGTGGGATTCTTGTTTTGTTTAAATTGCACAGTACAACATTAAGCTTCCATGTTTACAGTAATCTTTTGCTTTCAATCTTCTTTGTTTTGGTAGGTGACAACAGCAATTGTCAATATAGTCGAAAAGCAATGGGAGCGTGTCTCTATTGATGGTCATCCTCCTAAACATGGTTAGTCTTTTGAATTAATATGCTTGATTAACATTATAGTGTGCTTTTTTAACTCACCAGTTAACTGCTGTTTCTTCGACCCATATCATTTGGAAGTGTTGCAAGCTCTTATTTCTTATGCTTTATCTGACTTTTATTTTGCATAAAATTTGTTTTAAGTTAGTTTCTTGTATCACATCTCATACAAGCAGAGTAACAGATTCATTGATTTCCCGCATCCAAATTTTCATTTTTAGTGCTTGCTTAGAAATAAATGAATTATTTCTTAGGACTACAGAATCTGACCTTGATCTCATGGTGTTCTTGGTTATTCTAGGCTGGTATTCAGTTATTTCATATTGTTGCTTTACTTTCTGAATTGACTATTTTAATTTCTACTTTAGATATTGTCATTTTTCTGGAGCAGAATCCTAAGTTTAATAGTATTTGGTTAATATGGAGATTTATATGCATGTGCGTGTGTGAACTTCCTGACACGTGTTACAAAATCCTGTTTATATTTCCTTGCTTGACTACTTTGGAGAGATGATCAGAAATGGACTACAGTTTGCTTTACATATTAAATATTCATCTCATAGTTATCAGAGATTGACTGTGTACTCACAAGATGAAATGTGTTTCCTTTCAGGTTTTAAGCTTGAGTCTGAGGAACATACAACAGAAGTTATAGTAAAAAACTGCCGTGCTTTCCGGGTGACTTCTGGTATTGGAAAACTGAGATTGCTAAACACAACCCAAGTAAGTTATTTATGTAGATGTATGTGTCTTGTGTCTCTCTATGTTTATTGTTGGAAACTCAGAGCTCTTCTCTTACAAGTGCTTCCTAACGAGTTAAGACGTCTTAATTAGAATGTTTGGCTTTTGGAATCACTTAATAGGGGTGTCATTTGGGTTTCTGCGATTGATGATGAATGTTTCAAACTCTTCTAGGTCGCTTCTACATGTTTATGCTAAGTACGCATTCTTAGACAACAAAAGTTACTTTCTGTTTCAACTTAAAAGATATAGAAAATTTTGTGATACTATTGGAAGGCTATAATGAAAAGTCTGCTTCTTTCTCATGCATTGCGGTTATTATTTTAAAGCAGATCTCTCATTAAATGCAGTCAGTTTTGATGATAGTGGGGTGCACAAGGTGAAACTGATTTATCTGTTATAACAGTCAGGTTTTGAAGGATTTATAAAGGAGAACTATACAATCCTGCCAGAAACACGTGAGAGATTATTGGGAACTGAGGTCACTGCATCATGGAGGTATATTTTGTTTTTTTAACGTTGACAATATGCGAAGTCTCCAATTTCTTTAGATTTTGTGAACTTCTGCTTATTTTGGAAATTTCCGTTTTTCAAGAGTTGGTGTTTAAATTCTGCATGTGGTTTTTGATTCAGGAACTTGAATGAGATTCTGAGAGATCATTCCTTTGTGCAGGTACGCTTTTGAGAATCTTCAAAATATCCCTGTGCAGCCTCTTTACTTCGTCAATAGCTATGAGGGTGCGAAGAAGGTTTTGGTTGACACTTTCTTTGGTCCTCCTAAGACGGGAGTGTAAAGCCCATCTGTTGAGTACACTCTTTTCCAAATGGCAAAGGCTGTCCTTGGAAGGTCATTTTTTCTTCTCTGTCTCTCTTTGTGTGTGCTTCCACTTTAAGAGAAATCCATTCTCATATTTATCATGACAAGTTTTGTTGTCCTATAATTCTGGAGCTAAATGACTTGGTTTTCATGATTTCAGGTTTCATGATCTTTCACCAGTCAACTTAAAGATGCCAAACGTTCATTTTATACCTGTTAACTTGTTAAGCAGAGATAATCCAGTCATTGTTAAGGTAGGATCACCAACCTCCTATACTGTTTTGGGATATAATGTGCACAACGAGCACATGGATTAGGTGATAAAATACATCATATAAATTTCAGGCATAAGCCTACGAATTACCAAATTTCACTGCTGTTTGTAATTGATTTTTGCAGTTTGAAGATGATGTATATTTACCAACTGATGAACCACATGGAGCAATTGAAGCTAGTCTAAGCCGCATTCAGTCTAAGATGTAAAAGCTGCTGTACAAGTGACTTGTGAAGCCACCCTTACATCAGTTGCTTTATCCTCAAATCTCTATTTGGTGAAAAGTCTTCCCTTTGTTGCTGAGTATCTGTGCTTGTAAATAAAGTCATCTTAAGTTCTCTACTGTTGTGCTCCATTGGTATCTTGTCATTTGTCATCCAACTGTATATGACTTTCATTATCGCTGGAATAAGTTCTGTCTGGTGAGGATGACAATGTGAATGGACAGCATTGGGACAAGAAGTGGTTTGTCGTTTGATCATTCCAATCAAAAGCAATTAACTGTTTCCATTACAGCAAATTTCTGAAGCATATTTTGGAAAGGAATTGCTGGTTTTCCTTGCAGCAAAATTTTCACTAGATAACTGTAGGATTTCGTTTTTACTTTGTCAACAACACTCAATTCTTCCCCTAAAGGGTGTTTGCAAAAACACTTAAAAACCGTTTCCCACATATTGGCTATATTCTCAATCCTTACCCTCGTTCTGGCACTCATTGCTTCATAGTAAAATTAGAATTTTTCTGTAATATTTCCAACTATCTGAAAAAGAAACATGATTCCTTTTAAGCATGTATTTATACTAGAGTTGCTTCTACCCAATTAAAATCTCCCTTTACTTTTGTGACGGAATCAGAATACTTTAAGGAGGATTCGGCCACACAATTGTTCAATCATATATTCGAATTCAATTACCTATTTGAAACGATCAGCATAAAAGTTTGATTAAGTAGTGAAATTACTTTTTTTGAGATATTTTTTGATTTAACATATTTTTTAAATGTAAATTCTATTCCACATTCATATGCGTCCAGCCTCCACCATTCGCTATTTTATCTAGTGATGAAGTCCATGCCCCTGCTGAGAGGAGAGTTTTCAATTGCTGTTTACGACGTCGTTGGGACTTTATTCACAATCAAATCTTTTATCTCCAGTTAAAATTTTAGCGAACACTTCTCCTTCAACTCCAGAAAAGCTGCCGCAATTCCCTGGAGAGGCCACCGCTACTATCAACACACCCCCGCCCCCCCCTCCCCATCTCCGTGCTCCGAACACTCTCTCTCTTAAGTATAGTATGTTTGAATTTCGTTCATTCCTTGCATGTTGTAGGGTGTAGACTAATTGCGTGTTGTAGGTTGTAGGCTAATTTCTTTTAGACTGCCTTTCACCATCCATTTTCTTGGAAATTAATAATGGATTCAGTTGAAAACCAAGAACCCCCTCAACCACGACCTCAATCCATCCAAGATCAGCCTTTTATTTGTAAATTGAAACCCTTTTTTCTGTCTTTTTTGGTAATAATTCTAGCGATTTCATTGAGCATCCCAAAAACAAATTATTATAAATTACACCAACTGAAATCAACCCTCTTATCACATTCACACCCCAATTTCCTTAACAAACTCTTAAGATTCCTCTCCCCTATTGGTAACCAAAATGCACCAATTATTACTGGCATTAATCCCAGTTCGCCTTATTGTGTGCTATGGATGGCGCCTTTTCTTTCAGGAGGTGGGTACAGCTCAGAAGCTTGGTCTTATATTTTGGCTCTAAACAATTACATGAAAAAGAAAAATTCAGGATTTAGATTGAGCATTGAGCAGCATGGTGATCTTGAGAATGTTGAATTTTGGGAAGGTTTGCCATCGGAAATGAGGAACTTGGCTATTGAGCTTTATCAAACTCAATGTAGATTGAAAGAGACTATTGTTGTGTGTCATAGTGAGCCTGGTGCTTGGTATCCTCCACTGTTTCAGACGCTTCCGTGCCCACCAACTGGTTATGGTCATTTTAAGGTTGTGATCGGAAGGACTATGTTTGAGACTGATAGGGTGAATGGTGAGCATGTTAAGCGGTGTAACAGGATGGATTTTGTCTGGGTTCCTACCGAATTTCATGTAAATAGTTTTGTGCAAAGTGGGGTTGATCCGTTGAAGGTTGTCAAGATTGTTCAACCTGTTGATTTGGAGTTTTTTGATCCGGGAAAGTATGAGCCTTTGGACATTGCTTCAATAGGGACTTTGGTTTTAGGATCAGAGACTGAGAACTTGAGTTTGGAGAGACAATTTGTTTTCTTGAGTATTTTCAAGTGGGAGTATAGGAAAGGCTGGGATGTATTATTAAGATCCTACTTGAAGGAATTTTCTAGTGCTGATGATGTTGCTTTTTATTTGTTGACAAATCCTTATCATTCTGATCGAGATTTTGGTAACAAGATTATTGAATATGTAGAGGACTCAGACTTGGAAAAACCTGTTAATGGTTGGGCTCGGGTTTATGTAATTGATGACCACATAGCTCAGGTTGATCTGCCAAGACTCTACAAGGCAGTTGATGCGTTTGTTCTGCCATCGAGAGGGGAAGGATGGGGTAGGCCCATAGTGGAGGCCATGGCTATGTCATTGCCTGTGATTGCTACAAACTGGTCAGGTCAGACTGAGTACTTGACAGAGGAGAATAGCTACCCCTTACCTGTAGATAGAATGAGTGAAGTGAATGATGGACCGTTCAAAGGTCATTTATGGGCTGAGCCCTCTGTTCATAAGCTGCAATTTCTGATGAGGCATGTAATGACTGACCATGAAAAAGCTAAAGCTAAGGGAAGACAGGCGAGGGAAGACATGACGAGTAAGTTCTCTCCTGACACTGTAGCCCAGATTGTTGCTGAAAATATACAACAAATTATCAATAACAAGGTGTAAGGTTTTGAACAGATTTTGTACAAATGCATTAGTTCTCTGGGCCCAGTTTGACAACAGAAGTTTCTTCTGGTTGTGTTGCTGATTGAATATGAGTCTTGAATTTTTGTTCTTCTTAAGCTCCTGGGGAGTTTTCTAAGCCATATGTGAGCTTCCAGATAGACATTTGTTTGATTCTCTGGATTATGATGGTACACTTTTAAAGGATTCAATATGTCTTGAATGTGGGAACAAATCTTATCAATTGATGAAACCACAGACTGCACTACTCTTAAAATGTTAGGATTTTTGAGAAGTGTGATTAGGACGGATGCTAGAACCTTTTTTTTTTTTTTTTTGGGGTTTCTTCCCCCCTTCTGAATGAAAGTTTTGTGAAAATGCAAAATTCTGTTTCTCTGAATGCTGGGAATGGCTTTGAAAGGATATTCATAAGCCACTGTTTCATTCTTTTTTTTGGATTTTTAAATTTATGTGTTGAAGTTTTGCTTAGTTAATCTGGTAAGTCAAACTAATTGCTAGGTTGAAGTTGGCAGAGGAAAAGTATGTCACATCAACATAGATAATTAGACGAAGTGGCAAGAGAAACATCAACATAGATAATTAGACGAAGTGGCAAGAGAAACATCAACATAGATAATAAAACGAAGTGGCAAGAGAAACAAATCAAATATTTAGGTAAGGAAAATAGACTATGGTTCAGAAACTTGTAGGGATGTGATGATGAATTCTAACCCTATCACTAGTTGAGTAGCATGGTAGTATTCAGTTTGGAATCAAAATTTGCACAAAATGAGTAGTTAAGGCAGTATTGTAAAATTCTGCATAATGGTGCTCTTCTACAATGCTAATTCAAATGCGGAGAGAAAATTCTGTGGGTGGCCCAATGTCTTCAGTGGTCCATGGTTCCATCAAAATTTCCCATGGCTTATGTAGATTGGCTAGCAGAATTCATTAAGACCAGGTTTAGCTCTTGTAAGTAAGTTCCTTTATTTTTCCATGTTGGTCATTGAATAATCCCGAATATATGGCGGTGTGATAGTAGCTGTAATATTCCTGCTAGAGTAACTTACGTTTCTTTTTTAATCAAAAGAAAAGGGAGACTATTCTGAATAAGCCCACAATTTAGATTTCGTTCTTTGGGAAAGATTAGTGTGAAAAAAAAAATTTGTTTCCAACAATACGTTTATAAAAAAATAAAAGGGATAAAAATTCAGTATTAAGGGGTCTTATTCAGAATGCACAGAAATAGAATCCAGCAGCTCTTGGGGGAGTATGCACGTCTCTTATTACCTCACTCATGACAACCCCACTACAAAACAAAGCAAAACAACGGAAATAGACACAGAGGCGGCAAAAGAAACGACAACGACAACCCCACTACAAAACAAAGCGAAGCAACGGAAATACAGACAAAGGCGGCAAAAGAGAGGACAACGACAATTACATGGAGCCATAACTGAACTACGAATTGGTATACATTAATATGAAAACATCTAGTCCAGCAGCCTGTAGCGTTATTTTTTGAAACGAGGACATGAACTTCTTGAGTTGAGGATCTCACCACTTAAGCTTGGGAGGGAAGTACTGCAAAAAGAATTATCTTGCATCAGGAAACTGAGGGAAACTGGAAAGATTACATAGAAGGTTTTGTTAAACAGTCAAAAGTTATTTACCTTCTGAATGAGGGACTGATAATACGGTTTGACTTTCTCAACATCAATCCTGACTTTACTTTTGCTGTATAGATCGTACTTGCTGTATAATATCGGATACACGAGCTATTTTGTTAAATGCAGAAACATTTCTAACCCAAACATGTGTTTTGACTAATCCAAAAGAGAATAATAAAAAATAAAGAAAGTCACAGTACTTGAATATCTGGAGCCATTTCAGATTTTCAACGTCCTCCTCATTCATCAGGTACTTGTACGCGCCGGACTTGTGCAAGGCTTCATGAATGATAGCAAAACAATGGTTAGACAAAGTTGATGCAACAACATGAGAAATTTCCTTGAAAATTTCTTACGGTAAAACGAATGGTATCGTATGATGAACAATCCAGCAGATGGTAAGGTAGTTTTGTTTTCCTTGGCCACCTACATAAATCAGAGACAGTTTTGCAATAGATTTGTATACATATATATTTGTATCATAAAATATAACTCCATGAACATTCGTGGATGAAGTGAAAGATATACCAGGTACATATAGTCGTCATGCCCCCAGGACATCACAACATTCTCCAGCCCACATCCTTCAGTGTAAACTCCATATTTGGTGTTGTAAGCAGGGTTGTAGTAGTCAGGATTGCCTTTTAATTGCTATATCATGCATTATTTGGTCAGCTTACGTAGTATTAGAGACAAAAAGATTCAGTATCAGAAGACATACCTCACGATGAACAATGGACTCGTCAAAGGCACATCCGAGAGGAAATGTGTCACCTGCAGCAAAGTTTCAGGTTTATGAACTCAAACACGGTGTTAAGAATGAGAATAAGTGTTAAGAATTACTCACCCACAACAGCCCATTGCGGAAGTCCTCCAAAGCTAGGAAGCAGAAGTACTTTGCCAAGGTCTGAAATTTCAGGATAAGTATGAGAGAGATAAGAACTTCTAGCGGAATCTGATAAGTTAAAGCATTTTATCAGCTTAAAAGTCAGCGATTGAAGGATATGGATACCATGGATGAGGCCAGTGAGGTGCAACCAATCTTCATTTGGATAATCTTTTCTGATAGCTTCGGCAGTTTGAAGCAAATGCTCAATCTGAGGTTCATCCAAATCAGGGTCACTATCATCCACAACATCATTCAGCAGTTCGCAGCATTCCCAAATACTCATCTCCACCCTATTCAATTTCTTGTAAGCTTCCCTCATTCTCAATGCCTGTATTAACAAAAGACTTCTGTTCACGAACAAAAACCCAATCCCAAGGATCACAATAGTTTGTTTAACTAAAAGAATTCGCGCACAAAGTCGTATGTTTGGTTGATGTGGCTGAGTCGATACAATTCTTGAACTGTCTTCTTCCTTTCACTTTCTGCATCATAATCCCTGCAGGAAAATTTATGCCATGAAATTGTTCAGTCTTGTTGAGATCAAGAATTCCTAGATTGTCAAGATAACAAGATTAACAAAAGTTCGGAATGCAACTGCTTAATTACCTAAACGAGTGACCAAATGCATTGTTTTCAGGCACAAAGAATCCATCATCAGCCACCTTTTCTGGAACCGCGACTCGCTTCCCCAAGAACAAATCATCAGCACCGGAATGTGTCTTTGCCTCCTCTGCTTCAGACTCTGAAAAGAGAATGATCTAACTATAATATAATTCCGAAAAGGGAACGGAAAGAAAAGGGATGAAATACCAAAACACAATACCATGGTCGCGTTTCTCGATGATGATAGTCATCTCTGCTTCTACAGGAACCAAGAAGAATTATTGCAATGCGTGTTATGACAACAGTTGAAGCAGACAATTTATAGTGAACGAAAAATAGGCCATAACCAAGAATTTCATAAGCTCCAAGCCCTGAATAAAAATTTTGTAGCTGAAAGATGACTCAGCTTAACGTGTATATGCTATCATACATTATCTAAATTCCTGTCTGTTTGGTAACTTAATTAAATGTAAATCAGAGAATTTAGTCATTGCCAAATTAAGTTTTGCCTTCCGGGGCTGGTAAAAGCTTGGAAATCCAGCAATTATCGTAGGAGATCTTTGGATGACACCTGATTTTCCTAGCGGGATTTTGGATGTGTGATTTCTTAAGTTGTATTCTTGTCTTACTGTTCATAGAGTATATACCATTTATGACATCTTTTCTTAAAAGAAGAAAAATTAGAAAAACGAATTACCTCCTCTTAATTCTAGAAACTACGTTATATGGAATTGTATAGGAAAAAAAACAAAATTAGAATTATAAACTGCACGTTTAATCCCAAAAAATAAAAAAAGAAATCATTATAACCGTGGTTGGCACATGCTTGTATATCCTATAGAAGGCTAGAATTTAATTTCACTTAGATTACGTTTTTATCTTTTTCCTTGTTTTTCCCACGTGAAATGCTCTTAAATCTTGAGGATATACTGTCCTATTTAGGTACTTGTCACGGTAATCTTCCTCATTAAGTACCCCATCTAGCATTAAGCAAGGGTGATTGTTTCATGTTTCAAAAAAAAAAAAAAAAAAGAGTAATTGTTTCACCATTTTTGCTTTGGAAAAGTTGTAGGAGTTCGGCCTTTTTCCGTGTTTGACAAGACGAAATGGCTGGTGAAAAGGCAACATGCTTTTTTTAACACATTGATGACACTTCTTACCAATTTGCTTTAGCCTTATAATTTATGGAATTTGCCAATTAAGACCGCAAGTTTAGATGTACCCAGTATAAACATAAGATCACTGCATTGTATAGAAATCTTACAAGTATGGGTTGATTTGTGAAAACTTATCCACTCCATTGAGGCAGGCTACGCCATTGCATGACTCCCTGTATGCTCAGTACCTTTTTGAGCATATCACCTCCAAAGTTCTTCTTGGCCACAGACCCTTTCATTTCCGTTTTCACGAACTAAAGACCCCACGAGATTAGATTATACACCAAAGATGTAAAGCAAACCAAGATCAGTGCTTTCTTTGAACCCCAAAATCCACCTACCCAAAACCAATTCCCTCAACTCTTCCCGATGCTGTCCTAAATATCCAAATACACACAATTGTTAAAATGGACCAAAAACTACATGCAGCTGTGGATCCTTCCTGAAATAACATTAGTTCTTATGAGTTCTAGACTCAGCTTTCACAAAATCTGTAGCAAATGTTGCCATGACCGCCACTTGACAAATTGTAGCGGATTAGCACGTTCAACAAGAACGCAATATTCAGTAATTCACTGAAGATATGGTGAGAAAACAGACAAAACTTCCTCGTATACAGGCTTCTTGAAATCCACTGCCTGCAAAGAAAATTTTCAGTAAAGGTAAAACTCTTGCCATTTCAGGAAAAGACTGAAGAAATTGCTTAGAAACATTTCAGAGGTAAGAGCAGCAATTACATGATTAATTACTTGTTCTGGTGACATCCATGTCCATTCTCCAAATTCAGCCTTCTCAGTACCATCACCCAAAAGGTTGATTTCATCATCTTTTCCAGTGAATTTGAAAAGAAACCTGAGTTCAATACTTAAAGGATGTTAGGAAATTTAGACCTAAGTAGCTAGGACACTGCATGACAGCAAAATTTTACATAATGGTAAAAAAGTCCTTAATTTGGATGCCACGTGTGTAATACTTGGAAAAATCTCTTGTGGAAGGGAAAGGTCCTTTACATCTAGCACTTCTCAAAGTGTAGCATCACAAGAGTCTCCTACACTAGTTTGACCCTTAATCTACTATTTTCGTTTTTTCCTGACGGTGGGGATACATTTCCAGCACCAATTTTCAAGGTTTTGGGGCCAAAATAAAGAAAACAGATATTCAACTCAAGTAATTATAAGGTGCAGCCATACTACTGCAAAAGATAAAACAACCAAAAAGGAAATAGGTGAACTCACCATTTCTGTGCTTGGCCTATCCAGTCTGAACCCCATTGATGTTTTAGTTTTTCCCGCGCCTCTGGAGGGAAATCATATGTCAACCAATATGGCACCTGCATCCAGATTCTAAAGTCAAAATTCACTTGTTAATGCATGCGGTAAAAAAATGGATTCAGAACACAAAAAGAAATGGAGAATCTGAAGTAAGCTATATGCTCAAACTCAAGAAATATGAAAATATCTAGTAGTTATAATTAACTGCACTGAATAACGATTTCAAAGAAATCTTGACTCTTTCACGTATATAAAATGAGAAAATCACAGAAGCATGTAGAAGGTATCAGTTTTAGCATCAATAGACTTGGAATGTCCCTGCTACATGTGGGGGTTAACACTGCCTGAGTATTTGTCATAACAGTTGCTCGCTAAGAAATCACGGTAGCAGCAGCTTCCAATAAAAATTCTGCATTTAAGCTCCTTGCAAGGAAATTTTTTAAAAAAAAATGGCAGACAATATGACTCTAACTGTAGTTATTACCAAACTAGAAAATACTCAGTCAATGCTAATGTGGGCCAATGCCATGGCACCAATAGTGCATCCATCGTTTACATGGGTTTGTGTCTAGACATTGCACATTCACATTTTGACATCTTCATCTGTAAGCATAATAACTGGATCCTACACCTATAAGAAATGAATCTAATAAGGTTTCCTGCACACTTCAAAAGGCAAAAAGGTTAAGCCAGTTCTCACTCATGAAAATGTATAATCGGAGCTGCAATGATGCTAACAACAAAAGAAAATTATTCTTCCAACCAAAAAATACAGGGGGAAAAAAGAAAAAGAAAAAATGAATCGTAATGTGGAATTGCCAATCACATAGACAAACCTCGGCAACAATATCAGCTGTAGTAACTCCTGTTTCTTCTCTTAGTTCCCTTATGGCTGCATTTCTTGGATCTTCACTTTCATCAATCCCTCCCTGTTTTAACCCAGCCATGTAACACATTATATGCTGTATAAAACACAGTCATTTCAACAGAAGTAAAGAGTGACATTACTTCAGAATTCCTAAACATAAGCAGTAAAAAAGAAATAAGAAAAGAAAGGTAACTCGCAAATTTCAAAAGATCAACATAGTCACAAGGTGATTTCAGTTTACCTACAAATTGAAAGCTGGTTGAATACGACTATAAAGGGCTATCCATTCCTCACACTTTTTGTTCTTACAAGTGCATAAACATAATTAGATAAACTTCTTTTTACTGCATCAACTTAAGCTTAAGTTTGTTGATGTATTCAACATCTGCACTTTCCCAAAAAGAGCACAAGAAAGAGAAAATAAATATACCTTACATGATTAATGAATTTCAAGGAAGTCCGTGCCATTAATCTTAAAAACACTGTTGAATTCAACTATTACCACATTTCCTGAATAGTATCATTAACTATAGTCGATGTGAACCACTCCTATTCTCAAAAAGTCTGCATATCCACTTGAAACTCAAAACTTTTTGAGTATTCTTCTCCTAAAAAGCCTGTATATTCACTAGAGATTCCAACACAAGTAAAATCCTAGCTTTATCTATGATTTTGTAACATATTTAGCTTCAAGAGCATAAAGCAGCCAAACTCGTAACATTTTAGGTTGTAGTACAAGTAACTTGCAGATACCCGACAATCAATTAGTAGCCCGTACTATGAAGTATGAGGATCTCACATTAACACCTCTTATCACTAAACACGTTAATAAATATCCTGGGATGCTTATTATTCCTTCTTAATTACTAGTATGTAGCACTATGATATTCAGCAGATGTAATATAACCTAAGGGTGGTTCATCACTATTTTTCGAGGAAATATTGGCTCCGTTTGAATTGATTTTTGGGAGCATTATTTGAAAAAATTTTGCCCAAATCTATTTGGATAAGTGAAAAATTTTTTGGTCAAAAAGTTAAAAAATTTTTTGGTCAAATTTTTTCACCAAAATTTTTTGGTCAAATTTTTTCACCAAAATTTTCCATCAATTTTTCATTTGAAATTTCAAATGAATTTTAGAGATTTTTTCGTACTTATAAACAAAAGCAAGCATATTAATGTTCAAAATTTATTTAGAAAATTTGAAAAAATTGTGAGTAACAAAATAAGATTCATTTTTAAGATCGGACGACCAAACGGACGACCAAACAGATGTTCGCTAAGACACTAACGACGTCCACTTAAACAATCCAAATAATTTTTTCAAATAATTCTCTAAAAACATTCTAAATAACACTATTTAAACAGAGCCATCATAATCCCAAATGGGGCCATATCAATCATCTTTTCCTGAACCTTCAAGGGCCAAGCTCACCATCATAAAAAATAAAATTATCTATCCTCAAATATCACAATTAGCACCAAGTGGGATTTAAAAAAATACACCTGAGGCATTTGCCAAGCGTCTGGTATATCCAGTCTTGATGCAGCAAAAATCTACAATAAACAATACAAGATAAAATAAAAATTCTCTCTTTGAACAAATTAGTGGAAAAAAAAAAGAAGCAAGAATTATTGTGTTATTTACTATGTCTCAAGTAGAGGGAAAAAGTTGATACCTTTTTAGAAGAAGGGTTCATGAGACAAATACCAACATTTCTTCTGTAACCTTGAGGTGGGTTTTCCATGGATGAAGATGGTGATGAAGACTGAGCAGAAAATGAAGCTCTGAAGCGTTTATGGTGAGGGGTTGAAAAAGCAGTAAATTGATGGAATTTAGGAGGAAAACAATGGGAAGAAAGTTTGTGATTAGTAGAGGCAAAGAAGGCACGTTGGAGTTGGCGTGAAAATGGGCGGCTGATGATGAAGAATCGGCACCAGCATAAAGCCATCACACCCTTACACGGTCGCTCCACAAATGGAGATGGGCTTCATCATTCGTCTTCGATTTACTACTGTTGGGCTGCACATGTTTTGCACGAGCTTCCACACCTCTCTCGTATATTATTCTCTTTGGATAGAATTGTTCGAAAACATACGGATTTGTTTGTTTGGTTTTGTGTTTTTAGAAATATATTTTTTAAAAATTTTAAATATATTTTTTAATTAAATTTTTATCTCATAAACATATTTATCAAGAATAATTTTTAAAATTATTACAGTAATATTTTTTAAAAAATATCCTAAAAACAACTATTTAAACGAAGTCATATGTTTTTAGAAAATCTTAAATATGTTATACAACATTTTTTTATTAATCAATACATATTTATGCAAAAAAAAAATGTAAAACATAAATTTTATGGAAACACTTTAAAAACAACCATATAAGCTATTGATAAAAAAATTAGAGTATGGTTTTTTATTATTGTGATAATACATTTTATGATGGTGGTGTAAATGTATCATTTTCAAATCTATTTTCTTTTATGTTTTTAAATGATATCATTCATCAAATTGATTCATAAATCCATGTAAATGAGATACTGTTAATATTTTATGATCCGACGTAAATAACTTAAATTTTTAAAATTAAATAAGATTTCAGTATATTAGGCACCGTTTTGATTAAAGGACTAAAAACAAAAAATAAATGATAATATTAATAAGAAGAAAAAGAAAATAGGGTAGATAAAAGTGGGTTTCATCGATCTTTATTAGATTAAATATGAAAGAGAAAGAAAGAAAATACCAAATATATTGTTCAAAGATAGGGATGTGATTCGGACGGTTATTCGGTAAAATAAATTTGATAAATTCGTAAATTTGCATAGAAAAATACCAATGCATTTTGATTTCGGATATAAAATTACTAAATTCAATTTTACAATTAGAATTCGATATCAAATCCAATATTTACCGCTTCAAATCCTCCATCCACAGTTAGTCTCTATCCTCCTGTCATCTCTTTCCACTACTGCCACGTGTATTTCTGACATAACCTAATAACAAATTAACTCGTTTCTAATAATATTTTGTTGTTTACAAAATTAATTTTTTACTCATTATAAGAATTTTCCACAAAAAGTTAAAAAACACAAAAGTATGATTCAAAATATATTTTAAGAACAAATGAAATAGAAAAAAAAATGTATGTCACACGAATACTTTTGCTTTACGGTCCAAGTTACCATGGAATAAAACTCCCATATAACTCGAATAAAGTACTATTGTCTATCAATTTGCATGCATAGAGCCATCTTCTCAATTCCAAAACTTTCTGCTATGGGGCTATAGTGTGGTTTTTTTTTATCTGAGAATCGGGATAAAGTACTTTAAACATATATTCTATTCACAATCAATTGTATAAAAATACATTGAAAAAAATGAAAATATCCATTAATTTACTTTACCTAGAGTAAGCAAGAGATTGATTATTGCTTGTTGATTCTTTGAGCTGTCTTTTGTTGCAAAATTAAAGATGTAATATGTTAATCAAAGTTTGTTACGGTTTAAGAAAAAGATGAATTGGAGAAGAAAAATAAAGAAAGTTGCTGTTGACACGAAGTACTATGTTTTTAGATTTTTTTTTTTTTTTGGGATAAATCATAAGGATAAATATGCCATTGGAAATGAGTTAATTTATTTATTAAGTTATTTCAGGAATACACGTGGTAGTAGTGGAAAGATGGGACAAGGGAATAGAGACTAATCGAGGATAGAGAATTTGAAACGAAAATTTATCAATATATTAATTTAGATTTTTAGGTTGAACACAAATTTTGTCTTAACAACCATAGGCTAGCATTCAAAAAATACATAGTAGACCCAACAAACATTATCCAATCAAATAATTCATCAATTAATCATTATTAATCAATAAATGATAATTGGTGAATAAGATAAAAGAAATAAACTTTATGGTTACAAATTTTAGGTACTTAATATACTATATTAGCATAAATCTTTTCAATACACATAAAATATTTGTATTTGATATTGATAGCATTATAAATGTTATTTATTTATATTTAAATATAAACAAAAGTTATCTATTAATTATATAAATACTCGTACTTGTAAGTGTATATCGTAATCACTCTAAGTTATTATTTGTAATTTTATGTATTACCTTTTTTAGTTAAAGTTTCAAATAAGTTGAGCTCAAATGTGTATTGATATGTATACGAGCTGAACATATATATCTAACGAGTAGAAAATAAAATTGATTGAATGAAAATTCCTCCTTCGGAATACTATCTTGAATTGACTATTTGAATTTCGTATATATCAAAATATTGACAAATTTACTAATTTACTGATTTTGAATTTTCAAAATCAATTCAAAATTGCTATGTACATTGGTCTTTTTTATTATGCTCACTCCTATTTGGAGATGGGAAGAAAAATAAAAAATCATATATCAAATTATTTTTTTACTCATAATTTGAATTTAAAATTCAAGTTATAATTTTGTTGGAAAGATATTTTAAATAACAAAAAAAAAAAAAAATCATTCAGTCTGGATCTTCTCTTATTTTATTTCCATCAAATTTTGGATGAAAATCAAACTTGTACAAATAATTAGTCCTAATCTAATCCCTCATTTTTTTCCACCTTATCCTTTCCTTTCCCACCTAAAAAATTAATTTAAATACAAATAACTCTACTTCTTTATTCATATCCTTTCCTTTCCCTCCCATTTCCACAAATCCAAATTATGATTAGTTCTTATCCATCCAAACATCATAGTTTCTTTTTTTTTTTTTTTTGAAAACGAAGTATATACTTAATTTTATTCTTTAGTTGACCCCTTGTGACAAAAATGAGAACTAGACGAAACACTAAAGTTACAAAGAAATCAGGACAATTGAAATTCCATAGCACAACAAGACACCATGCCATGGCCAGTCAATTTTGTCAAACTCAAATCCAAGCAAAGGTCCATGTCCCGTACAAAAGACTTTTCGCTCAATCCAAATTATTAACCTTATTTTATACAATATTGAATTTCATAAACCCATAAAATTTGACCAAGTCTCTATCAATGAGTCTAAATTTCATTAATTATCTTCTAGATATAATTCAAATGGCAATAGCTAAAATTCATGGCATTCTACCAAAAGAGAAAAGCTTAACTCATACTAATACGCGTTTAAACAAATTCTTAAAATTTTATTCAAAATCATACATGCACCATCATATCTAAATTTACCCATAGAATTAAATAATATAAGTTTTTCTTTCAGTTATATCACCAGCACAAATTAACATAAATATGATTCTATTTGTTAGTGTGACTATCAAAAAAGATAAAGGAAAATAACACTTTAACATAGCCGTGAAAAATCTTGAGTTTGTTTGCATATTAACATTATATTTCGAAATAATATTTAATGATATTATTCAAATGCATTCTTCAATATTTTTAATAACATTTTTTATCTCATATCCATCACATTCTAAAAAGTATTACGACGCACACTATTTTTCAAAAATATATTCTTTAAAAATATGTTAAAAAAATATGGCATTGTTGAATTTTATCTATTTATTAAACTGTTTTTAGTTGATGTTCAACCAACATTGGGCCATGCCACCGCAGCACTGAACAGCTCACCCTTTAATCCCATTTCTTTGTATTTTCTTTGTACTTGCTTTCTACATATGCCTCTAGTCTATGGTCCTTCATTTTTCAATCGCAAAGAAAAGTAGTTGAAGAACCAAGTATTCATTGCTACGGAGACAGAAAGATCAAAGAAGAAGACTTCAATTATCAGGAGAGGAAAAGAAAGAAGATGGGGGTTTTAATTGGGTCAGGAGCAGGAGGAGGAGGGGGGTGGTGCGGATTTGCTGAGCGAAAGGGCAGCCACGATGAGGGAATCGCTGCTAAAGAGTCAATCCATCACAGACAACATGGTTTCTATCTTGGGCTCCTTTGATCACCGCCTTTCTGCTCTTGAAACAGCCATGCGCCCCACTCAGGTACTTCCCATTAATCTCTCTTTCTTTTCTCTTCAATTTTTGTAGTATCCCCTTTGTTTTTTCCTTGCATTTAATGAGAATCCCATGTTATTTCTGCTTGGTTCTCGAGCAAAATGAATGGATACTTGAAAAAGAAGTTAAAAGGGGAAGAAAACCAGTTTAGAATTTTGGATCTACTTTCGTGGGCTCTGAGTTTGGTGGTAACTAACGTTTCTTGGGCTGATGGGAAAGAGTGGAAAAAGAAAAACAAGATAAACATTCTGCGTTTGGCTTAAATTGCTTATTTTTGGTTGCTTTAGTGAAAATAAGGAGATTGAAGAAAACATACAGCTTTTGATTTTTGCTGTTTTTATGCTTAAACAGTTGAGTTGACTTGGCCCTTTTATTATCTTTATAAGGAAGTAACTGATAAGGTTTTATGATTTACATACCGGATCTGTCTTCTTCTGTGACAATTTTTTTCTGGGCAAAAGAAGTTTGTGTTTTATGGTTGTTTTAAATTGTCCAAGTTTGGCTCTTAAGTTTTATTAACTAGTAGTGTTCAATTTGAAATTTTTGCAGATTAGGACTCACGCTATTAGGAGGGCTCACGAGAATATTGACAAGACTTTGAAGGCTGCAGAGATTATATTGTCCCAATTTGATCTTACTCGTCAGGTCAGGTTATTCATTATTCAAGCTTTTGATAAATAAACTTCAGTAACTCATTCATTATTTAGTGGCTTTTGTCCTGCTGCTTGATGGAATTTTGACATGTATGATAACTTTGATAATATTTGGATGTTTAACTTTTTCACTTGAGTTGCTTGCCACAGCATAATGGGTGTTATATCTTTGTCATGTCAAAAGTTTTCTTGTCAAACTTATTTTGTTTGTTTTTAAGTTCTTACCATTTTTGGCATGTAATTACGTGCAGGCAGAGGTTAAAATACTTAAAGGACCACATGAAGATCTTGAAACTTATCTTATAGCAATCGAACAATTAAGAGAAAACATTCGGTTTTTTAGCAGCAACAAAAGTTTTAAGAGCAGTGACGGAGTACTCAGCCACGCCAATGGTTTACTTAACAAGGCTATTTCAAAGCTGGAAGAGGAGTTTAAGCAGCTTTTATCATCTTACAGGTTACTTTGGCAGTCTTAGTATTTATGTGCAACTTCTTGTTCCAAATAATTTCCTTACACGGCGTTGTAGAACATATTTTCCCTACTGTCTGAGTTCAATGTGATATGATATTGTGATTACCCTTTTTTATTTGTCAACTTTGCAAATCTTGTATTTGCCGCTTAGTTTAGCTTACGACTGTTTTTTTTTTTTTTTACATGTCTGTGGTCATTTGATGAAGAAATATATTTATCTATGCATAGAAGGGGAGCCTTGGGCAATGTTAAAATTGCTGAGACCACTAGCTTCATCCAAAAGTAAAACATAGGTACCTATTTTGAATTGAGGAAGCACTTGGAGATTAATTTTGTCCATATATGTTTAGGTCACTCCAGTAATAAAATTTTTTGATCTTGGTCAAGGATCAAGCAGTGGCCTTGATTCCTTAGCTTGTTTGGTGCTTTAGATTTTAGTGATTTATAAGTAGCTTTGCACCTGCTAATAAAACCTGGGGTTAATAGTTTTTTGGCTCCAAGATTGCTGCGCCATTAAAACTGAGGTCCTCCGATCCAATCAAGCTTCCTTAAAAAACTATTTTTCAGCAGTGTTGTGAAAGAAAAATTTTGGCTCTTTAATAAGATGTCTAATCATCAATACATCTGGACCTTGATTTTATTGCCCATGACTCCGAATGTGGCACTAATATGCTACCTTACTTAGTCATAAAAATAACCACAACTAAATTCAGCCATTGCACCTTTTGCTGTGAATGTCTAAGCTCCTCTGAATCATTCATATAACACAAAGCCTTGAAAACTCGTATTTCATGGTCTTGCATTTCATACATTTAATGCAACTTATTACATTTTATTTTCAATATTTGGTTATATTAAATGATCAATTAATTTCCCTTTTTTTCACGAAAAAAGTAAACAAAGTTGATCCTTTAATCATCTGATTTTGCTGCCTTTATATCTCATTGTTTTATTAGAGCTTTATCTGATTAGGTTTCTGCTGGCCCTAACAAAAAGGTTTCTGTTTGAAACTGATCAATTAACAGTTTGTAAAGAATCCATAACTTTTAGCTTCTACAGTATTCATTTGTCTTTCTCACCTGCAATAGAAGGAAAAGATTCTAATGAAATTTAATCATTACAAGATACATGTGCTACCCAACTTTGATCATGCATGCACTCTTTTCCTGCCTTTTAATTTCATTTTTCAAGACGAATTTAAGCATTCTTTCGGTAACAATCTCTCAGACCTATTTTTCTTTCCTATCATATAAGTTGTATCTATTCTAATCTTAGTTTTCTTTCACAGTAAGCCTGTGGAACCTGATCGTCTTTTTGAAGGTCTTCCTAGTTCGATGCGACCATCATCTGGATCACCTGGTGATCAACCTGATGCAAATGGAAAGAATCCTTCACCGAATGGTCACCACAATGAGCACCTCAATGCAGAAAATGCTGTTTACACACCACCAACCCTTATACCACCAAGGGTTCTGCCACTATTGCATGATTTAGCCCAACAAATGGTTCAAGCTGGCCACCAACAGCAGTTACTGAAAATATACAGGTAAATTCCAGATATTTGAACTGCCTGATGATGCTGGACCAGGAGTTTATATTTCTGTTTGTAAACACATTTTCTTTTCGAGGAAGATATCTGTCTCCTGCATCAGGAAAGCCCTTTCTTTCTCTAACAATTTGGTTAGATATTTGGATTAAATTTAATGCCTTGGAGAGGGATATCTGACACCATCTCTTATTTATTAGTGTCCATCCACTCGTAAGTGCTGGGTTCTTTGCCAGTTTTAGATTTACAATTGACTGAAGTGACCTTGTAGTCTGTGGTGCATAGCTTGTATCAACAAGATGCTTAGGATTTTCTCTGATTCAAGAGGTGTCCTAGGAAACATTTACACATCGGGCAATCTTTGCATACAATGCTTGCTGGTTTTTGTGCTTCATATGCAGGAAGGTTTAATTATCATAGGTAAAAAATTTTGCCTTAGAAAATTTACATTATAGTTGGCTTTTATGCAAATTGAATTTGAGGTTGCTATTTTGTCTGTTATACGGTTGATTTTGCTTGATTAGTGGCCTCCTTCAGGTTGCTTTTTACAAGGCACACAATCTAATCGTAGAGGGATTAGCTTTCCCACGTGATTTGCTCTAATGTCAACATAGAAAAAGAAAAAAAAGAAATAATGAGTAGGTCTTGTGAGTCTCTAAATGATTTGCTGTTTTTATTTTTCCCTGCCAGTCAAGCCAGAAAATGTTAACGCCTTTATAATTTTGCTAGATTGGAATTAAACAAAGATTTTAAAAAGCATGTCCATTTGATATGCTGAGAACTAACTAGCATGGATTTCTAAGAGTGTTCGTTTCGGACGTCAAAAATTTCAACTACTTTTGATAGAGATTGTGAAGAGTTGAACTTGATCTGAGAAGTGTGATGTACTCCCATGGGGCCATTAAATATGATCTGCTGCATTGAGCTATTTTGTATAGTTAGGATAAACTATTCTTAGTATAGGCTAAGTTCAATGTCAGAAGCTACAAAATGTACATCTAGTTGATTTCAGTATCTGCTTATTAATCTGTTGACAGGAGTGGAAGCTTTTAATTGTTTTTTGACAATGAAGGGATAGTGTTCTGTGTATACATCCATTTTGCATTGTTGCATTGTATCAAATACTTTTAAAAGCATGTGCAATTGTGGGGTAGGGTATATAGATGCAAGGGCATGAAAAGGGATGTTGATCCATTTGTCCTGTTACACAGCTTGTAAATTCTTCAGTATGATCATCTGCCCTTATTTTGTTATTTTTTGCTTTACCTTATTCATTTTTATGATTTTCATGCAGGGATACTCGATCATCTGTTTTGGAGGAAAGCCTTCAAAAATTGGGAGTTGAGAAACTTAGCAAAGATGATGTTCAGAAGATGCAGTGGGAAGTTTTAGAAGCCAAGATTGGGAATTGGATTCACTTTATGCGGATTGCTGTAGGTTCTCTGTCACCATCTTTTGCATAGTTTTGGGTTTTGTTTGTGAGCTAATCATGCTTGAACAGGTCAAATTACTCTTTGCTGGGGAACGCAGAGTATGTGACCAAATATTCGAAGGCTTTGATTCCCTCAAGGACCAGTGTTTTGCTGAAGTCACTGCAGGGAGTGTGGCAGTGCTGCTTAGTTTTGGGGATGCAATTGCCAGAAGTAAGAGATCTCCAGAAAAATTGTTTGTGCTGCTTGATATGTATGAAATTATGCGAGAACTTCACTCTGAGGTATAAAACCAACCTTCCATCAATGGGTTCACTTGGCATTGTGCATTGTATACTGATTTATGTAGCTGTGCCCTTATTTTGATGTACGTTGGTATTTACTTGCATGAAGTGTCTCACGATGACATCAAACTGAATTGTCAACGGTGGTTGAGTTAATTCATATTACTAAAGTGCTGCTTTGTTTTGTCAGATCGAAACACTTTTCAGAGGTAAAGCTTGTAACGAAATTAGAGAGTTGGCCTTGGGTTTGACAAAGCGCCTTGCCCAGACAGCCCAAGAAACCTTCAGTGATTTTGAAGAAGCCGTTGAAAAGGATGCTACAAAAACTGCTGTCGCAGATGGAACTGTCCATCCATTGACCAGCTACGTGATTAACTATGTGAAGTTCCTATTTGAGTAAGTAACTCTTGCAGTTTACTTGACATGTTTTTTTTGTATGGCAGATGCATGTTCACCTACTTTTTCCCCATAATCACCACGTGCTTCTAGTTCAGAATTAACGGCTTATGTCTTTAGTTAGTAAATTATGAAACTGATGCTGGTGTTTCATCTGCTTTTCTGGAAAACATGCTAATAATCCCAAATACTCCCAAGTTCTGGAAATTCATGGAAGAGTCTATGTCCCAATAATTTAATAAATCTGAGAACCTGATTGGGTGAAGTATTTTGACCATGTAGATTAGTATGAAGATATCTATCTGATGTTATTTCTGTAGATGACCTAGTCCAGAGCAAGTTCTGTTTAGAAACACTATCATGTTTGGTGCATGTGGTGTGATAGATAGACCGGAGTAGAAAAGTCAATCTACGCGAAGATAATTTTTTTTTAGAAAAAATTTTGTGTTTTCGGGAATGGAGTCATCACAAATTCAGTAATTTGAAGAATGACATGTTCTCAAAAAGGTTACATGTAATAGTAACAAATATGTGCGTTTGCTTATATCACTACTGTGTCATCCTGAGTAGTGTGAGGTTGACTAAGGTAGTTTGGCCCTCTTGAGCAAATAATTTTGTGGCCATGGAGAAATTGGTTTTTCATTTCGACTGGACTTTGTTAGCATGATTGATCTGACTTTGTGAGATTAATTTTTTCAGCTACCAATCGACATTGAAGCAACTTTTCCAAGAATTTGAAAATGGAGATGGCTCAAATTCTCAACTTGCTGCTGTAACAATGCGAATTATGCACGCTTTGCAAACCAATTTGGACGGGAAATCTAAGCAATATAAAGATCCTGCTCTTAGTAACTTGTTCCTTATGAATAACATTCACTACATGGTCAGATCCGTGCGCAGGTTTGTCTTCTGCACCTATTTGTTGTGTTAATTTTGTAGTAGTAATATATCTTTATGAGTGGATGGTTATATTTTTCTTGATTCTAGGTCTGAAGCCAAAGACTTGTTGGGCGATGATTGGGTGCAAAGACACCGGAGAATTGTGCAGCAACATGCAAATCAATACAAGAGGATTGCTTGGGCCAAGGTCTTGCTCGTCACTCTTATTAAGGATGTGATTTTGTCATCAACTTATTCTGATTTACTTTTCCTGTCACACTGCTTGAAATCATTCCTATTCATGACTCTTGTCTTAAAATTTCTATATTTGAAAATTAGGATTTGTGCTTTCGTTGGATTTTCTTTTGATTTAATCTGACAGTCTTACAATTGTTCCTTATGGGTCCAAATATGAATGGTTTTGTGGTAAAGATTTTTCTTGGATGCTAATCTAGATTAGTCTTCTGTTTATAAAAGCTTGGTTTGTCATTGGTCCTGTCAAATTCAGGTGTTTTACTGTTAGGACAGATTATATAATAACAGGATTTGGTTTAAGATAAATGTTAAGTTTATGATTACTATGATTAGAAGATGGAACGGTTTGATCCATCAACAAGCACTCACTAGTAAGTTCCCTGTAACATATCAATTTCCCAATTTATTAGATTAGGATAATGCTAATGAGCATTGATTTTAACATCCTAAAGCCAAGGATAAGTGTTTAGGAAATAATATTGGTCCAATAGAGCATTTGAAGTTTCATAAACTCAAGGACATGGAAAAAATGATGCATATTGGTATTGTTATTAGTATCTGTACTAAAATTCAGATTTCAGTCCTTTGAAATTATGATAATCATGATATCACTTCTGGATTGTGGGAGTTTTGCTAATTATGAAATTAGGACAGCTCCACAAAGCTAGTGTATGTTCATATAAGCTGTATTTTGTTCAGAAGTATAATTTGATTTCCTTTATTCTGTAGATTCTGCAGTGCCTCTCCATCCAAGGTCTTGCATCATCAGGGGGTAGTGGTGTTAGTGGCGTTAGTGGTGTTAGTGGTGATGGAGGAAATAGTAGTGGAGTTTCAAGAGCACTTGTAAAAGATAGGTCTGTTCAAGTTTTAATTTGTACTAGTACTAGTCTTGGGATTGTTACTCTTACAGTTCATCCAAACCTCTTTATCTCATGTTAAAACTGATTTTTTTTTTCACTAGATTGAAGACGTTTAATATTCAATTTGAGGAGCTTCATCAAAGGCAAACTCAATGGACCGTCCCTGATACTGAGCTGCGGGACTCTTTGAGACTTGCTGTTGCTGAAGTTTTGCTGCCGGCATACAGATCTTTCCTGAAACGTTTTGGGTATGTTTTTCTTGGTATCTCAAAAAAAGTATCCACATTAATAAGTGCTTGGTTTCTTGTTTAACTACTTTCTTATCAAGAATGATATCTTTTTTTTATAGAACCGTGTTATGGATAATTTCAAAGTTGAAATAATGGGAAAGCTATTATAATGCCTGGATAAACAATGTCATTTTTCTCAAATTAATAAGCAATTCCCCATCCAAGATGAATCAATTTCTTGATTCGCAACAAATAAACAGATTAGACTCAGTTCATGACTTGATAGATTAGATTAGATTCCTAGGAATAACCTTTCTGATGTCTTTCCCGTCTTTGCTGGAATTGAATATTTGCTCTTTGATGTGCCACAGGGCTTTGGTTGAGACTGGTAAAAATCCCCAGAAGTACATCAGATACACACCCGAGGATCTTGACCATATGCTTAATGAATTTTTTGAAGGCAAGACGTTAAATGAACCTAAGCGGTAAATTCATTACAGACGAGTCTTCCTAGCTTTTTCCTCCATCAAGATCTGTTATTTCTAGTTCCGGGCGGTTTTGCCATCACACAATCCACTGGTGGTTACATTCCACAGAGAGATACCATTTTCGTGTAACTGTTTCATCATTCCTCCGATTGCTGTAGAAATTGTTGTTATAAACGTGTAAAAAGGACGACATGCCAGATATCAAATATGGGTGCTATTGGTCTCCTCATTATTGTGTAAATCTTTTTTTTTTTTTTTTGTTAGAACTTTTGTCTTGTTGTCTTGTATAGATGAACCTTCTATGGAACAGATTTCTGTCAACGAATGTGAATCGTGTTATGATTGAACGCAGATGAAGCATAATGGCCAAGTACTTTTACTTCCACTTAGGCCTCTCAATGGATGGGATCTGGACCCGAACCGTTTATTTTTTTCGGGTTCGGATATAGAAATAATTCTGATTACCCAACCCGGATCTGAATTTTTTTATGAAAAAACGGGTCAGATATGGTAAAATCTATTCCGACCCGAATCTGGATCTGGTACCCGTTTAAAAATAAATAATAATTAAAAAAATATATATGTATTTAACATCATCAAATTTGTCAAAAACCTTGCTTCTCACAAATTTCTTCTGTTGATAGTCGACGCTATTCTCCTCTCACTTCCCCTTTTCACTCTCTAATCTTTTCCACGATTTCCCTCCCCCTCTCTCACTCCCCTTATCTCTTCCGCAATCTCCGACCGCAACTACTTTTGCTTCCGTCTCTTTTGGTAGTTTGCTTTTGCTGTGGGTGGTCTTGCAGGTATAAATTGATGAGTCTTTAATTTTTTTTGGTTTATTTGATTTTGATTTAACCGTTGATTCTACTCCTACTTCTTCGTTGTTAATTTTTGTGGGTTTTGTGTTTTATTCACTTCTGTATTTTTTAAATCACATTTAGGATTACTGGTCTTTTGAAGTAATCTTTTTAAGACTCAATGTACGTTTAATAATTGACGGTTAGCAGAAGAGGAGGAGGGTACATCCGAGGGGAGGCTTTTATTATATATTAGGGCAAAACGAAAGGAATCAGAAGAGAAAAAATGGTAGCGATCGAAAAAAAAACAGGGCATGATAGCCTATTTGATGAGAAACCTAACTTGACTGGCTTCCTCATTTATATGCAATTATTGTGGGTTGCGCCATGTTCAGGATCACTAATGGCAAGATGATTGTAATTGCGGTGTTAGAATTCCTGCAATTGTACCGATTTGGGATTATGGCTTTCAAGAAACCCACCGAAAAATTGCCTGCTCTTTCAAGCAATTAAGTAATAACATAAATAGGCACATATTCATTAGTGATTATTCAATCTAGTTTTTGATACCTATGTCAATCCAAAGAAACCATCTTACATGAAAAAATTTAACATGCATGTTAAGTTGTTGAAAATTGAACATGCAATGTTACTTTTTGAGGTTAAAATCAAACAATTACTCCTTAAATCGTGCTGAATTGTTGAATTTGTTGTTTGGAATATTGATGTTTCTTTTTAGTTTTTGAGATGTTCTAAGCAGAATGAATGGCTTTTACTTTTTGAATGTAATATTAATCAATTAATTGGACAACTTTTTGAAAGTTAAAATGATCTTCCGTATTATGGGAAGGACTTAATGTGAAAAGGCTTGGTTTTAGAAGTGGCTCTTACGCGGATTATGTTATTATAATAGGTACTGCCTTTTTGTCATTTTCTTTTTTTAATTTATGAGAATAGGTATTGTGTCCTATTCTTAGCCGTTGGAAAGTATCTTTGGTTTAAATAGCTGGAAGCATTGATTGTACTATTGGTTTGTGGGTTGCCTTGTATATATAATTGATGTCAGTTCACTGCTGCTCTTCAATCTGTGTTGGTTCATTAAATATTATATTTGTCTTTGATTGATTAATGGAAATAAAGTACCAATAGTTATGGGCTCAGAAACACAAGCCACTTATTTCCCTATTGTTTGATTGATGCAGTTGTTTGATATGAAGAGCTAAGCTGATCTCAGTTGCGAATTGACCTCCTCTGAAGTATTTTGAGTGATGCTGTTGCTGACACATATTTGTTCAATTGATACTGCTTGTTTGTGGAGTTTGGTCAATGTTTTTCAAGACTTGTTTATAGTGTTTTTAAGTTGGCTTTGGAATGATTGTGTATTGGAATGGCTTTAAAATATGTAGTATTTTTAAGTTGCTTTGTGATTGTGTGAACAATTTGGCAACTGGCTTTATTTTTTGCATTTTTGCAGCAGGTTATTGACCCGAATCCCTATCCAGATCTAGGTATTTAAATTGAACTACTGATTGGACCTGGATCCGAACATGGACCCGATCGGCCTGGACCCGATTGGACCCGGATCCGAAAAACAAAACTGAAGACCCGTCGAGTAACGGGTCCGGGTGTAGGATCATTTCACTCAAACGAGTCCTAGTTCAAAATATTCAATTTCAGTTCGAACCCGACCCATTGACAGGTCTACTTCTACTTGGAAATGCGATATTATTCATGACCGTAATTTGGAAGAAAACAGCTGATTCCATGCAAATGTTTATAGCTTTTTAACATGGAGCTTATTAGTCAAAAAAAAAAAAAAAACCCTGAGCCAAATTTTTTTTATATTTCTTGGTGAATTAACTATCAAAATTGTTTAGAGTTTTCCTAAATTGATAAATAAATTGTTAAAAAAAAAACCTTTAAATAATAGAGGCAGAAAAAATTGTAAGGCCTGGATTGCAATGGTTGACGGTGAACCAATGTGAATGGCTATTCTTATTTGAAGAAAATTTATAGGATTTGACTCTTCAAGCTAAATTCAATAGCTTGCGAGGAAAAATAAATACTTATTGACTATTGATTTTCAGTATAGGTTTCGTCATAACAAGAATTAAAAACAATTTTCTTTTCATTTGCTTAAAAAATATCAATATTTAAATAACTAACATTTCTTTTTTCTTCCAAAAGCTTTAACCACCTACAATTAAATTGTAAATTTAAGTTGATGCAAGTATGAGCCAGACATGGGGTGAGTGTGGACTGATTTTTTTTTTTAATAAAAAAAGTTCATACTGAATCAACTTTTTATATCACTACAAACGTAAAAATTTCTGCAGTAATTTAAAAAAAAAAAAACCTCCTTTAATTCTTCTGAGAAAACTGAATTATTATTATTATTTTTAATCTCCTCTTAGTTTTTTTGGGGAGTTTTGTTTCTATATAGGCAGAGAAGACCCACATCCTCGATGAACAGAGGACACAAAAACCAGGAGAAAATTTATCAAAGCAGAAGCAGTAGTGATTTGGAGGATTGAACATGATGATGAACAACTCCAAAACTTTGATCAAACTAAACCGGGTGACCCGGTTCTTGCAAATGGACAAGCTCTTGCCACGTGGTTCTCCATGTAGCCTCAGGACTTTCTCCACCCCTTCTCCTCAGCCTCCTCTTCTTCCCCGTTATGCTTCTTCTTCACTGACTTCTCTTTCAAGAACCAACTACAATTACAGTTATTCTTCTCTGAAACAATATTCTAAGTCTGAGCGCACCATGGAAAAGAATCCAAAAGGTGCATGCATGCACATGTTTTATCTTAATTTTTTTTTTCTTTTCTTGGGCTTTCTTTATCTGAATTGACTTCTTTTATCTAAAGTAGTTTTTTTGGGTGCGTTTGTGTTTGTTCTGTGCTGTGGTTATTGTCGGTGAAGATGCAGAGGAGGAGGCAATTAAGGATCAGCAGAGGGAAGGCTACAGCAAAAGTGCCTATGACCATGATCCTTCAAACCGTTCTTTTGATGATATTCTTCCTCACATTTTGAACCTGTAAGTTTTCCTCGCTTTCTCTTTTTTCTCCTTCATTTGATTATTTTCTTGCTTCCCATATCCGCTCTTTTTTTAATGATTGAACTTTGATCCATATTATGCAAAGTTAATGCCTTTCCAGTTCTAATAATTTCCAATTTATGTTACAGGACAAATATTTAGGCGTTGCTGTTTATCTTCTGTAGTATTTTATGTTGAATTCTAAAAAAACTATAATGATTAGAAAATTTTAAGTAGCCTGATCATTAATTGTCAGGAATTGACTATAGAGTATAAAGAATAGTAGTTGCAACTGGCTTGAGCTGGCTTTGGTTGATGATAAAACAATTGGTGCTATATAATGAAGTATGGGAGAAATAAATTGTTGTATTAGTTTTTTCTTTTTTTAAGTTTTACTCGTGATAGAGTTTAATTTTAGAAGTGACATGGTCTGATGGTCATGTATTCAAGACAAATCTGTCAGCATTCTGCCTTGTTATGGAGAGTGCTGCAGAAGAGGAATATTATGCAAATTAGCTAATGTTAATCGAGGGAAGTCATCATGTACGATAAGGGGACTAACAATTACAACATGGGGGAAGTTTATAGATAGAAGCTCTATATTTGGATTGACTTGGTTTAAACAGTCAAGCAATTTGGATGTTCCCAGAGGATTTGTCTAAGATTTAAGGACTTCAGTGATTAGCTGACAAGTAAAACCGTTGCATACAAACAACTTAGTAGTGAGTTTCTATGTAACAGACAACCCATATGGCTACAATCATGAATCTTCCAATCTGTTTTTGTGAGCTATAAGAGGCATTACTTTTTTCTCTAATTCTGATCAGAAACTGACCACTTTCGGAACTCGCAAAGAGTAAACATGTTTTTTCGTCTGACTTTCTTCATTTGTGGAGAGAAGCAAGCTGGCTTTGCCCCAGCTACCGCTATCCTTGGAAAGCATAAGAGCTACCGAAGTCCAGGTTTGAACTTGAGCTTGCCATTCAGAGGTTGTCTCCTGTCCCATGCATTCCAACATCTCCCTACTAGTGTTTGAAATTCTGCCGTAAGTCCGCCTGTCATCAACTCTAATATTTAGTGTTTGTAGCAGATAAGATTCAAACAAGAGCAGCGATGGAACGAAGTAGCTCGCAAGAGGGAACTGGCTTCCCTGCCTTGTGACAGGGCTTTCCATGGAAGGAGCCCGAGTGAGAGCTATGTAGCAGGGTCTAAATAGAAGCAGAACGTGAACAGTGATTGAACCAATGTTGGATGATAATATTAGTGCCTGTATAGAGTTGTCATGTTTGATAAGTTACCGTAACTTGTAGCTAGAGCTAAATTTTAATATGTTATGTTTCTTAAATAGCGCATATAGATCTTGTTAAGGCAGTTTTATGCTTCAGAAAAACATGAACAGACCTTGCTGCATGATTCACATGTTTTCTTGTTTTTCACCATCATTAGCTATCAGATTTCATGTCAAATTAAAAATTCTGAATTTTATTGCTTTTTCAGAATGAAATGCAACAATATTAGAGGCTTATCAATTAGTCGTTCATCTTTAATTTCATTTAATCGGTCTTTCATCCTGAACTTTGATTCAATAACCTTTCCGATTGATTTCAGCTATGCATCCCGTGCCACTCCTCGAGATTTTGAAATCTATTCTCCTGATGCAACCTTTGAAGACCCACTGATGCGTGCTCAAGGGTATGTTTTGACAGCGAGGAAACGATTTATCTTTCTGAAACAATAGGACACTTCGTGTTTCAATATTCCAGTTACCAAATATTATTGCTTATATTTGCAAATGAAAGTTGACTTATTCAAAAGATATTTATCATTAGTCTTCATGCCTAGTTGATTGCATTCCAAGTTTTTTTTGTTCTTGCTTTCAAATTACTGGCAACTGGATCTACATCCCTTTGTTTGAGAAAAGAACATTTTTGTTGATCTAATTTGATATCTTCTAATCCTTTGTTGAACATAATGCCTTTTCTCCTTCTCAGTCTACTGTTTTCATGAATGAGCTCGCAGAATGATGTTTATGTCCACGGTTCTCTCATGTGTATTTCACACTGATTGCAGGATAAAGCAGATTAAATCAGCATTCTATTCACTTTCCAAGGTGTTCCCAACTTCCTTGCACAGATCATTCTTATGTCATTGCATGCATGATACCTCTATTATAAATGTGGTAGAGTTCTTATCAAATGCATTGAGACATATCCTGAAAAATATGATGCATTCAAACATGGACTGTCCATGTTTTGGACTCTAGTTCACTTTTAACTTGTAAATATTTTAGGGTTGATGTTTTTTCTTTGACATTCTGTGGGGGGAGAAAAGCAAATCCTTTCAACCTTGTTTATTTTTGAGCTATACATGGGATGAGTACCTTCTGGAATGGGGCCAGTACAGTGCACACGTAATGATAAAAATCATCGACTTATCTGATTAGTCTAAGTCCACTCTTCTTTCCTTTTGGTTGTTATACAATATATTTAACACAATTTGCTCTTTATATTTTCAGGTTTTCGGTGAATCAAGAATTGTAGAATACAGCATCAAAGAGGAAGTAATTTCACCTGGAAAGAAGGTCCAAGATGCAGCTTTCTTGCCCACATCACATGTATCACATATAATTTGTTTAACCAGTTTCATGCAAAATACTTAACCTTTGCCTAATTGATTCAGATACTTATTGACAACAAGCAATATTACAAGTTTCTGGGGAAAGATATAAATGTGATATCCCTTATCAGGTTGCACCTAGAGGATGGGAAGATAGTCCACCATGAAGATTGGTATGCCTTTATTCAGCACAAAATTTAAATTAATTTAACTTAGATTTTAGTTTAATTACATCCTTTAGGAACTAATTCACATCTAAGCAACATTTAGGACTTATTGATTTCCCTCTAAGTAACATTTACCTGTTCTTCTCCTCATTTACTTGACATTCCTATACTAAATGCATGCAGGTGGGATAAGAAACCTCTGTGGAACAGAGAGACAGTTCGGCTGCCGCTGCTTGGGCGGATCACTGAAATGTCTCGTCATGCCGCAATGTTGGCAACTCATGCTTTAATGGGATTTGGTAAGGATCCAACCGTGTAACTACTCGTTGAAGTGTAAGATGCATTATCTGCTTGCTACCATGGAATGATTAGGTACTTCGTAATACTTACAGAATGATTAAACCTTTGCTAATAGATTGGAATTTGGCCAGCCATCATGGACTTGTAATGAGTTTTGAGCTGAGATTCACTTACCTAAGACTTTTGGTAATGGCTTCAAGACTAATCGTCTGTAGAAAGTTATATAGCATCTGTTTTCTTTGCAGGAAAAAAAAATCATTGTTAGTAGGCAATTTTAATATCTTTCTGTGCGAGTAAAAAGGCTAATTGTTGAACAGACTCAATTTTGTTGAAAGTTACGTGGTTTCTGCTGTATACAACTCAGCAATATGGGCCTGCCCTTTGGGTTTGTTTAGAGTTGATCCGGCAAGAAAAGCCTCTTGAGATTGTATTTTCTTTCTTGTGAAATCCTGCATAGCTGTAAGCTTTTCAGAAGGCCCAAAAGGTCCCTAAGGAGATATTGGGCTGTGATTTTTGGGCCCTCGCTTGATGCTCCACATCCATCTCAAAGTATTTGTTCCCCAATAGAGCTATAACCAGGGAAACACTTTACTGACCCAAAAAAAAAAAAAAAAAAAAAAAACAGTGAGAATACATATTCTTTTCTTTTCTTTTCTTTTTGATTTAATGATTACTCATAATCAGGGTGGAAACAAAAATATAGTGGCTACATAAATTATCTACTAAATTGGCCTACATCTTTCTCCAGTTCCACTCAAGGAGCTAAATTTGTATTTATTACTAACTTTACTACTTCAGCAAGTAAGACAGCTTTAAGGAATAGAATGAACTTTGAGCTAAAAGCCCTGTTCGCTGGGCTTGCTGGGACACAGAGGAAAGATATACCACACTCAAGCTATTTATAATTAGGCGAAATCAATTTAGTCCTTGTGATTAATTGTTAGCTAGATTCTCAATGACACAAATTAAGAGAATAATAAGTAATTCTACGGGGTGGTTTTAAGGGATTAGTCAGACCAACGACTAAAATTTAGAATACGATAAGAAAATAGGAAAATGCAATGATGAAGATTATTTTTCTTTTCCTAAAAAAATTATGCTCAAGACATCATATTATAATTTCGAATTCAATATTTTGATAAATTTCTAGTAACACGGTGACAACAGACAGGTATCCCATAATTTTCGTCTTCAATTCCTTTCTCCCCTCCTAATTTTAAGTGGGCTTAATTGTGAATTGAGATAGAACATCTAATACTTCAATATTAGGAATTTTTGCTGACATATTTTGTAGTTTATCTTACAGCAAAAACTATACCGTATCAGAAGACACAAGCACGCATGATAAGAATAAGACAGTAACCTCACAATGTTGCATGGGTTTTGACACCCATATTCTTCTCTCTCTCTCTCTCTCTCTCTGAGCAGATACAATGACTAAACAATCATTGGAAACAGCATAATACCCTTCCAACCATATCCAAAAATCTAACACAAAAAAGGCATTCTCGTCAACTTTTATGCTAGGGGCAGCGCCTCTTTTTGACCAAGTCATCCCATTCCAAGCTGCGCATATTTTGATTTTTGAACGATCCACCAAATGCATTATGCATATGGGTACGTAACAGCTGCCACTTGCCCCATCCAACCCCCTCCCTACTGGTGTATGTGCTTGCTTGTACATGAATCTTTAAACTTTAATTAGCTTCTCTGATGGTTGAGGCCGGGATCCCAAGGCATTCATCATGAGAAACACAAAAAAGATAGAAAAGAAGGCAAAAGATTCGATCAGTATTATGCACTCATTGATAAATTGATGGGGAAGAGTTTCAGATCCGAGACTTCCCTTACTTTCATGCAAAATTGCTTGTAAGTTGTTACAGAAAGAAAGAAAAAAGCTTTATGTAGATTGTGACCATATATAAAAGAGACCCTGTCCACTTCTGCCTTTCCCTTTTCTTAAAGAAAGTCTGCAAAAGATTTAAGTGTGGAAACTTTGTCTCCATGCCAAATCTTTGGTAAAAACCACCAGCATCATTGTAGTAAAAGAATTTCAAAAAGAGAGAGAGAGAGAGATAAAAAAAAGAAAAAAATAAAAAAGTTTCCAAGCGTAGAAGCTTGTCTTGGTTAGTCTCTATTACTACTGCAAAAGCAAAGAGAAAAAAGTTGCATTGCCTTTCAAAAGTATGTTATACAATGCTTTACTTTAGAGCATTAATTAATAAACACCAAAAAGAAAGAAGTGTTTAGTGCTTCTTTGCTTTTTGGTTCTCCATTCCTTTTTCTTCTTCCCTTTTTTTCCCCCAACTGTAATCATTTCTAGATCATGTTCAGAGGAATCGGAGATCACCTTCAAAAACGGCTAGCCCCAGTTCATAATTTCATAATTAATTACACTAATTTAAAGATTTAAACGAACTGATTTGCCACCTCAATCATTGGTTACAGGAGAAAGTGCTGACAGGATATATGCATAAATTTGATTGACTGCACAACAAGAAGATTAATCTTCTTTTATCAATTATCAACTAACGAAAAAGATTTTATCTTCTTTCGTGGTTTCGAAACCAGAGAAATTCTTCCTAGCTAGTGCCTATATATTTCAGTTTTATCTACTTTTTATTTGTGATTTCTGTTTAATAGCAAAAGGGATTTGTTGAAAGTTGAATTCAAACATTTGTCACGTATCGTCTTAAATTTTTTATATGGTCTTTGCTCTCTAAACAAAATTAATTTCTTATTTTGTTGTCTGAATACGTAATTGGAATGAAAATTTAACCAAAAATGTTATTAATGTGGTTATTTTAATTTCTCAAATGAACAAACTTGCCCTTCTTGTGAATTTTGAATTGATGGGAGTTCTTTAAAGTACTTTTACCCTAAGTTCTGTTCGTAAAGCAATTTGCGCCCAAAGAGATGCATAAAGTTTGAGATAAGAATGACGATTGCTTTCGTGAAAATGACTCCTCTTAAAAGTAATCAGTTTTTGGAGGGACAAACATTGTTGAAATGATCAAATAACTTTAAATATTTCTGGTTATTGTGACTGGAGACAATTATTAAGTAAAATTTGTCATGTTGGATTTCCTAAAGCCCTCCAACTAAAATTGAGTCTACCAAGATATTGGACCAATACATTACAGTTTATCATGACTTTTCTTAATTGAACATTTCTTTAGTTTCTGATCAATTCATTAACTCCTCGTGTTATATGCACACCTAATGCACTCGTACCTCCTACCAAAGTATAAAATTGTTCTAATAATAGTATAAAATATAATTCCTAATGCTATATCAAAAATTTCCTTCCTTATCACTCACTTCATAATGGGAACACAGCTCGAGGTCAAGTCTTCAAACGACAAAGGCCACCACTAATTACCATGCATGCTTTTAAAGGGTGAGTATGGTGCCAAAAAGTTTGCGCTGCCAATTAGAGGAGAAGTCTAGGAGTACTGGTCGTCTCTGGTACACCAAATCTGGCGGTGAAGATAAGTGTGAAAGAGTGTTGGATGAGATTAAAGAGATTACCAGAGATGTAGATAATTCAAAATATATATATAATCTTGAAGAGACAAGACAAGGTTGGAGCAACCTTAATTTGGAAACCTAATTTGGAGTCTCTTTACAAAGGGAAATTCTTTCCTGTCTGATTGCAAATCCTCCTTTTCTTTTGCCTTTATTGCATAAGCTTCGGAATTATAAGTTGATAACGTCTGTATGTTGAACTTGGGTCCAATTCTTGAATTTTGGGGCGTAAAAGTAAATTCAGTCTAATCTGTAGATGTATCATTCTTTCTCTTTTGGTGTTGGAATGGGGATCACTGAAATGTATGATTTTTATTCAAATTTTCTTAAAGATTTACAAATAAACTTGACGACCCATAATTTCTTTTATGCAAGGAAAGTCATTCAGTTCTACCAAGCTGCGAAGTTTACAAAACTAATAAAAACTTTTTCTTGTTTGTTAAATAATGTTCATAGTCTCAAATATATCATAAGAGTTATATTTGTCACCCCAACGTAATAAATTTTGAGCCGCCGGTCTCAGTTGGCCCTGAGTATAATTGCTTGAGGATTACTAGTTTAGTACCATGGAAGGACGGACTTAGGATAAGCCGCCTCTAAAGTTTTGAAAATTATATTAATTAACCTTAAAACTTTTGAAATTTTACTTATACTCTATTAAAAATAAAAAATTTGCCATCTAATGTATACATCTGTGCAAATTTGTTTTCTAAGTCATTAGTTCCTGCATTTACCGTGTACACTAACATGTAATGGCAAGAAACATAAGTACATGTATTACAAGGCAAATAGTATCTCACTCCAAATTACATTCTAGTAGTAGAGTTTTCTGTCAATAAATGTCTAACATGATATATCACAAGTCTGATCTCCCTTGCGTGTTGCGAACTAAACTTTCAAGGTACCCTGATAGATAATTTTAGTTTTTTCTCATGCATAAAGTTTGTGAAATGCGAAATACATATTATTGTTCCCAAAATATAGTCAAATTCGATCAGTATTTCCATGTATCCATTAACTACTCTAATAACAACACAAATAAAGGTTATGATTTCTTGACGCATCATCAGAAAATTTAATTAAGAGAACCAGGGAAAGCTATTCAAATTCTTGTTTGAGCAGCCAAAGCAAGTAAAAAGGAAGTCATATAGAGAATAGAAATGTACTTTATAGAGCTAAGTTTTAGGCCCCATTTTTGTGCTTTTAAGAAAAGATTATTCTCATCAAAACCGACCTTCACCCTCAAGCAATTTAGTAACATATATTCCCTAATTCGACTAGTGGTTCTAATCTCAATATCTTTTTGGCAAATGTTCTCCTGTACTAAAGTATGAAATTCTTAAACGTTTAAAGATTAGATTCGTCCTCTTCTTTATGCATCGATCTTCTCTTTCTTTATTTCAATTGTGTATGTAGTATATATTTTGGTCCTCTTATTTGCACTTTTCCTGTATGATGATTCAAAAATTATATGACCAATAATAATACATTACCACATGGCCAATAGTCAGACATAAACTCATGAAGCCTACGAAGGTCCGCTTGATAATAAAAATAACTATTTGCACTATAAATAGTTAGATGGCAAGATTAATTCAATTAATACATAATCTTTTAACTACTACATTCTAACCCTCCTAATACTTTTATTACCTCTATATTTCAATTACTATCTAAATACTAACTAAAGTATCAAAACCTCCCCGAAAAATCAAAGTGTCAGGATGTTTATTTTTAACTTATACTACGTATTTGAATATCGATTCTATGGAGTGTTCATCGGATTCAATAAATATTCATGGCACTTGGAGAGAATCTCTATCGGAAGATCAAGAAACTCGTTGCTACAAGCCAGATTACTTGAGCAATCACCCTTTTGGACACCATGGGATATTTATCTTTTTTTAAATCTACTGGAGTAAAAGGTTGGCAATACGCAATGATCAACAGAGGTCTTTGATTCGTTGAGCCTTTATAGTGCAGAATTTTACTAAGGAAGAGATGAGTGACAATAATAAGTTCGTCGAAACTACTAGGACAATATATGTATTCTCAGCCTTATCGTTTGAAGCCAAGTTTTGCTTGGCCGCCAGTGAGCAAAAAATCTGACGGCAACGGACCCTAAATGGATAACCAGAACAAGAAAACAACGGTTAAAAAACTGTTGCAATATCTAGCAAGCGTCCACCCCGGAAAGATGGGAATATACAGTCCTAAATAAGATTTTTTTTTAATGTAAAACTATGCGAATGAGACTTGTAAAACACAATTATTCTGCTGGTAAGTCAATATTCATGGACTTCTGTCGATTATCGTATCCTAATCTTTTGTTCCGACGTCTGACTTGGACTTAGTTTCTTCATCTTGCACTCATGCAAACATGCAACACCTACCATGCATATAGTTATAGATGTGTAATTAGTTACGCGAGTATTCTGGTGAGAGAGTAATACTTTACATTGTCACTTCATCTATTATCACAAACACTTTGCCTTTATATAAATGAACATATTAAACCTAAACAATGAGTGCATAACATCTGTATTTGTGTATGAATTTTAACGGCAATATGCAACTAATTGAGTTGGACCCCTTGAGAGAGAGAGAGAGAGAGAGAGAGAGAGAGAGAGAGAGAGAGAGAGAGAGAGAGAGAGAGAGAGAGAGAGAGAGAGAGAGAGAGAGAGAGAGAGAGTTGCCATCATTTCGAGTTGCTGATCTATTGCAAAAACAAAACAAAAAAGAAAAAGAAAAAAGACTTTTGGTTGCGTATGTAGGACAAAATGCGAATACGTAATATATGTAGCATATTATAAGAATAATTTACGAGTTATACATGTATAAGTAAAAAATTTGTATGAAGCAAGAACAAGAAAATTTTTAAGGAAAAAATATGGCATCATGCATTCTTCCTTTCCGATGTCCATCATCATTTATTACTAAGTAGCATTTTAATTATTCTACCTTTAGGTAAATTGCATGTCTGTCATCTTCTATATGTCTTAGGCTCACAATGATACACAGTTACACACTCATTTACCGTAGATCTCATCATATAGATAAGTTTGATAAAATTGTTGTGTAATTTTAGTTTCACTTATAACTTGTGTCTTGCGAAGCAGATGCAAAATTGGTATGTAATATCCACCATCATGAGTTTATCATTCCTGAAGTCCGACTATTTGTACATATGACTACAGTATGCATAAATAACCTTGTAAATATTTTTGGTAACCTAAATTTAATTTAGAAGTAATAATCTTGCTATCATTGACTGAATGCTGACACCTAGAACATATCACAGAGAAGGTGATTCATCCTCAAGTTTCTTTCACTTCCCCAATATTTTTTGGCTAGCGTTATTACCAGAGCAAGAATTTTCTTATCAGAGTAATTTTTACTCAAATGCTAAGATTATCCTTGACAATTACACACCATATATTCTTATAAATTATTTTAGGCATTATCTCTAATATAATCCTTCTTTTTGTCCTCTCTCTTCCTAATGATTTCTTTTCTCTCCTCATCTTTAGTTGATTCTTTCCCTCCCTCTCTCCCCCACTCTCTCTTATTGTGTATTTCTTTAAAAATTTTACAAATTTAGTTGTGCTCTTTATCATTTTTTATAATTCCCGTTCTTTAGCTCCAATTATACTTCTATCTTTTTTTTTGTGTTTGAAAAACTATTTTTAATAATAATTTTTTTACCTCAAATAATTAAACAATTAAAATAAAAATACCAAAAAAGCCTTGTATATAAATTGCCAAGTTAATCTAAGTGAAAACAATTAGTTTTAAACAATCGATTATCATATAATTAAAATAATCTGAGAAACAACTTTGTCATAATACATATCCACAATTGTGAAAAAAATTAAAGAACTTTAATCTTATACAACAAAATATTATAAATGTTTGTGTTTTTTCTTTTGATTAATATGCATATTGGAGTAATCATAGAAACCCAGAAAAGTCCTACACGTAAAACTAATAATTTAATGAGTAATAAAATTTCAAAAGTAATTATTTAAATTGGTTATTGGTGGTGTAGAGAAAACTAAAAGATACAATAAAGCAATAAAATTCATTGTAAGACACTTACTACTCCTCCAAGAAATAAATCAGTCAAACAACCCAACAAAATTTGTAAAAAGATGAGAACTTTAATATAAAATACAAACATATATAATAATATATTCCATAACTAAATTACAATTTACCATAAAAATAATGCAGAAATTTGTACAAACAGTAAGAGGTTACGCACTCAAATGTGCACAACAATTAACAATAAAAAAAGCAAAAATAAAAAATAAAACTTAGCGATATTGATGATAAAGAGGGAAGAGATGGAAAAGATAAGTTATTTATGTAATTCATTTTGCCAACAAAATCTTTGAAAAAAAGGAACATACTAAAAGGCAAGAATTGTACAAGTGAGATGTTGAAAGAGAGAGGAAAGGAATCATTAAGAAGAGAGATGATAAAGAGAGTGATTAAGAGAGATAAGAAAAAATTAATAAAAATATATGGGTTGACTTGTTAAGGGCAAGGTTGAAATTTGAGCAAAAAATTACATTCAAGAAAATTATAACTCTGACATTATCACCCTGTCTTTTTTTTTTATATGATTTGATAAGTTTGAATTACACTGAGAACAACTTACCATATAATTGCCCGTTCCATGAAGCTGTATTAGAGGATTTATCAATAGTGAAGATAGAAAAATATTGTTCTATAATGGAGATTGAACCCTCACCGACAAACAGAAAAGGATGAAAAAGGTAAGAAAATAAACCAGAAGAACAAGCCAACCGCAGCAACAAAGAAACAAACAAGTTATAAGATGGAATAGAAGTTACTAATATACATTGACTTCGACATGTCCCAAGTCCAACTTCATTTAAATTAAAAGGAAAACCTTTTGATCTGTAGATAGGAAATATTTGACCCTCACCCCAATATTAGAACAATTTAAAAAAAAATCGAAAATAAAAGAGAAAGGTTGAAAAACTGAAGCGAAAGCCTAACATAGAATTTTTCAAGATCAGTTAGCTTCCATTTTCACATCACTTGAACTTTGAAGATAACTTGCTTATCCACCAAATCCAAAATCCCAATGTCAGAAAATTGATTCTCATCTACATCATCTTCAGTGGGAACATTCAAATCTAGTGAGGCACAAGGCCTCCTTTCCTCCGAATTCTTCCCAGTTTCTCCGTCTTTCTCTTCACTATTGTTGCCATTTCTTTGTGATCCAAGGGGAGGAGAGCAAGCTCTTGAGATAGAACTGAAGCCATCACAACTGAAAATGACAATGGCATCCTTAAGAAGAATCAATTCTCCATCTGGAAGTGTAAGAGTTCCACTTTCAATAGCTTTTTTCATACCCTTTTGAGAAAGATAGTCAACTTGATCCACATCTTCCATGAAAAACACACGGCTGGGATTTTCATGCACTGCATCTGCAAATCTCTCAAAATAACTCTTTCCTTGTTCATCCCTTGCTCTTTTGTTGCACACTTCTTCGGTCGAATCAGCTCTTGTAGTTGATGAAAAGCAGCTAAGACCAATGTTGATGAAGCTATCTTCAGAACCAAAGACAATTCTTGCAAGCTCTCTGGCAATCTTCTCCTTGCCTTCATAATCAGCGCCTAAGAAAAACAACCATGTTTCTTCTCTATCCATTTTGCTCTTCTATCTTGCTTTTGTTGTTACTCTTTCCTGACCTGCATTGTAGGATTGTACTTGCAATCTCAGCAATATTTTCTCTCTGCCACGGAACTTTCTTCTCCAATGCATTGCAAAGAATCTTAAGATTCTCTGGATTATTCTCCTTGAACTTAGGCAATAAGCAGTCCATATCCCCGCTAGCTTCACTTGAGGAAGCTGAATTAGGACTTGAATTTGGATTAGATAAAAGGACAGGCTTGGTGTCTGGCTTGTAAGTTGTAAAGATTTTTGGTTCAAGTGCTCCCATCTCACTTTCAGACAGGAAGAACTTTCGTTCATTAGGCGATTGATTTTGACCGTTAAGTTCAAAAATCAATGGCCAAGTGAGGAGACTTTGATGGTGCAATCTAGAGCTTTGCTTGTCATTTGAAGATATTGAAGCAGATGAACAAGGAGATGTTGAAGGAAACCTAGAGGCTTTCTCGAGAAAGTGAGGGTGCTTTTTGTGAACAGATTTGCAAATTGAGTTCCATTTCGTGCAGAGATCTCTAAGCTTGTCAAATTCCTAATCAATAAAAAAATAAAAAAGAGAGAGAGAAAAATGTCAAAGTGGGAACTTAATATTTGTAATTTAGAGTTAATTGAATTCAATGGCATTTTGATCAAGAAATGAAACCTGATCATTGTGTGTTTCTACTTTTTTCTCTTCCTTGTATTGTTGGAGCCATGAAGGCAAGCTTGAGCTTGGAGTGTAAGCGGCATATTTCATTGAGTCACTTTCAAGAGGACTTCTAGCTATGCTTCTGGCTTCCCTTTTGAAATTGGCCACACAATCTGCACAGCACGTCAGGTGCTTCTCAGCTCCTGCTTTACTGATCAACCAACTGGACCCCTCTACAGGTGCCTTGCTTCTGAAATGATTGTCGAAATCGCTGGACCAGAAATAAAGAGAAATTTTTTTAAGTGAAAAAATGATTAAAAGGCTATAGATACCTCATTTATCAAAATTATCTAATAAAACAGGTTTCAAGAAAGAGGGTTACTTTTGCTTTGATGACAATAATGCTACCTAAAGTCCAAAATATCTGAAAGGGAAGGACTTAATTCCTGGCTATCATTATGATTATGTTGAATTAATGCAAAATGTGATCCTAAATCAGATAGTAATATGCTGAAATGATAACAAACATCATATATTTCCTTTAAGAATATAGCATTAGGTTTACCTCTCAAGGTTAAGGCTGAGTGCCAAACTTCCAACAGGAATTGTAAGAGGATGAAGATCCCAAAGAGTCTCCAAAGAAGGACGGCCAGCCTTACATTTCATGTAAGTTTGAAAAGTTGCAATTCCCATAATCCACAACTTTCCGCTATCCACAATTCCACATAAAAGTCTACTAAGCTCCATTATCATGCGTTCCACTGGGGAGTAAAAGCTAGTCCTTTGTTCACCATATTTTGACCAAAATTCTGAAACCCATTTAAGATCACCCAAATACAAAACAACCCCTCTGCTCAAGTAGCTTTTTACTAGTGACCTAAGCTCCCCAACTTTCTCTTCAAATTCTTCCCTTGTAATATTCCTCAAAGTAAAAAGTGGGACACTAATAAATTGCACGGACCTCATTTCCCCTGGAACATTTCCCTTGTCGAATTTATCGATCACTCCTTTAATTACACTCTCTGAAGTGGCTAGACACTCCCCTACGATGACTGTGTTTTTGGTTTTCTTATTCATCATTGCACTAACAATACTCATAACATCATCATCCCGTACTTGTTCACCGGTTCTGCTGAATGACAACCTAAATTGACTCGTAGATAATGTTTGAGAAGAAATGCAATTACCAAGAAGTAAAGGTTTAACACTTTCTTTACACTCGTGAGTACTAACCGCAGGACTATTGTTATGTGATGCACGAATATCCAAGGAAACTGCTTCTTCTACCTTGTTTTTCACTTGAGTACTCGAGAAACCTGCTTCTCTCATGACTCTACTAACACTAGGGTCATCAAGAATGGAGATTACAAGCTGTTCTATCTCTACTTTGAGGGCTAAAATGGGCTGCTGCTGGTTTTCTATGGAGCCGCGGCGTTGATGAGCTTGTGCACGCTTGAACGCCGCGACTAAGGCATTGGAAAGGGAAGGGAGGTGGGAGTGAGGGCCTAATAGAGGGCTAGATGTAGATGTGGGGAGACGATTGAGTGCAACATTGAAACAAAGCTCAAGGGCTTTGCATTGGAGGGGATGAGAGTGGGACTGAAGGCAAGCGCGGCGGAGTAGGCCGATGGAAGAAGCAAGCATGGCACTTGCAACATGAAGAGGAGTGACTTGAGCATGGCCTCTCCTTCTAGCAAGGCTAACTGCTTGTTTCACTATGGTTGTAGCTTCAGTTGTTAGGGACTGTTGGAGAGTGTAACCTCCAGTTCTCATGTTGATTGTGTTTGATATATGTTGTTTTTCTTTTGGGGCAGTATTCAAAAATTACGGTGTTGTAGGTTCAAAGATGGACGAGAAGAAGAAGGGTTGGTTTGTTTGAATTCATCAGGTAATTAGGAAGTGGAGGTGTATAGAGAGTTTGTTTGTACTGAGATTTTGTGGCTTAGAAATTTGGCAGTGAAGGGCTTAATAGGAGGTATGAAGTGGGATTGTTCCTTTCTTGTAGTTGTTGGTTTAGTATGTGAAAGTGGAAGGCATGTGAGACAAAGGTAACCTGTCTCTCCTTCCTTTTTTTTTTTCCTTTATTTTTTTGGTTAAAGAATTAAAGTTGTCTCTCTAACTTTCTTTCATAAGGATAAAGGTGGATAGATGATTAGAAGTTGGACTGGCTATCTTTTATGGAAAGTTTTAATAATACACAAGTTATAATTATAATGTGGGACACTAAATTTTTATTGTTGGTGACAAAGTTTACATTAACCTAAATAAAGTGAAAAACATGAGTTTATTTATGAAGTGGGATTTTATGAAAATCCCAATTTAGTGGGAGAAGGATGCACATCATAACTTTATAACAAGTTATGGGTAGAAATCTTAGCATGAATTTAGAATTAAAAAAATCAACTTTATGAATGAACAAAAATTTAATTCTCTAATTAGAACAGCTATGTCAAGAAATTTGTTTGGCAGCATGTTTAGTCCACTCATTTTGAAAAAATTTTCAATTTGTATCCTGCAAATATGAACAGAAGAAGAGTCACCACTATGTGCATATGATTGTTCATATGCTACACCTAATATTATATGCTAATAGCTAAGCGTGATCAACATCCAACAGATATCTCAATCACAACTTTCGCGAAAAGAGAAAAAGGTGGGAAAAGAGAAAGGAGAAACTACATCAATTACGAGGGATGAAGAGAGAGGCCTGAAAAGAGAGAGCGGACTGTCTGTCTGTTTGAAGGAATCTGGAACTGTGTGTTTTTGTGATGTTAGGAGAGAAAGGAATAAAGCATTTTTGGAATGATTGATAGAATAAAGGATTCTTAAACGTACATTCTGTATGCATGAAATCCATGAAGAAACATTCTACTTTGGAACTCCAAAAAAGATAAATTTTCTGTTACTATAAAAATTTGAACTGTTCCACCGCCTCGATTATGATAACAAATCTTGATTTGCTTAATGACTAGTGTCTTCCTAGCAGTTTTCCTTTTTCTTTTTCCTTTCTTCAAGAATATATGGCTGCGTTCAGAAATGAACAATATCCTCCCTATGATACTTCGGACTGCTAAACAAATTTGATTGTTGATTTTTCCTCAGGATGTTCATGGTCTTAGATACGAGGAGGTGGAGCGAAAGAAGAGGATAAAATTTCAAAATTTAAGGAATATTGAAGATGTAAGAGACTGATCGAAGTTTTAGGTTTCTTGGATGGTACAAAATTCCTTAATTCATGTCAAACAACATAAAAAATGAACTTAACATATCTTGATGGTATCATTGTATCCTACGACAGTACAGAGATCTTTATTTTTTATGAGTATGAACTTTAGACTAGAGAATTTAAAATTTTAGTTAAAATCCGAGTTTCAGATGATATGCAAAATTTCCTTCATAAGCTTCTAAACGAATTTTCTTTTTAATAAGCAATAGCCCATCCAATTTTTATAATATCTTATCCCATTTTGGTAAGCTCGTAATGCAGTTTTTCAAGACTTTGGACTCTTTGTTTGTTGTTTAGCTTGCATTCTTGGACTTAAAAATCAAATTTGGCAAACTCAATCATCTAATTATAATTGGTACAATTATCATTCACTTTTTCTGTTTGTGGATTTGCTTTGTCTGCAACTGGCCAGTCCTATAATTGTAGAAGAGCATCTCTTCATCTCTATTTCATCTAGACAGAACATTTCTTTATCTGAAACTGTCTATTATTTAATTGTTAACTACTTAATCAATATATTTTGGTATTGCTGCATTATACACTTTTCAAGATCTTCTCTTTCTTTTGGTAAAACTTCCCAAAAATTTCTGGTCTTGATCTCGTCACAGAGTCAAGTGGGTTAGGATTAAACCTATCAACCCAAAATTGAAGTGGGCTAAAAAGAACCAGCTGCCCAATCTAAAGTTCGATTCTGGAGAGAACTTCTTTCCTCTGACACCACACCACACCACCCCACACAAGTTATCGTTTACTAACCTCCAATAGCGACTTCAATCGAGCCTGCAAGTTGACACATGCGGCAAATGTCATGGGCCCTCGAAGCTTGAATAAAATTTTGCCTAGTTGAGAATGGGCTACTGTCAGTATTTCATGGGCACCTAATTGGTGAGCCCATCAAAATTTACAAAAACCTTGTGTTCAGAATGATCAATGGGTTTTTGCCCCAGCCAGATCCAGAGAATTGTATTTTTTTTTATTTAAGATTTTAAATATTTTTTGAAAAAGTTTTTAAGAATTTAAAATTTTCATCTCTACAAAATTTTATGAGAAGTTTGCATTACACTCTTTTAATATACTTTCGTCTCTGCAAAGTAATTTTATGGGTTCGTCCATGAATATGAAAAAGTTAGATAGAATAGAAGTCCCATTCAGAAATTTCTGTACTATACAGTCCTATTAAAAATTCTGAAGTCATATTTATAAAATAAGAAGAAAAAGAAAAATTAATTTTGCTACAATAAATCCCATTTTTCACATTGTGCAAAAAAGCAGAGATACTTTTCGAAAAAACTATCACAAAGTTTCACAACTTAAACTTTGATCTATCCCCAAAAAAAAAAAAAAAAAAAAAATCTAAAACCATTTAGATGGAGTGTTTTTAACAACATTATTTTGAAAAAACCGAACCATGATTTTAAATTACCTTCTCATCCCACACATACATTTTTAGAAAAACTTAAAAAAATGTTACAACATTATTTTTTATAGATACTCCAAAAAAACGACTATCCACAAGTTCTTATATTTTAATAGAAAATATAATTTCAAGAAACATGCTAACCGAATAAATATATAGTAAAAATAAACAAACCATCAAAAAAAAAATTTTTAAAAAGAGAAATAAAAAAGAAATTGGGAGAGTAAGTAATATTCAAATTGCAAACCATATATTTGGACAATGAACCGAAAAATATCACCCAAATTTCCTAGTTGTGTTTTCATAGTTGGCTGTCTTTATTGGCTGGCATTCTTGTATGATATATACATATTAGTAGCTGCTGCTGACGGTGTCGTTGCTGTGCTGCATCGCCGTCGCGAAGCGGGAGGAGGTCTCAAGTAACTTAAGTCGCCTCCGCCGCAGGCAGCTCCCAATCCGCTTCCCAAGATTTCTTGAAGGTAACAACTTTCCTCTAATCCTATCTATCACTCTTGGATTTCATCTTTTATTTTCTTATTTTGGGTCATCGTCGATAGAACATAAGCTCCTCAAGTCACTTGTCTTTTGTATATTTATCAAGAGGAGGGCAGCTTCTGGAGGGGTTTTTAATTTTCTGTCGTTTTTACGGTTTTATTGATAAGTCTGAGATGTGGGTTTTGATGGTTTCCTTGTTTTTATAATTGGAATGAGTTTTTTTTATCTTTGAATCTGTAAGTAGCAGTTGAGTTTCGGTGGTTATCTTTTTTTTTCCCCCCCGGAACTTTTGTTCTGTGATGCTTTTTTAACGGTTTTATTTTTTTTTTTGGGTTTAATTTGACGAGTGAAATACTTTTGCATTCGCTACTGCGGTAGTGGCAGAAATTGAGGGCTGGTTCTTGAAACATTACCCAAAGACAATTGGATGTTGCTTCTCATAATACAGAACTAGATTCTAATTTCTGATTACTTTTTCTTGTACCATGGCCAAAACAGTTCTTGATGTCATTAGTTCAACCTGGCTTGTTATTGCTGTGATTCATGATAAAGTCTGAGGATGTTTTTGTTTTTTCCTTTCATTTCCATGATTCTTTCACAGTGAAAAAGTAGGCATCTTTACAGTTATGTGCAACCATTCTGGGCACATTTGAAGGAAACTGTCAAAAACATACATCTGATTTTTTTTTCTTTGTTCTTTTTTTTTCTTTGAACGAATGTTAACTTTTTGATTTCCATCCTTATTAATTACTGTTGCATATAAACACGTATGGATTACTGCTTTTTATTCTGGCATCTTACAGAATGTTAATGAAACATCTTTCTACAATAGGAATGTTGTATCCATTGGATCATGAAAGATGTTTTTCTTCCTAGAATCGTTACAGCACGCTGCTTCTATTTGGCCTGCTGTTAGTTGCTTTATGACTTTCTTACCGTCTTGTATTTCAACGAATGCCTTATCTGCTAATGACTTGGGAATGTTTATTTTGTACTTCTTGGACATGCTATGTGGATAGGTTGCTTTGGTGCAGTATTTGCAATGGCTGACGGTGCAGAAAATGACAAGAATATCGAAATATGGAAAGTTAAAAAATTAATCAAGGCTCTAGAATCTGCCAGAGGAAATGGAACTAGCATGATCTCCCTTATCATTCCCCCAGGAGATCAAACATCTAGAGTTAACAAGATGCTGGCAGAAGAATATGGAACAGCTTCAAATATTAAGAGCAGGGTGAATCGTCAGTCTGTGTTAGCTGCAATTACTTCTGCTCAGCAGAAGCTTAAACTGTATAACAAGGTTCCGCCAAATGGGTTAGTGCTGTATACTGGTACTGTAGTGACTGAAGACGGTAAGGAAAAGAAGGTTACATTTGCCTTTGAGCCTTTCAAGCCCATAAATGCTTCTCTATACCTTTGTGACAATAATTTCATACAGAACCTCTAAGTGAACTCTTAGAATCTGATGAAAAATTTGGATTTATTGTCATGGATGGGAACGGAACTCTGTTTGGCACCTTAAGTGGCAACACCAGAGAAGTACTTCATAAGTTCACAGTTGACCTTCCAAAAAAGCATGGAAGAGGTGGGCAATCAGCTCTTCGTTTTGCTCGTCTTCGAATGGAGAAGCGTCACAATTATGTAAGGAAGACCGCAGAGCTCGCAACACAATTCTTTATCAATCCTGCCACTAGCCAGCCAAATGTATCAGGGTTAATACTTGCTGGATCAGCTGATTTCAAGACAGAGCTGAGCCAATCGGATATGTTCGATCCACGCCTCCAAGCAAAGATACTTAATGTGGTAGATGTATCATATGGTGGAGAAAATGGATTCAATCAGGCTATTGAACTGTCTGCAGAGATATTGGCAAATGTGAAGTTCATACAGGAAAAGCGCCTGATAGGGAAATTTTTTGAGGAAATCAGTCAGGATACTGGAAAATATGTATTTGGTGTGGATGATACATTAAAAGCCTTAGAAATGGGAGCTGTGGAAACACTCATTGTGTGGGAAAATCTGGATATCAATCGTTATTCACTGAAACACAGCGTTACCAGTGAGATCATCATAAAACATTTGAACAAGGATCAAGAGGCTGACCAGAGCAACTTCAGGGATGCAGTCACGTCTAGTGAATTGGAGGTTCAGGACAAAATGCCATTGCTGGAGTGGTTTGCTATTGAGTACAAAAAGTTTGGTTGTTTGCTTGAGTTTGTGACAAACAAATCTCAGGAGGGATCTCAGTTCTGCAGAGGATTTGGTGGCATTGGTGGAATCCTTCGCTACCAGCTTGACATGCGATCCTTCGATGAGCCATCTGATGAAGGGGAGCTCTATGAGGATTCAGATTAAGCTAAGTTATGAGGATCCAGATTAAGCTAAGTTATTCCGGTTCCTTCCAATATAAATTGAGAAATGCATGGTTTAAGGTCTCTGGTTAGTCCCATGAGTTTTGGAGGTTATACACAATTTTCATTAAAGAACTTCTCCATGAAATTGTTTACTTTTGATGGTCTGCACTTGGGTTGGAAAATTGCATTTTGCTAGAGCTATGCAAATTGGAGCTAGAGCTATGCAAATTGGACTTCTTGTTAAATCGTTTTGTAAGCATACTATCTGTGAGCTTGAAAAAGATAATTTAAATGGTTAGCTACAATAGCGTAGTGCCTTGTGTTTGGTTTATCATAATAACAAGACTAACAACAAGGACATAAAGAAGTTTTGTTAATTTCATGCAGTGCCTTGAAAATTTTATTCTGGGGATACAACTGGAAGTATTTGTACTCTTGGATAATATGAACACATTCAGGTTTTGTTAACCTGCTATAATGAAGTATCATGTCAGCTTTATTACTTAAATCCACTGATGCTACCTCAATATATTGTGGTTAGCATGAGAAATTTAGGTTCGTCGAAAAGGAAAAAAAATGATTTTTTGAAGATCTGAACTCAGCCATTGTTGCTATTCTTGGACCAATTCCTGCCAATTTCAGAACCAAGGGTTGCAGAGTAAACTAATTTGTATTTTACTTGTATTGATTATCCCTTAGATGACCTAGATATGATAAACAGTAGAAGTACTGATCCTTGAATTGTATCATGGTAATCTATTGAGGAGAAAATTCAAGAAAGTTCACCAAAGAGACCCAATATGTAAGTTGAAATCCAACCTTGACCCAAAAGCTTAGGCTAGCAGGTCTTGGGCCCTTAGTACCCTTTCTTTCTTTCTCAAGCAAATGTGGGAGAAACTAACCTACTTATGAACCTAATAGTTCTCCCCTTTCATGGGTAGACCCTCACATTGAAATCAAACTCCCCCTCAAGCCCACATTACTACTCAACACAAGCCCCCTCTTTATCACCTCAAACATGGACTCTAACCTCTTCTTATCGACCCCTAGCCTAACTCCAGGCTCCACAGTCCAACATCCAAAGAAGAGAACAACTCGCCGGTTCAACACCTAGAAGAAACTACTTGCCAATAAGTAGCCCAAGACATTAACCATAGGCTCTAATCCCAATTTGTTAGGAAGAAAAACCAAGAAAGTCCACCTAAGAGGCCCAATATATTAGTTGAAACCCAACCTTGAGAGGCCCAATATATTAGTTGAAACCCAACCTTGACCTAAAAGCTTAAATAGTAACTCTTGGTTTCTTACAAATGTATTAAGTACTCTTTCTTTCCTTCAAACCAATGTAACAAACTTACCTGCCCATGAACCTAACATAAACTAAACCATATGTCACAAGTAGATGAAGATATGGAGTTTTAATCTGTTGTCTAACTTGACAACTTTATTCCCAGAGGTTGGTTATGACCTTTGTGTTACTTCTGACAAAGGAGTATCCAAGTATGTTAACCCTGTGATTTCCAGTTTAGTTAAAGATTGCATTTTCCAGCCCTAGTTGCAGGTTGTCAACTGGGGAAAAAGTAGTATGGTTGGAGAAGGTTGACTATCCATGAATGTTGTGCAAGTCAACAGTTTTTTATTTTTCCTCCTTTTTTTTTTTTTGTGGGGGTGGGGGGAGGGGGTTAGGGGGGCTGGATTCTGGGTAGGTAGGGTATGGAAAGGTTCTTGTGGTTTCTATTCTAAGTTTATGTTTTGTGTGAAAATTTACTAAAAACACCCTTAATTTAATGTAGCAGGATTGAGAAGTTTTTATCCCATCTAATTTGGTGTAGTGCCTTATTTAATGAAGTTGGACACATTACTAACCTAGTTTGGTAATGTGGTTAAAGAAACTTGTAGATGAATACATACTTTAATCCACTTGTCATGTGTCTCAAAGAGACTTCTATTTCTCTCTAGTTTTAAGTACATAATGCAAAGCTGTTTATCAAATTTTGCAATCCCAATTGACGCGTTAGAGCATGTATTTCCTGACTTCAAAGGATCACAAGTTACCAAATTTCTGGTAAAAGCATACTGCAAATTCTAGGACGTGTTAACATAGGAATCAGGACAAGAAAGAAACTGCTTTCAAGCTAGAGCTACATAGAGAAGTTGATGTACGAAATTTCATAGCATTAAATATATAACATATGCTAGTTCCTCTTACTTGGTAGATTATCGCTTTATCTGTTGTCTAACATGGTTGTCAACCTAGGTTATATGAGTGATTGATGGAACACTGATTGTGCTATTAGCAATCAATCTCCTTGGGTTCTACCACTTATTAAATTAACCAGAAGCCTGTCCTAATGATAAAGTGGGAAGTTGGCATCAGTCCTTGCAGAAACCATAGGTGTTTTCTATTTCTTTTAACCATTGTTATTGTGTGGTGTACCTGCTGAAACTGTTAAGAGACATTCGTTGAGGTTCCTTCAATCATTGAAACATATAAAATGGACTCTAGAGATGAAAAGATACCTTTTGATGTAATATTTGATCATAGTACCGCCAAGAAAACAGTTTTTACAAATAAGGGCTTAAGACTAGTTGTAAAGGGATCTCTGAAGGGGGGTTGCAGCTTGGTCAAGTACCGAAGAAGGATTTGTACATGGAAGGAGGAGAATGAGTTACCTAAATTCAGCTTGAGTAGAAATCGGAAATGTGTTCAACTTGAGTACAAATCGGAAATGTTTTCAACGGCTAGGTGTACATTTTTCTCCACTTGGGTCTGGAAGAAATTATTGTGATGGCACGAAATATTTAGTCTGCTGCTTGGTGTACTTGTGTATTTGCATCCATGCTTTAAATGCATTCACGATGAGATAGATTTGTTGTAACTTCAATTATCCATTGTGGTTCCTATTTGGTTTCCTGTTGTAAATTAATGAGAATGCACCACTACAATTTGAGCTGTGTAAGCCATTCATCTGATATTAAGTTAAAATCCCTCAGTGTCTCTCTTGTACTTTGCTACGTTGTTAGCTCAATCCTACCAGTGTATAACTTCTGTTCTCAAATGCGATCATATCTGAGCAGAAAAAAGGCTATTCAAACTCTACTGGTTGATTTAATTCCAGTGAGAATCATTCTATTCAAGAGTGAATTTGGCCATGACACCCTTCAAGGTCAAAGATGTAACTGAAAATTGCCTATTTTCATTTTAAACTTTTGTGCTGGATGTCCCTGCCAACTTGCAAATGGTAGTTTGTTCTGCCAAATATGAGTACAGGGCATTGAAGATTACGGTGGTTTAGACTTTTGTCTTGGTTGCTCTTGCAAAAGTTTGAATTCGAAGAAAATTGACGTGACAAAGAATTCAATGAAGTCAATCCATGGTGACGACTGACGTCTTCTGGTTGTGGATGTTGTCATAGTTCTTGATTTACTGTTTTGTGTGATATGACTACCAACATATTTCCCAGGAAAACAATACGAGGTTTCTTTTACCGCATTTCTTAGGTGTTTGGGATTTTTCGACTACTAACTACTGCTGCTTTAATCTAGGTTTTGTTGCAAAGGGATGTACAACCAGAAATTAGTCACTGTTCCTTTAGTTTTGTTGTCCCCTCATTATTATTTTTTATTTCTTTTGGATACATGAGATACATGGTAATGTTTTAAATTGTCAAACTTACCTTTTCCCAGTCATACAGCAAATTTCAAACCACACATTATGGGTTGGCTGTCATTCTGTTGGAAAAATTTCATAGTCAAATCTTAGCAGATATGGGTTCTCTTTAGTTCCAGAACATCGTGCAATTTTTCACGAGTCATTTCATGTAAGAACTTCCCCCGAATGAAATGACGACAAAACAAAGAAGACAAAGGCATTTCCAGAGATCATTGTGTTTTGCTTACAAGATGGGGCTGAAATAGAGCGAAGTAATTGATGGTCTAATCTGGGTTATACTTGAATGCCATCAACCATGAAGAGAGGACCATGATCCTAGCTATCATCCTTTTCCAACTTCAGGCTGTCCATTGTACCTTCATTATTATATCCTACTCTCCTTCGTCTACAGTGAGGCCGAAACACCCTAATCCTTTCCCCAAGCCCCTCTCCTTATCCCCACCTTCCCTCTCCTTTCTTTTCCCTCTCCCTTCCTATTCTGATTGCTTTCTTGCAATTGCAAATTGTTCTGATTGTGAGATATTAGTGTTGCCATTTATCGCCACATGGACGCTGGCTATCATGATTAATCTGTTGCTAAAGAGATGTTCATCAGCTTGGTCGTCATGTTGTTCGGACACACTTTTTAACTCTTATTTCACCAAAATGTATCCTGAAAGTCCCTTCAATTAAGAAAGAAAAACAAACAAAAAGACTTCTAATTATCTGAAAATCTTCATTTTGCAAGCCTACTGTGTTTTACTCTTTGTTATTTTTTAAGAGGGGCGTGGAGTTGATTGGACGGAGATCATCAATGCACTGCATTCGTCTTACATCCTACGTTACCATGTGTGTGTTGAGAGAGAGATCAAAATTCATAATATTTGGTGTACATTGTTCATTTCTTGAGGCCTACTAATATACAAAATTTGAGATTATACAATGAAAACTAAGATAGTTCCACTATCCTGTCTCCTGCATCAACATTCTCCTTCTGACCAACTGGAGACAGTGGAGAAGAAGGAGAAGCGAAAGAAGAAGAAGCAGACAAAAACGAAGATTCATGGTCAGAACTAGAAATAGAAGCAAGTCCAACAAGTAAATCAACAAAAGCTCCAACTATAAAACCGTGATTCTTCTTCCCATTCATCTTCAAGTACCATCCAAGCAACTCTTCCAAAGATTCCCAATCTTTTAATCCATTTGTCTCCACCATCTCCTCCATAGACCTCTTGAAATCCAGAAAAGGATCCTCTGATTCCATTGCAAGAACAACACTTTCCTTCAGTGGAAAAACTTCATTAGTTTTTGCTGATTCGTCTAAGATAGAACTCGTCCCTCCAGGCTCAAAAAACAACCTCTCTGACCGTACCCCGCGTACTATCATCTCCAATGAGTCTTCTCCTGAATGCTCCTCGGATTCTGTTGAGAAACTGGCTGACTCCGAGGAGTTTGTAAACCAAGATTCATATGTTTCAATTATGCCTATATCCAAAGGGTCGAAGTAGACAGAGTTAACAGTCTTGAACATGTCATCCCCGGCTCGAAAAGAAAGTGTCTTGGGCTCCTTGCACGAGGGCCATTTTCCCAATGAATGCTTTGTTTCTTTGTTCTTGAAGATTGAAGGGATCAGCTTCATTTTCTTGCTTTCCTAAATGAGGTGAACTGAATTTCTTTCTTTATGATACCTTCTAGGTTTTTGGGATGTGTAAACTTGTGAGTGAGTGAGTATGTATGTATGTGTTGAATGAGGAGAAAAGAGAGTTGGTATTTATGATGATCAGAAGAAATAGGAGAGTAGGAAGGTGGAAAGAAGATGGGGCTGGTATGAACCTTCATGTGTGTATTTAATTGTAGGTTTGAAAGAATTTATTGTTATTGAAAGCATGCTTGCTCACAAGAAATGAACAACAATACGGGTACAATAATTCTTTAGTTTTGTCAACTAAAATTTGTTACTAATATTTAAAGTTGGTTTATTATGTAATCTGATTTGATGTGGCTGCCTGCTAAACTGCAGGTTTCTCTTGTTTTGTTTAGATTTGAGAATAGTGACAAGATCCCATGTTGGAACGTGGTTGGAGATTTTGTTCCAATTTTCCAACTTCCAACCTATGATTATACAGAATTTGCCTGAAACAAGTAAATAAAAAAAATAATTAAATTAGTTCACTATGTATTTTACTTTACTCCCTAGTCTTTACCTGGGCATGCTAAGTTTCCTTCACGCTAATGGTATGGTTAATCAACTTAATCATGATGCATGTTGTGAATTGGGTACATTGTATTGTTTAATCCTACAAGTACTGGATGGATGAACATAATAGCTGAGGAATTCACATCAATTCCTTGTCCCTCTTTTAAACTCCCCCCCCCCCCCCCCCCCCCAAAACCCCCACAACCACAAAAAAAAAAAAAAAAAAAACCAAGAAAAAAACCTCGCCCCTTGGCTCAAGTTCAACTACAAATTGGGATTTTAACTTATATGGCAAGTTCAAGTTCACAATGATCACTGCAGTGTGTCCTAAAAGTTGTGACATTGTGTACATTTAATTATTCTGTGTGTACAATTATAAAACAAAAACATTGTCTACTTCTGACATTGCATGGTTGCATGGTTATGCATATGCAGAATTATCTTGTGTTTAAATATTTTGCTTTATTTGAACATTCTGCAGTGATCATTGTAAACTTAACTCCGTCAATTCATTCAGCTTTTGTTTGACCTCCCGTCCCCTCCCCTGATCTCTCTACTTTTAAACGATGAAATTGCACAAATTATCAAATGTACTAAAGACAAATTTCAATCTCTCTCCTAGCCTAATTGGTAGGATATTTTCAATTCACATCTACAAAATTAGATGTAAATGTCCCGTAATATGTATGCAGACAACTTCAATTGTATCAATTCTTTCTTTCTTTTGGGGTCTGGTATATCAAGGGCAGCTGATATTTAATTAGGAAATAAGTATTCAGTCGCAAAAATCCGGCCCCCCAGGGTGGGGGGGGGGGGGAGCGTGGGGAGTGGGGTCCATGATAATAATAAGAACAACTACTACCATTTATTTTTGCGACCAAAAACTATTTGCCAATGAGCAGCAGTACGAAACAAGCCACCTTGGAACCTTCATCTGTGGCTTTTGAGTCCGGACTTGCTGGTTACCACGTACAACTTCAACGGCTCATGGATTGTTGCAGGAATCAAATACGACTCATGCCTCCCCCAATTTGTTCATGCAGAATATTTTCTAATTGCTGGAAAGAGTTCTACAAAAGCATGAAAAGGCAGTTATCAAGTGAATTTTATAATTATTTGTAGTACTGATAGGTAAGCCATTGAACATACACACTTAAAAATGCACGCTTATCCTTGCTAAAGCATTTAAGAGGTCAGAAAAGATAGGACCTCAAGCAACTGTATTGGGGCCTCAAATAGTAGTAGTAGTCCAGTACTTACTACTACATCTTTCATTTTCCAATTACTACTATACTGTTACTATTACTATTACTTGCTACTTTCTTTTTCCTATTCCCTTCCAGGCTTTCTGCATCCCCTCTATTAAATATGCCTCAGTCTCTTGAATGTGTAGGTTTTTTTTTTTTTTTTTTTTGTCAAAATCTTGATGTAGGTGGAAGCCTCAGATTAAAGATGTTTTACTTGACAAAAAAGAGAGGCCAAAAAAGGGTCCTCATTTGTAGCATTAGCCGATGAACTTAAGAAAGCTCATCATAGGTCTTTTATTGTATCATTAAACAATGAATTAAAGCACGTTATGTTTTCAGTCTATGTATCATCAATTTGCGATGCTACAACAACCAAAGCTTAAAGAAAAATACTATAAAAAATGAAGGGTAAAAATTATTAAAATTTCTCGAATGAGTGATAAATTGTATTAATATTGTGGAAATCAAGTATGTAGTAAGAGGCTCTTGACATCAACTATTAGGCTAATTAGGCCAATGATTAATAGTTAGTAATTATATATGTCCTAGTGAATGCACCTATACCTATATTCCTTGAGAAATGTCTGTCATCCAAACCTTACTAGACTAAAATATATTCAGCCTTGGGACCAAAATCATCCACGTAACAAAAGGCTTGGAAGTGAGCTTGATTGACTTATTCAATATGGTCCTAATCATCTAGAGTCAACCAATTTAGTTTGAGCTTTCGGGCTAACAAATACTCTCAAAAACTCGTTTTCATTTGAATAGTACATGTAAATCATTCATCTAGCTGATTTTGATTGCTTGGCAAAAACCAAAATGTCCTTTGCAAGGCACATGCTAGAGGAAAGAAATGAGGCATCAACTGTCAAGGCAGTACTAGCATTTTACAATGACCAATCATCTTTGGTAGGGGCAACTAATTTTAGTCCTTGATTTTGTGGGCCAATCAAATCAAACTCTAATTAACCAAATCCTTCTTGCTTTTCATCAAATTCTTGTAGTTAGGGTACAAGAACTGCTGGCAACAATACAAGTGTCTAATTAATCCGATGGTTCCAACTTTCTAATCAAGTTGACTCTGACTTTTATGTGCAGGGATGATGCTTTTGTACAATTTCTCTACATATAATTGCTGAGGGGGACGAGTCACTGCGGTCTTGGAAATTTTTTTATACACTGTCATGTGCACTACCCTCCTTAAACAAATAAAACGATGTTCGTTCTGTTGTGTACCTGTTCTTTCATCATTGATACGCAAGGGAAGAAAAGGGAAATAGGGTCCTTGAACAGTTAACCTCATCATCAATTCATGCTGGGAACTCATATGGAGGAACATATCATTTGATACGGCTTCATGATTGATATGCTAATCAGTGAGGGATGGACCCAATACTTGCACAAATTGGTGATCAGAAATTTTGTTGTAAATGGAAGCAAAGAGGTGTATTTTTCGCCTGTTGACATGCAACACGAGCCCATTTGTTTCTATTTGACACTAATTTCTTGGTTGTTTGAACTTTGAAGAAATATACATGTGTACCAGATCATTACTCAAAGTCCCAACATTTCGTGGCATAATAAAGTTTCCAAACCAGTTTCTACTATTTTTGAGGTATTTAATTACGTTCTAATTGTCGTCGATCAGAGTTTTGACAGAATTAAGTTGATGTTTGTTAAACATGTCTCTAAGCTTTAGAGTTGATTACATTAGAAGGATTATATGAACTTGGCAACAAGTAAGAATGTTTTTACAGTCGTATTATGTTTAGTCATCATTTCCCTTCTCTGCTTCACGTGTAAGCCATCTGCTATTTGTGAATTATGATGCAATCTAGTGTAGGAACTTGAATGTTTAGAGGAAAAGTAAACATTCTCAAAAATTAGAGGATTGCTTACTTAGTTAACCTATATGATTTATGGACACAAGAATTTGTACAAGAAGATTCATTTGTCGTGATCTTGGCACAAAAGAATTTCAAAATATCACAAAATGTTTAAACATGCACTGTTTTGTCTCCCCAAGTGATTGGTCGAAGGTTTCCTAAAAAAAAACAAAAAAGTGATTGGTCGAAGGCAATTAAGGGAAGATGCACATGCATATATGATTAGAAACTTTAAGCTTGATTACAGCCTAACTAAATAACGTAGGTCTAAATTCAATTTATAAACAGATAATGAAACAAAACCACCAGCCATCATGTCCTTTATGTACGTGCGACTTTAACAAAATAGGATTAGACAAATGCCATTATTAGGAGCTATATGAGTCAAACATCATCCCCGGGAGTATAATATATATCCAATGATTATTCTAAAGAAAAGCACTGGGACATGAGGCATTATATTAATATATGAAGAAGGTAGGGGAAAAAGTAATATAAAAGGAAGAAAACGCTGTAATCCGTTTGGCAGTTTAATTGGGACCAATGAAATTATAACTAGTTGATCATTACCTTAAAAGTCAATGTTTTGGTGGTTGTTTGGAGTCTGTACAGCTCCCTTTGTCCTGCCTTAATTCTTGCAAGAAACTACTTGAATAAAGAATATGTTTTACTCTCTCGCAAGCAATAAATATTATGAACGAGTACTTCGACAGTTGAGACAACAAAAACTGTAATTGAAGTGGTAAATTAAGTCCGATATCAGTTCACAATTGATATATAAAAAAAAAAGAATTGGCAAATTAGGTCGTTTTTCCTTTGTCCAAAGTGGTTAAATTGTTTGGTCAACCATTTTTGTATTTTCAATTTGGAAAAGATACTGGCCACTGTTATGAGAAGTTAAAAAACTGCCTTAGTCTTTAACTTGCATAGCCTGATTTCCTGAAAGCTCAAACTTGTATTCCCTCTTGATATTCCTAAGCTTGTACTTCATCCTCTTGATTTTCCTCATGCCAATTAAATATCACTTTCAAAACAACGTAATATCACAATTTTATCACGTGATTTAATTTCAAAATAAAGGAGTTTATCTTTTAATAGAAGTTTGTTTTAAGATAATTGTTTTAAGAGTATGACTTAATTGATACTGAAAAAAGTGACATAGAGGACCCATGTGCTAGACATGAAGCTTATGTATTTTTTCCACCCAAAAAAAAAAAGAAAAGAAAAAATTAGAAGCTTCTGCATTTCAATTTGCCGGAAATCAAGTCCATTATAAGTGATTCTGACAAAAAGAAAAACCAAGAAAGATACAATAACCGATACAGGATTGCAAACTAGCATAATATTTCCAAATTACGCTTGGAGTCACCGGAGAGTTACATATTCAAAACTCAGCTAACTGTACAATTCTAAGGATGCACCAAGGACATTGTATTGACCAGATACAATTATGAATCATATTGGTATAACAATCAACCCCCACCCTCGAAAAGAGAATGATGAAAACTAAGAACTGTCTCAAAACTGTTACCTGTCCTCAAAGTTTGAGTCATCATCAGTATCACTGTCTATGTTAGGAGGATAATCATCATAAGTATTATTATCCAGTTCATCATCATTATCATCGACCTCAGAAATGACACTAAGATTTTTGTGTGAATTCCAATCAGGGGGGAATGTCTTCTGAAGGGCTTCAGTAATCCCGCCACCAGTCCTCTCAATCTTGCGTAAATACTTTGACCAATGAACTGCAGTTCTCATATCAACAACCAGCCCAGACTCCACCATCTCTCCACAAACGCGCAGAATACCAGTATATACGTATTCTTCGGCAACAGTGGCCCTTGAAAGCAAGGATGTCATTAAACAATGGTATACAGCTTTGTCTGGCTTTAGTCCACTCTGCTTCATATCTTCAAAGCATTTCAATGCCTTTTCCGGAAGAGATGCACGTGCCCACCCATGAATGAGTGTGGTATAGGTTTTCACGTTAGGCTTCACTCCCAATGTTTTCATCTCTTCAATTGTCTTCATTGCTCTCTGCAAATAAACATATTTCAGCCATCTAAATGCTCATAGAAATTGAAAGTTATGCCAACAAAAGATGAACCTTCAAAGAATATAATAGAAGACTAGTTAAAGTTTCAAGAAATAAAACAATTGAGAACCATATAAATGCACCGATGTCCCACCTGCAAATGCTGGGTAATGTGCAAACTAGTCCAGCAACCCAACGACAATGTTATATATGCGAAAAGAAGGCAAAACACTAAATAGATCATATCCATACCAGCATGTCTCCAGCTTTACAACAAGCATTTATGAAAGATGTATAAGTGTGGATGTCAGGCTGTACTCCTTCTCGCCTCATTTGTTGCATAAGGTCAGCAGCCTCCCAAACATCACCTCTTCGAGCCCATCTGCAGAGACCAATCAAGAAATGAAACAAAGACAACTACATATTTGACAAAGACATGCAGAAGAAGCACACAAAAACCACCAAACAAATAAAGGTATCGGTCGGGGAACTGGAAAAGGTTGGAAATGTTATAGTTTCTAGATTGGGAATATATCCTTCTACAGGTGTCTGTGACATACAGATTGCCAGATTAATCAGATAAAGCGTACCCATCAATTAATATGTTGTACACGAAAGTGTTCCTCGAAATTCCTTGATTACTCATTTCTTTGGTAACAGCTAGAGCACTCTGCATTCTCCCTGATTTACAACATGCCTTGAGCAATGCCTCGTATGTATACACGTCAAGCTCCAAACCCTCATTCTTTAACTTTGAGAAGTACTCAAAAGCTTTTCCAGTATCACCCACTGATGCATAACCATGCATTATAGTAGTGTAAGTGTGCTCATTTGGACTAACCCCTGCCAGCAGCATCTCATCTAAAATTTCTACAGCTTTCTCCATCTGCAACAAGCACAAGAAGAAACAAATGACTATAGATCCACCAGTTTTTGGATATATGCAAAGATTGTTACAACAATTCCATAGAACAATACGATGTTGATGCATTAAACCGGATAACAGTACTGCAATGCCCAAACTTAACCAGCCGTCCCCTAAACCCCTTCAGCATCACCAACAAACTAAGGAAACTCCTACTCAAAACCTCATGCACCAAAGGCTGGAAAAGAAAAAAAGGTTAAGTTCCTAATGTGATGTTTGTTCCCTTACAAATGGCTAGCCTTATGAAAGCAATCCCTTGAACCAGATAAATGCTGTTTCTAAGTTGAATAACTTCCATTCACTAAACAGCCAAGGAGTACAAGACAAATAATATACCATATAAAAACAAGAAAAGAAATAGCTTTAAGTATTTGTAGGGAACCATAATCATAACATATTTTCACAATTCACTGCCTTATGGTTGCCTTATCTCTGTGACGTAAGAAAAGTCACTCCTCCAAATAGCCATTAAATGTGCATCACCAAAGTCCAAAGATCTTGTACAATGCATGAAAAAGTAAATAATTAATTGTGTTTATGTTGTCAGGTGAGAAAGATCTTCCAACCTAATCAGCGGGAAGAAGAAACTCGGCAATAGGCCATGGATGCATTAGTGAAATAAATGTTTGGCAGCCTTATAACAGCACTTTGGCAAGTAAGAGAGGAGGCTCATAAACAATCACAAGGTTCCCCAAAGATGCAACCCTTAAATATGGGTAATTAAGAATGTTTTAAAAATAAATCCGCAATATACCTGAAGTTTTTCAACAAGTCCAAGAATTAAAGCATTAAAAGTTTGCACAGTCGGAATGCATCCACTCCTCCTCATTATATCAAAAACATCAAGAGCTCTTCGCATTTCTCCAGCTCTAGCAAAAGCATGAATTATGGGCATAAATGTCCGTGATGTAGGTCTATGCCTCGCTTTTTTCATTTCCTCAACAGTACGAATGGCACGATCCATGTTACCCATGCCACAGAATGCCCTAACAATGTTGTTATAAAGTACAACATCGGGCTTTAAACCATCTTTAATTACATCTTCAAAAATTGCAAAAGCATTTGCCCAGTCTTCCAATTTTATGAACCCATTGATCAACATTGAATACGTCTTCATATTATGTCTTATTCCTGCCAATTTCATCATTTCACTGACCTCCAAAGCCTTCAAAACTTTACCCATCTGCAGTTGAAATGTGCAATTTGTAGAGTAAGCCATTGAAATTGTAATGGATGTCTTGAGATAATAGGTTAAAGATCATCGCCAGTGGTTATAAGCTTGTGCTTTAAGTAATCAACAACGATACATTCAGACAAGACATAACACTTCTGTCCACACAGAAGCAATCAAGTCAAGATATTCTTGAGACATGATTGCAGCATGCCATCAATTCTGACTCAACCAATTAAGCAGTGATATAGACAACTAAAATCTGAAAAGAAAAGTGTTAAGCAGTTCACTAACAAAGAGAAGACTACCCATTTGAATATTTGTCCCATTGACTTACAAAAAGCATGATACACACACACACACAAAAAAAGTCAAGCAATCTAACCAAAAGTCACAAGGGCCAGAAGCTGGTTTTGGAATTAGAAGACCTTAAATATTCGGGCCTTTAATTTCATAACACAAAGTGCACCTCTAGCTACGCTTATTTTCAGCTTTCAGGTTCCCTAACAAAGCAAATTAAACTATCATTACTTGTGAGTTATAGTTACGTTTACTACATTGTTTGACTGTCCTCATTCACACGCATTGGCTCTCGAGACATGATTCGAGCCAATACAAATGGGGCGATAAGTTGCTATAGCAAATTAAACATGGAAATACAAATGAAAAGATAGCTTCAACTTACCTTAATATACATATTTATGAGACATCCATAGCTGATTACTGAAGGTGTAAAGCCACATTCCTAAACAAAATATTGATATTAGTATAATTGTCATGCAAATTACAACACAAACATGGAGTTAGCAAGTTATTCAAGCAACTCAAGCCCTAAAAGAATGATTTATTTAGGGACCACAGAAAAAGGAAAGAGAGTCACTCAAACATTCAATATCAGGAAGATAAACATTACATTAAACTCTTAATGGATTGTTTTAAACATACTAATTCAAATGCATCCTAGATCCTTCAACCGTCAACTAATAAATTACTTTTGCTTTTGGATCCATTTCCTGTTTTATGAGGATTATGCTCTTTCATCTACTTAAATAAAGAAACATATACAGCGTGAGACCCTTTTGGTGTTTATCTATCCACCATCAACTGTTGCAAATAGGAATGCCAACAGAGCTGCTACCTGCCTATTTGACCAATCCCAACACCAAAGTCACCCTGAAACCCTAAGGTTTGGATTACTCTCCCTTAGCCTATTTATTTTTTCAGGTGTCGGCCCCACTTACAACAAAGTTATCCTGAACTTGTATGATTCAACAATCCAACCACATAAATCATAAGGTTTTACATAATTTTTTGATGTACAACTTTTTTCTTTTAAATTTTTTTCACAAGGCAAAGAAGTAGTTGTTAAAATATACACAGTAATGTACTACAAAGTACGTTCTTATTGAAATAATGAAATTAAGATTATATGGAGCATTAGAAGTACATTCACATTAATTCATATTATAATTGAGATCTAAAACCAAAATGAATAACCCAATTATATAGCAAGTTTTGACCTCAAGCCCCAAATCCATTATAGCATCTGTAATAGCTACCTGATTAGATCAGGCAATGCTTGATTCCCCTTATATGATATACTATTGTCAACACTACAGACAGACAATCACAACTAAGATTTGAACAAATAGATCAACTCTAGACAAATGAGGTCACATTCCATGGTACTTATATATTCTGCATATGAAGACAATCAGGAAAAATATCTCTTACAGGCAAGATCATCAAATCATCCATATGGAGGTAGCTTGCTGTCATTAGTCGTAAAGATCTCATAACTAACTCGGGTAGCATATAGTTAAAAAAAATAAACACTCGTAAGATCATAAAAGGATTATAAATCAACCAGTATCAATACTGAATTGTTGAATAAGCTTTTACCTTTAATCTCTCAAACACAAGCAAACATTTATCTTCCTCCCCTTTCATGGTATAACCATCCATCATTGTATGATATATATCAAGTGGGGCATCAATACCGTTTTCTTCCATCTCCCTGACCAATGCTTCAGCACGGTCCATGTCACCACTTTGGCTGTAGTTTGTAATAAAATTAAGAAGTTAATTAACTGAACAGATTATGCTAGCAAAAGGAATCATATGAAAAAGAAAATGGAATTGAAGTTCGATTGGTTTCTCGTAAGGAAGCAAAATACATGTTACCATTATGTCATTTCCATTAACCACAATTTCTCCGAGATGAGACACCATTAAAATGCCAAGTTAAAGCAGTTATTATTCATCTTTTACAAACTGACTCAAGAAAGTTATCTACTCCCCAAAATTACATTACATGTTTCCCTCAAAAAAAAAAAATGATCACTTAATTTTATTATTTGTGACCATTAGTTTGCATCAACTGCATTCTAGGTTATAGGCTTCTAATTATACATTAGTTCATTTTAGTAGTATTAAAATCTCATAACATTACACAATTTATATTCCAGCCTTCCTTATCTAATGCCAGATTAACATTTGTTTCCTTCATATTAACAAAATTGGAGATTCCTTTTCAGTTTTTTCACTTATTGTCCAGTAAAAATCATTTGTTCAAGTAATCCTGGTGCAGAAATTCTTTTTACCATTGAATATATTAAAGTTGTTTGATGTCACGACGTGATTGAATATTGTGTTTCACTTGGACTTCTAAGAGATAAACCCATCTCTGTAAACTGGGATGCTGGAAAAATCAATTTATCAACTATTGGGTTCTCATTCCTACTTCAAACTATTTCAAACAGCCACAAGCAACATGTTGCTATTTACAAACACATAAATACTTCCAAGCTAGACATCAACTGAAACCACCCAGAGTAGGAAAAACACAAGCTTAGGTAGAAGCCTTCTTCAGAAACTCAGCAGGTAATATTATATGGAAGAATCAATTACCATGTATTCTCATACTAATAGTGAATTTATCATTACAAAATGAATTATCACCATCAGCAAATGGTATCAGATAAAGTAATGGAAACTAGCCGATATCCTACTCTTGATTCAGAATAATTTAGTTGTGTCTTCAATATTTTGGATGGAGATACAGAGTTTTGGTTTAGAAATAAATTATAAAAACATAAAAAATAAAAAAAAGACGCACCAGTGAGCATAAATTATGTTCCCATAGATAATGGCATTCAATGTTGTATGTTTTTCCTTGGCCTCCTTAAACCAAAACTCTGCAGCACTTCCAGGAACAGCAACATGGAAATAATAGGTAAGAAAATGGAAACAGATGAGTCCATGCACAAATGTAAACTCCATTGTCAGTGGCGCATAACACAGATGAAACCTTTGTAAAGCACAGCTCCAAAGCTAACAAGTACTAAACCTATGGCGAAAAGCTCGAAGAGCCAAACCAAGGTAGTTACGACATTAGAAACTTGTGTACTAAGCAGCTCCATGTCTTAATGCAGAAACAAGATCAAATTGTTATGAATCAGAGTAGAAGATTCACATGCTGCCAAACCACAGTTGAGTAAATAATCAGTTTAGAGAAATTTTTCCCAACAATTTTCAATAATTCATCTATCAACCACTATATCTTATGCAAATTTGCAACAGAATTAGGCAAGAAAAATGGTTTAGATATAAATTAAGCATCTTTAACCTCAGTTACCAAAGGTTTGAAACAAACCTAACTTAAATTATGTCTAATGGGTACTAAGACTTAGTTTCACATCGTTTATTAGTTTCTTCATGTTTCCTAGCATCAGAATATGGTGGAAGGCATAACGTGTAGCTTTCAGAGAGCTGAATTTTATATAGATTAAAAAGAGATTTGAGAACAGGACGATAGTTTCAACACATGAACAGTTGTAAACATTGAAAAAAAAATTACAGAGAAGAACATATACAAATTAGTAATTACAGAATGAGAAAAAGAAAAAAATCCCTTGAAATTCTGAACCAAAAAAAACCATATTTAGAGTAGATACTTCAGGTAACCATCCACAAATCTTTCACTTACTCAACATTGCCAACTTTTGCAAATCCACCCACAAGAATACTGTACGTCACCAAAGTCACTTCAATTCCTTCATCTGTCATTTTTCTCACACAAGATAGTGCTTCATCCATGTCTCTACCTACTGCATAAGCATGAATTAGGCTGCATAAAAACAAGTCAATTAACGATGGACGCCATGAGCTTAAAAAAATGAAATTACCAGATAGCAAATAATTTTTATAGTTCCAGACTCTCCCAAAGAATTGTTCATAATAGTCAAAAAAATTGGAACATAGAACCAAGCCTATGCAACAGCCAAGCATATCAGAACCAATACCAATGATTCTTGATGGCAAAAATGTGTACGTGATTCAAGCAGGAACAAAAAAAAAATACCAATGACACAATCTAAAACACAACCAAATGATTATGCGTCCTGGCAGTTTGGCGATACTACTACTGGATGGAATATCTATAATTTGGCTAATGGCCCTGGAAATAAAAGTAAAGCCACAGCCAATTAAAGGTATACACCTGGTGTATACATGCGAAGTTGGCTCTATTCCTCGGGCTCGCATCCTCTCAAAAGTTTCACGTGCTCGGTGCATGTCCCCCCGTCTTGCATAATATTTCACCATCAAACCAAACTCTTTCCTGGAAGGCTACAAAAGTTTTAAATAAGTACAATTCATACTAAAACAGGTTAAAATAGATAGCTCAAGCTTTCATTTACAGTTTACACAAAGAAATCTGAATCCATAAGAATTACCAGCATTTCACAGCACACCTCAGATTCAAACCTAAACATGACTTTCTTACATTTCTTATCTATAGTTCAAGCATTTAAAAGACTATTATCACACAATTTGACTTATAATTAGTAGTCTAATTGCATTTTCAGGGAATCAAACATCAGTGCAAGCAACTGCAACAAACGAAGGCATCTCAATAAGGATCCTACCTTCTTAATCCTCTCAAAAGCTGTCACGACAGCCTGCCAGTTCTCTGGCTGAGTCTCAATAACCTTCCTGAACTCCCTCCTGGACCCCTCCCTCTGTTCATGCCACTTTGTCCTATGCAGCTGCCCCTCCTCCTTCCCTTCAACCCACCTCATCCTCTCCTCTGTTTTCTCCTTCAATCTCCTCCCATCATCCAACTTCACAGTCAACACCCTCCCATGAAACTCCACCCCGTCAAACTCCACAGCCTTCATGGCAGCCTTCTCAGCTGTTGGCCCTGCATATATCACAAACCCATAACCCATATTCCTCTCAGTTTCATCAAAACCCTTTATCAAAATCACATTTTTTATAGGTCCAAATTGTCTAAAAAACTCGGCCACTTCATTTTTCTTTATCCATAGAGGAAGATTCCCCACAAAAATCTTCCCTTTCTCAATAAATTCACTTCGTGATCTACCCTTTTCATTTTCCTCACTCGAATTGTCATAATCTTCCAAATTTTCACTTTTTTCAGGTCGAATTTCTTCCGGTATGGAAGGTGCGGGTGGGGGTGGGGGTGGAGGAGGGGAGAGTTTACTGGATAGCCTAAGCTTGCTAGTGAGAGTATGCAAAGGTGGAGATGGGATTGCGGGGGGAGTGGGAGTGGGAACGGGAGGATTTTGGGAAATAATGAGGTTTTTAAGAGGGTTTTTGGGTACTTTTCGTGAGTTATGAGAGGAGGAGGTAATGGTAGTGGGGGGTTTATGGGAGGAGGGACGACGGAGACTGGTGGAGGAAGGGGGATTGTCAGGGGGTTCTGGGGAGGCTTTAAGGGAAAAAATGGTGGGGCCAGAGGAGTAGGGATGTTTAACGGCGAGGATGGAGGCGGAGAAGGGCGGGGGTGGCGCTGGTGGAATGTGAGAGTAATATGCGGCGGAAGATAGAGAAAAAACATCCATTATTTTCACCCGCACTCAGTTGCTGAGCTCTTCAGCAGCAAATCTAAAGGCCGTTCTTGATATTATGCTCGTCATTTAATTTAGGGTTAATAACACTTTGCCCCCTGGAACTTAGTGGGTAGTCACACTTTGCCCCTTTCAACTTTAAATATATACACTTTGCCCCCCAAGACTAGTCAAAGTTAGGAATTCAAAAAAAAAAAGTGAGTGCTATGACATTATTGCCCTTTTATTAATGAATACATTTATAACTTAATACCATTTCTTTTTATTTTTAAAATATTTATATCTTCTCTATTGTATTAATTATATAAAAATATCAAACTAAAAAATTTAAAGAAAGTTAATATTTAGTTTATATCTTTGAAATTTTCTTCTTAGATTAATATTTACTTCTATATATGTTTTTTTTAATTTATTATACTTTAAGTCAAACAAAACCGATAAATAACACGACACTAAAATAAATTTAATTATCAAATTTTGTATAAAAATGGTAATACCAAACTCATTTATTTAAACTAAATTTTTATTATTTTAAATTATTTAAACTTTTGGACTAATATCATAGTCATTTTTACATTTATCAAATTAGTTCAATATGAAATTTTTAATCAAAAAATATTTTGGGAAAAAAGAAGAGTTAGCCCATTATGCAATACTAGGGCAAACAAGAATAAATAAGTCAAACAAAAAATATAACATTTAGTCCAAAACAATAAATAATAAGAAATTTTTTAATTAAGAATTTCATATTGGAATAATTTGATAAATATAAAAATGACAATAATATTAGGCTAAAAGTTTAAATAAATTAAAATGATAGAAAATTACTTTAAATAAATGAGTTTGGTATTACCTTTTTATATAAATTTTGGTAACTGAATTTATCTTTTATTGTTGTGCTTTTTATCAATTCTATTTAATTTAAAGTCTAATAAATTAAAAATAACATATATAGAAGTAAATATTGATACAAGAGAAAAAATTTTAAAGATGTAAATTAAATATTAACTTTCTTTAAATTTTTTAGTTTGATATTTTTATATAATTTATATGATAGTGAAGAAATAAATCTTTTAAAAATAAAAAATAAATGATATAAAGTTATAAATATTAATTAATATAAGGGCAATAATGTCATAACACTCTTTTTTTTTTTTGAATTATTAACTTTGACTAGCCTTTGGGGGGCAAAGTGTATATATTTAAAGTTGAGGGGGGCAAAGTGTGACTACCCACTAAGTTCCAGGGGGCAAAGTGTTATTAACCCTAAATTAAATGACGAGTTTGGTATTACCATTTTTATACAAAATTTGACAATTAAATTTATTTTAGTGTCGTGTTATTTATCGGTTTTGTTTGACTTAAAGTATAATAAATTAAAAAAAACATATATAGAAGTAAATATTAATCTAAGAAGAAAATTTCAAAGATATAAACTAAATATTAACTTTCTTTAAATTTTTTAGTTTGATATTTTTATATAATTAATACAATAGAGAAGATATAAATATTTTAAAAATAAAAAGAAATGGTATTAAGTTATAAATGTATTCATTAATAAAAGGGCAATAATGTCATAGCACTCACTTTTTTTTTTTGAATTCCTAACTTTGACTAGTCTTGGGGGGCAAAGTGTATATATTTAAAGTTGAAAGGGGCAAAGTGTGACTACCCCCTAAGTTCAGGGGGGCAAAGTGTTATTAACCCTTTAATTTATTAATATTGTTTGAATTTTCTCTTATTTTCCTTTTAATTTTTTCTCGAGACGATTCAAATATATCCAGGATAATTACATTTGATTGCAAGCTAATTTTTTAATCAATTCTTTTAAGTCTTGATAATATCTCTTTGAATATATAATTTCATAATTAAGTCCATGCATCTTGTCAAATTTTGCAACAACAGTAAAATATAGCAAGGGTCGATTTAGAAGATTGAGAAATTACATGAAAAATTTTCTGTTAATCGATCTAAATCATGTACATTAAATTGTATATGAATATGTGCATACAAACTACCAAAATAAACTATAAACATGAATATATGATTGTTACACTCACAAAACTAGAACCAAGCAAACTCCATATATATCCAGATATAAATGATGGTACGTATGATCATATCGAAAATGGCTTTTCTTAGTTTTTGTTGTTACATTTGATATATGGAATCAATTAATCCATGTTCTTGTATGATTTTGGTTACTGGAGTGGGATTGTTAGTAGTTGGTTTTGGACGAATATTGCTCTTAATATTATGTTTTTTTTTTTTGGTTCAAAAGTTTGATTTTGGAAGAGTATGTTTATGGTATATACAAATCAAATTTTATTTCAATTTGACATATGAAACTATAGGCCTATTATGAATAGTTTTTTTTCTACCTGATTTTAACTTTTGATTTTTTAAAATTATATTTTGTGATGTTCTCAACTGCTTTGTTTGCCAGTTTTTTAATTTTTTTAAGCTAAAATCATGAGCAATTGATTTCAACTTTTTTAAAACCAGTTTTTATAGAAATCAGAAGCTATTGAGAACAAGCCTTATAAATATCGGAGACATTATTGATTGTGAATGAATACACTTTGAGAAAACTGTAATGGAAAATGTATATGTGCATTATTTATTTATTTTAAAAGAACTATTTTTATTTAGTCAAAATGACCTTTCTGTATTTTTGTGCTACACTACCAGGAATAGAACAGGGAAAAACAAAATATGAGCAAAAAAGAAACATTTCCAAGAAGCAAAGGAAAAACAAAAAACGTAAAAAAGTGGTATTTTTTATGCTACATTGCCACTGGGAAAGGGAAAAACAAAACATAAGCAAAAAGGAAACACTTCCAAGACGGGAAGGATTAAAACAGATCAAAAAGTGTTCCGCTACCGATTTCGATTTCGATTTTGATTATTACCGATCCGAATTCGATACCAAATTTCAATTCTATAAATCGGAAATTGAGTTCGGTAACTGAATTAAAAAAAATTCACTTGCAACAATGCAGAGGGCCTATAATGGACTGGTGGAAGCACTCCTTTGGACTAGTGATTTTAAATAATTGGGCCTCAATTCGCTAACCCAATCCAACAAGATATACTCATAATTCATAATGGGATTCTACAAAACCAAACTCATAATTAGGCCTAGGAATTCGAATTCGGTAATTCAAATTTAGTATTCTTCGGATTCGACTCTAAGCAGTTAGGGGTGAGCAAATTCAGTAAATATCGATTACCGACCGAATTCGAATTGAATTCGATAAATCGAATTCAGTAAATTTGAAAAAAATAAAATCGAATTTGGTTGGTATTCAGAAACGTAATTTTTCAAATCGGTAATATCGATTTCAAATTTAATTTGGTAATTTGAATTCGGTATTATTGGTATTTACTGAATTTGTTCACCTCTAGCTGCCGGGAGTCGAACCCGAAGTAGTAAATTCCAAATTGATTTAAGTGCTGCAATGGATCTAACGCCACTTGTGCAAGTGTTTGTAACTATACTTAATGTAAAGTATGTCTTCGCCTAAAAAAAAAAAAAAATTCCCCTCATTCTTTCGTGAAGAAAATTGAATACAAACCTTGAAATCTATCTTTCCATGTTACTTTTTAAAATCTTATACCTAGTTTGGGAGTTGAGATGGAAAAGAGAATAAGAGTTAAAGAGAAAAAAAAAGGAAGGAAAAGTCTCATTTCCTTTCCTTCCATTCCTTACCAAAATCAGGAGGAACGTTTATTGAGGAAAAAAGAGAAGATTTTTTTTCCCATTTTCTTTATTTTCTTTTACTATTTTTACTCCCAAACAAAAGAAATTGGTTAACTGTCATTTTTTTCCCTTCTTATTTCCAAACAAAGGAATTTGTTAAGTATCATTTTTATTCCTTTCTTTTATCTCAATTTCCTTCCTCCTAAACTGGGCATATTGTCTCTCGTAGACTAAAAAGATGACCCAGTATCTCTATTTCAGTTTTGAGAGTTCTTACTTGAGCTAAGGGAATTTGGAGATTAGGCAATATGGAGCGACTAACCCATATACAACGCAGAGGAGAATCAGCTGAATCAAATAGGGGCAGTTTTCTCATAATATTGTACTTTTAAAGGAAAGTTCCCAAATGAGAACCTTTTTTAAGGTAGTTCTGAAAATAGAGATGCCGCACACCTTGTGTGCGGCATCTAACTGAATTTTGTTTTTTTTTTTTAACGGGTATTAGGTGTGTCAGGTTGGGGACTTAATTGCAATTTGAAAAAAGTACTGCCGCACACCATTTGTGCGGCACAAACTTTATTTTTTTTTTTGAGTATGCCGTACAACCAAAATAATTTTTTTAATATTTATTTGTGTGCAGCACAGGAAAACATTTTTTTTTTTTTAGTGTGCTGCACATCAAAAAACATTTTTTTAGTGTGCAAGAAAATGAATTTTGGCCTTTCTTATGTTGACAAGTGGCAGATCTGCCGCACAAGGCTTGTGCGGCAGAGGAGAGTTATAATGATATTTTGTGCAGTGTTCTCGCTAAAAAGTATATGTTTGTTTCTCGAAATTGATTTTTTGGGCCTGATGCTGTTCCATATTTCCTCAAAATGTTCTTCATTTGCCTGGCGTGTTGCACCTCTGCTTGGTAAAAAGTAAAGAATCATTTGTGAAAAATAAATGAGAACATATTAGACGTTTTCTTTGAGATTTTCAAACCAGTAATATTGCCAAGTCATGTTTCTTGAGAACATATTAGACGCTTTCTTTGAGATTTTCAAACCAGTAATATTGCCAAGTCATGTTTCTTGAGTAAGGAATCTGGTGAATCCTACGTCACGCAGCAGGAAAATATAAGGTGCCTTCGTATAAGCCAATTGATTGAACTACATAACCTTATTTCTTTTTTAACCATTCAGGTTAAAAGAATAAAAAAATTAAAGTTATGTATTAATACTGTTTCTAAATATTTCTTGATAAACTTATGTTGAATGAACCGCTAGACAATACAATTTTTGTATACATTGCATGAGTTCAAAACTAGTTAATAAACTCCTAAATAATACAAATTGTCCATTCGCTTTAGATATTTAAAACTAGTTATATTATGGTATTGAAACATATTGAAAGTAATGTACTTAAAGATAATCTCGTAATCTTATGGAGTGCTTTGCTGATGATTAGGCATTAAAATTCCGTTAAATTTTCAAACCGAAACAATATGTTACCAGAAATGTATGATATAGGCTCAAAAGGGCAAAAAACATATCATTATAAATGTACATTAAAAAAAAATTTTAACTCTCCTCTGCCGCACAAGGCTTGTGCGGCAGACTAGATGCTTCTGCCAGGTGGCATACTGCCGCACAGGTCCTGTGCGGCAGAACGTCCACACAAGAAATGTCAAAATTCATTTTTTTGCACACTAAAAAAAAATTATATTCCCATGCAGCACACAAAAAAAAATAAAAAATTATTTTGGCAGCACAATAAAAAAAATAAAGTTTGTGCCGCACACGCTATGTGCGGCAACATTTTTTTAAATTGCAGTCAAGTCCCCAACTTAGCACACCCAATACCGAAAAAAAAAAACAAAATTCAATCAGATGCCGCACACCTTGTGTGCGGCATCTCTATTTTAGAACCACACTAAAAAAGGACCCTATTTGAGAACTTTTCTTTAAAAGTATAATATTATGAGAAAATTGCCCCAAATAGGTTGTGAGTAAGCGCGAGGGAGACTTTCCTTAAAAGTAGCAAATGAAAAGTTCAAAAAATAATCGTCAATAAATGCACTCTCCAATGCTTCCAGGGACCCGGGGGATAGAGGGAAGGTAAATATATGCATCAGGAAACTTGTAAAGAAGAAATCTTCTTTCTCCATTTAATTTACGCTTTAGATATAGTTTTTATCAGGAATGAATAAAGAGTCGAACAGTTAGAGTTCTATGACTCTATCTTAGAGGTCGGAAGTTTGTATCCCACTAACACCATTTCCCCCATCCCTAAATGTAATAGTATACGTTTGATCAAATATATATATATATATATATATATATATATATATATTTCTATATTTCTCTCCCCTTGACTTAACACCTTACCTCATTTCTCTCCCCTTGACTTAACACCTTACCTCATTACGCATGGGTTTGGCCCTCCAACTAGACACAGCTTAGGGGGTGTTTGATAACATGACTTAATGTTGAAAATTAATGGATTAAGTGCTTTTTGAATTCAGTGTGTTTGATAACAAAATTCCTTTATCACTTAACACATTAAGCACTTATTTAATTTGTATACAAAATTTTAAGTGAAAAATTTTTACTTAATTTGCTGAATCTTGATACTCTTCCACTCCCCTCATTGCACATACACATATGCACACTCTTTCTCACATACGTGCACAATCTCTCTCTTTCTCTCTCACACACACACACCTACTTCCACACAAATACACATATTCTCTCTCCCTCTCTCTCACACACACACACACACGTGCTCTCTTTTTCTCTCTCTCTCTCTCTCTCTCTCTCTCTTCCCACACACATTACTTACATACTTTCTTGCACATATACTTTTACACACATACACACAAATTTTCACATATAATTTTCTATCTCTCATATACACGTGTACATATTTTAATTTTTTTCCTCTTACATACGTTTTTTCATATATACACATACTTTCTCTCTCTCACACTTTCTTATATATAAATACACTTATTCTCTGTCTCTCACAAACAAACAATATCTTTCTTTCTCATATACATTATTAATAAATTATTTTAAATTTTGAAGATAAAATAATTATATCTATGAGAGGATATATTTAAATTCAGTACATATATTTAGTTAATTATCAAACAGGTAAAATTTTTTCAATTTAGTAACTTAATATTTTTCACACTTAAATTTTAGATTTCAGATTTCAGATTTTAAATTTTAATTTTACCAAACGGCACCTTAGTCTATCTTTCCTTTTTCCTGGTAACGATGAATGTGTCAATCCCTATCCACTAGATGTCTCATCGCTTCCTGTCATTAACCTCTCCTTCTTTGCTTTTATACCACATCCTAATAGCTAAAATGTCTGACTTCTAGACCTTTTCAGGGCAGCATCTGAATATCTATATCTTTAGCCGCTTTTACCACTTCCTTAACGTATTGAGTATCGGTTTAACTAATTTGCTTCCCGTGGAAGTTAATGGTATTCTCTGGTTCCTCTTCATGCGTTCTTGGGCTAACTCGTCAAAATCAAGATTAGCCGCATGACTAAGAGGGAAGCTCCTTTAATCAAACTAGGCATGAAGGAATGTCTTTAACTTTTAAATTCAAAAGGCTTCCATTTCAACTCATGGTTTACTATAATATGTTTGATTGCCAACTTGCCATGCATCCCACTGCAGTTCAAGTGCAAAATTCTAAAATCTAATAAAATTCTTTTTTAGTAGTATTTGCATCTCATATATCTAATCCTACAACCATATGCACAATATGAAGGGAAAACTAAATTTTCTTATTTCATATCTCATAGCTTATACGACGCCTCAGGCTATGCCCATTAAGTAACTATTCCTTTTTAAGCCCAAGTCATTCGTTCACTTAATAAGCACCCAAATGGCAAGGCAGGTCGAGGTCATCCTTTCATGGCTCCTAAAGGGTCCAATCACTTTGAGACAGTATCTGTAATTATCTCCAATCTAAAAAGTCCAATCACTTTGAGACACTATAATTATCTATAATCGCGTAACCAATCTAATGGACTCATTTCCTCAAGGCTTGTTTGATTTATAAAATTGTCTGGAGAAAACTTGTGCACACTTCGAATTAATTTCTATCTCAATTTATTAAAGACATTAACCATAATGACAGAACTTTGTTAACGTGAAAGTTAAGACCTGACCAATCTAAGCTCATTTGTTTACGCTTACAAGGATAATTATAGAACAAGAATTTGATTCTCATGCCTCGACTTCCTGTTTCTTCCATTCTTCTCCCCTAATAAACAAAAACTCATGTAATTGCTTAAGCATTAGCCGGCCAAATTTGATTAAGTCAAGTTTTCTACATTTTGTTCTTCCTCACGACGTCATCCCCGTACCCAAAAATAAAAAATAAAAAATAAAAGCGGAACTTTGGAACTTCGCAATTCAATAAGCTTCAAACACAAACGGAAAAGGGCCGGGTGCAACCTGAAGGTTAGCTGAATTTCGACATCTGTAAAACTATACGGGTTCAGATTACATGGTGGACGGACCAAGACATAGCAAGTTGGGCCTGTTTTATTTTACAAAAGTTGAGGTATGTGTAACATAATAGTTAAAAAGTGTAACAACACTGAAATAATGATATAACTCTATTTAAATATAGTGTAATTACTTATCACTTGAAACGACTTTTTTTTGTGATTTTAGATTTGACGTTACTAATTTAATTTTGTCTATTTTATTTTTAAATTTTTAAATCTAAACTATTAATTTGTGTCAAATGATACTTGTAAATGCAGCTTATTATCTTGTGCCGGATGTCACTGAGGTCTAAGAGCATGGTGAACATCATTTGACATTTTGGAACAAAATAATTTACAATTTTAGCTTTACAATTTACAGTCACCATAGACTTTCTACATCCACTGTTGATTCTACTAGTCGTGTCGATAATCAAGATAGGTGCATGTTAAAATAGTCTACTGACGTGGCAAAAACCATCTTATCCAAAACTTTTTAGTTGTTAGACTGACGGAGGAGAGCACAATTTGAATCAGAAGAAAACGTGTCAGATGGTTCTGCTGCCACATCAACCATAAGCATTAAAGTTGGAAACTTGGTTGATTTCAATTCAGGACAAAACGTTTTCCACAAAAGAAACAGATTGGTTCAACCTGATTTTTAAATAATAAGGACAACTGACAAGTGAGATTGACTATGACTCACCAACGCCAACACGTGCATGACGACCTCCTCTGTGGCTTGCAGTTGCCGACACTTAACGCGATTCTCACATCTCGACGTTGCTTTGCCTAAACAAAAATTTTGTTTCATTACGATGGTCCCGTTATTAACTTTTTCTTTTAAAATATGATTTTAACTTTTTAATTTTAAAAAATCTGTTTGTAGTATTTACAATGTTTATTACTCTTTTAAAATTTAAATTAATATCAAAATCAATTAGATGCCTACTTTTGAATTCTAATGTTAATATTTTCAAAATCAACTATTACAATAATTATAATTAGTTGATAAGAAACCTTATATATTCAGGAGATTATACTCATAGTATGGTCATAAAATTTTTTACAGTGACTAAGAAAAAAATGTATAAAATTTTTATATTATGATATTATTAAAATCTTTGAAATTTTCTTATTTAGTATTAATATTAAATGACATGTGTCACAAGTTAGTATCAAACATGTTTACTTCAAATAATTTTTACCTAAAATATACAAATTTATAAGCAATTTTATTCAAGTGCTATCATGTATGAGTTATTTTTCTCTAATTTTTAATGGCCTTTCTCTTTTCTTTCCTCTATTTTATTATTTTGTTTTGTCCCAACTAACATAATTTCTACTTTAGATTTGATTGGATCTTCAACCCTTTGAAGATTAGGTAACTTGTGAAAATATTTATTTGGTGTGATGAGAAATGTTTTACTATTTTGGGATGTGGCATAAGGGAGAAATGTAGAGCATAAAGATTTGATTAAGAAAAGTTTAGAGGTTTACAACGATTAGAGCCATCATTAGTATATACATTATTGCATGGTTAAAAAATCTCTTAGCCATTTTTGTCAAATTTGAATTGCCATTTAAAAAAAAAACAATGTATATATTTAAGATTTGATGATACGGGAAGAAAAAAAATAAATTTCTTGATGACTATGCATTCTGAAATTTGGTATTGAGAAGTAAATTTTGGAACACAGTACTTAATTTTGTTCCACACCTTTTCATAATATCAAGTCTTGTTATATTAACTCTTGCTCCCTCTCTTTTTATGTATGTGATCCTATCATCCATCTCAACCAGTAATCAATGAAATTTTATATATCTTTTTTATGTGAAATTTAGTAGAAACTCAAAATATATTACAATGTAATAAAATTTTTTTAATATTAATAAAATGTGTATATATGTGTATGTCTATACACATATGTCCTTTTGATGTGAAATTTAGTAAAAACTCAAAATATATTACAACATAATAAGAAATTTTATAATATTAATAAAATGTGCATATATTTGTGCGCTCGCACACATATTAGCTCGATTATTACCAAGTGTCATTTCTGTCATACCCCACCAAAAAAAATAGTCAAAAGGAATTCATAGGTAAAAATGCTCGACAAAACTGGGCAAAGTGGACCCGAAAATTCAATTACGTAATCTAGCACAACTCCTCGGCCTCCAAAATTACTATCAAAGAATCAAGTATTACTGCCTTCAAGATTCTCTTCCTTCCTATATTTAGGCCTTTTCAATCGTCAAAAGACTCAAAAACCCTTTAAATCCCTCTCCATCTATAAATCTCTTTGCATTAAAAAAAGAAAAAAACCAAGGAAACCCGCCAACTGAAAAGCCAACGCATCATCGTAATCAACAATTCCACCATTTTCAATCCCAAAATTTCGACTATGTATAATTCTTGCAATGATAACAACAATAACAATAATCAGTTAGCGATGTATAATTCTTGTATGTTGACTACGTGGACTAAGTTTGAAGACAAGTTATTCGAGCAGGCGCTTGTTTTGTACCCGGAGGATGTTCCCGACCGGTGGCAGAAGATCGCCGACAGGGTTCCCGGCAAAACGACGGAAGATGTGAGGGCCCACTACGAGAGTTTGGTGCATGATGTTTACGAGATTAATTCTGGCAGAGTTGAGCTGCCCAATTATGCTGATAAGGAGTCTTTTGTTGGGTGGGGGGAGCCAGAGTCGAATAGTACGCTCGGTCAGATCTCGTTTGGGGCCTCTGTTAAAGCCAAGCATGGTGATGGTGAGCGCAAGAAAGGCACCCCTTGGACTGAAGAAGAACACAGGTTTTTTCTTTTCTTAATATTATTGAATTTGACTTAGTATTGGTTTATTTTTTGGAATTTGATATTTTGGGGTAGTTTGGTGATAAACCCAGAAATGAATTTGACTTTTTTCTTTGGGCGGGTTTGACTTGAATTTTAAATTTTTGCCCCTTTTTTTGTGGGTTTTAATTTTACCAATGTTCTTGTTAAATAACAGGGGAAGATATAAAGCTTACTGCCTTTGAGGGAAAAAAGATAATTTTTTTTGGTTGGAATTTGTTTCATTTCTGTGAAAGAGTTTGTTTGGTTTGGCGGATGAGATGTGAAATCTTTAAGAAACCGTTTCTGGTGGCTTTTCTTTGAATTTAAATTGTCTGGTTGATTGAGCTGTAATTTAGGTATGGATAGAGGTTTTTGAGTTTTGGACAAGTAACTTTATTTTCGGCTTCCATAATTTAAAAAAAAAAAAGACCTGAAATTATGGAGAAAATTAAGGTCCTGTCGGTAACTATGTCTGTTAAGTGTTTTCATCTTCAAAATACCACAAGGTACCACAGGGTCAATTATGAAAACTGGGAATTATTTGGGATGATTACTTGTTAAGTTATTGGTTTGGTTTGTCCCAGAAAAGACATTCTGTGAACAGAATTCAGCATCCACTTGATTACTATCCGTTTGGCACTTGCACATTCTTCTTAATCCCTCAGCCTGTCAATTTCCACCTCTGCACTGCCAGTTTTCTTTTGAAATGGTAAACGCGATTCCTTGTGACAATTTCAACCAACCATGAAATATTAAATATGTTGTATTGATATAGATAATACACAATGTTTATCACTGTGGTCAACCACCTTGGTCAATAGTACGTTAATGTGGAAAAAATACTCCATTGTACGAGTTGAAATTGTTGAAATTTGTATACGGCATTTTCATATCCTAAACTTAAACAGTGAACTGATTGTTAATTTATTGGTGAGACTCCCTCGAAGTTGGATGTTGTGCGATAACTTTTAGCATATTAAAGTCACTCTTGAGAGTCTGGTCCTTTTGGCTGGCCAAAAGCCAGTCAAATTTTTTCAAATGCTACTCCTTTCTTTGAAGATTGATTTGATGATATTGCGGCATTCAAATTACTTAATTTTTGCGGGCATGCTTTCTCATTACCCACGATGTCCACTCGTATTTACTTTCATTGGTTTCTTTTGCAGGTTGTTTCTGATTGGGCTTGATAGATATGGCAGGGGTGATTGGAGAAGCATATCAAGAAACGTGGTGGTGACGAGAACACCCACTCAAGTAGCCAGTCATGCTCAGAAATACTACCTTCGCCAGACTGCTGTGAAGAAAGAGAGAAAGAGATCCAGCATCCATGATATAACCACTCCTTTGGACAGTAAAACAGTGCCCCCCTCCTGGGAATTTTCATAATCAAGGAGGGTTCCAAAATTTCAGCTTTCCCAACCAAAGATGAACATGAGGAACTGCATATAGGAACATTCTCTGTACATAAAATGGTTGCTAGAAATTTGACAGTCTTGAGCTGTAAAGTTATATTCTTTGATTGTGGGAAAGTTCATTAGGTAATTAGTTAGGGAATATCTGTGTATAGCTTTTCTTATCAGAGTCCTTCTGTTAACTGATGGTTGTATATTGGGTGAATATAGTTGGGTTTTAGCTTGCATTTTGGTGAAACAAAGTGGTAAATCAAACTGACTGGTAGTTTGATCCTAGAACTGCAAGGTGTTGGATACCCTTGCTTTTGAATTAATGACTTGAATTTAACTGATGTAGAGAGGATTAAGTTTTAGTTCTGGGTATATTGCACCTTTTCTCTTGTTATTTATGACTTCAATCACCATGGGTTTTTCCAGAACTACAGATTATTTGGAACGGTAGCTTGTGCTTCTACGGTAGAGTTGCTTGCAAAATTTTAAAGCCCATTAGTTCTTTGATTATTGATTTAGTTGATGCTAAATCTAAAAAGTGAAATGAGAATCAATGAAATAATTAATATTTTTATTTTCACTGTTACTTATTTGTTAGAGAACTTCCATTTTTCTGGCAAACTCTGGCATTGGATATTGACTCTATGTATCAGTTTGGGCTATTAGATTCAAGCTTGGAGCTTACCGGAGTCGATGATTGCTCGTTGCTCGCCCTGGAAAATGAAATTGAAGAATTACAATTTTTATTAATACTTCACTCTTAACTACATTTCTTGCAGCAACAATTTGATTGGAAATGGGGGAAAACGGAGGTTAAAGTGCGGTTATCGTGCAAGGGAAGTACAGGAGAGACGGTGGGAAGGTGATCAAGAACTCAAGATTGCTTAGTTGCATACGACCTTCATGATCCAAGCACTATTCCGTCGAGATTAGTTAGCACGGAACCAAGTTTCAGAAATGGCATGGAACCGAGCAATAGAATATTTGTTTAATTCTGACAGCGGGCAATCTCCAAGAAAATTGATTTCCTTGAGCCTAAAACTTCCCCATAAGAAAACACGAATCAGATTTTGGAATCCGAAATAATTAAAAACTGCTGGGAACAACTCATGATAGTGGAAGCATTCTAAAATTTTGTCATAATTTCAAACTTGGACCGAATCGGTCGGTCTAACCTGTCGAATTGAGAACCGATTATATATTCGGTTCGAATCAAGTTTAAAAACAGTTAAATGAAAAAATCGATTAAATTCGGTCAAAAATCAAGTTTGACCGGACAAACCCATCTTCACAATTGTATGTTTCTGACACGCGTTGCAAATGGACCGTTGAAAGACATTGGTCCAATCAATGCTTTCTTTCTCGTTTTCATTTTCCCTCTAGAATTTCGTTTTCATTTCCCTCTAGAATTTTGGTACTAAATTCTCGTCAATGGTGCTGAATGAGCACATGATTTGCTTTCTTTGAATTTCGTGCAGGTTGCTCATTCAAATAAAAAACCTAAACAACTTTGACCAATTGGCCAAAAAATTTTTTTTTACCAACTAAAATTTTAGCAACTTTTATTTGATTTATTTTTTTTGACAACTTATTAGATTTTATTATTGATACACTAAAATACCAACGCCAAATACATCAAAACACAAAATTAAAAATTAGAAGAACTTGATCCTTTAAGAGGAGGTCTAGATTTGTAACTTTAAAATTTTTAATATTTTTGGCTTGCTATAATTTTTTTAAGGCCAGTTAACATTTTTTCATTGTTAACAAACAACTAAAGTTGAGAAAAAAAAGAAAAATTCTAATAAGTATACCTCTTGGTCTTGTTATTAAGGAAGTTAAAATTTTTTAATATTTTTAGTTGATTATGATTTTTTTAAACTCGTTGGTCAATTTTCGCTTTTAACTAACAACTAAAATTAAAAAAAGAAAAAGAAAAAATTACTAGGTATGTGTGTGTATATATATATATGACATATTTATGACGTCATTTGGTTTGATCCCGAGTTGACCCTTGGTCGAATTTATTGATTTCTGACCCTTAAGTTCAATCGAGTTGACACCCAGTTCGAGTATAAAAACATAGCTTAACAAAGATCCAATGTTTTACTTTAAAATATTTTACATTTGACGTGATTTTCGTCAAGTTTATAGTAACTGTCGAATTTGATCTTAATACAGAGGACTTTGTTGTTTTGTCTTTTGACTTTGATTTGAAACGCATGTCTTCATATGTTTGGATGCAATTTCGTAGGGTAGCATCAGTAGTAGTTCTGTTTCTCACTTATTGGCAGTCATGGGACAAGCAACAAGAGTACTGCTCTAATTTAATGATCATTGATTTATTTCCTCGACTTTTAGGTTGATCACCATTAGGTAGTTACCAAATGGTGCCAATTCCTTCCATTGAAAAGAACATAAAAAACGACTTCCAGACGGATTAATGCTGTTAAATCTTCTAAGCTTAGCTTAAATGGACAAGTAACTCAAAATTCAAAAACCTTCTGCAGTCTAACAAGCAACTATTATTTATCATTTGTCTATGACTAAGGAAATCTTAAAGTTACTCAGAGCTGGTTATCTATAGTGTGATTACACAAGTGACCCTAAATTTTTAACGAAACAAGCAATTGTTAAATTTGATTGAATCTAAATATGCCCAAGTAAAGAATTTTGATTACACTGATGGAATGTAAGATGTTATCTGAATAAATTATTCAAAAGGCATTCACAAATTTGTAAAATGCCGTTCATTCAAAGCCAATATAGTAATGGATTAAGCTTTCAGGGGCATTCTCAATGTAGTCATTCTTCATAAACTGTCAGCTATCTGTCTATAGAATTTGACCAGTTTAGCAATCTTCTGGTTTGATCTGCTTAATTGTGCATGCAAAGAAGCTTTTCTTACCCTAATGGAATTTTTTTCTCTAATCTGTTCTGGTTTCTGTTATTTTTAATATTCAAGATGGGACAAAACATTACTCCTAGTTACTGAGGCAACCAACACATTATTTTAATTCCCTTTTCACAACACAGATACAAGCATATTGATGTAAAAGATAAATCATTCCGCATACCTTTTATTCCATCTAAAAGGATCAAGTTAAAAAGAAAAGAAAAAAGAGAAAACTATGTCGCATGGTTGGTTCGCTTAAATTAAATGGCCACGAGAATTGCCTGCCTCAGGCCTTTGGTGTAAGCCCTTTCTTGATTTTCTGAATGGTGGTCGCATCAGTTTTGAAAGACTTAGCCAAAACGTCATCACTGATGCTGCTATTGAAAACAGCTCCACGGATTGAAACAGTCCCAGGATTTGCACTGCCAAATGCCGAAATTGCCATAGCAGGTTTGTTGGGATCACTATTATACTGGAAATGAACAAGTCCTTTAGGAAACACAAACAGGTCACCAGTTTGAACTGTTTGAGTATAAAGAGTGTTCTTAGTGTCCACAAATCCAACTTGTAGAGAACCAAAAGCACAAAGCAAAAGCTCCGCTGAGCGAGGATGTGTATGAAGGGGGTTCACAGAGCCAGCAGGAAATTGGAAAACAGCAAAGGAAACACTTTGCCCATCAAGAGAGGGGAATTCCACCAGACTTACTTTCTTAGCCTGAAAAGTAGGTGGTGGTGGTGTCTGGAAAAGATTTCGGATCCCAGTATAGGTGAAAAAGGTTCCATTTGCGGTAGTCACATCCGGTGGAAGCAAGAAATCTGATTTAATGTCTGGATCTCCAGCCATTGCCCTACTAAGGAGGGATGAAAATGTAACTGCAATCAAGAGGAATACTTCAAGCTTGAACAGCATCGCGGCCACAAAATGAATCAGAGTACTAGTGCCAAATGAAGTAAATAGTAGTTGTAGTAAATGGCTATTTGACCTCGGTATCAATAAATCGGTTTGAATTTATGGAGCTACTTTAGCAGGAAAAATGCTCGGATTCTGAACAGATGCAGAGTAATTTTGAGGGAGAAGGAAATCTTAAAGAAACACTTTTCTGTGGCTTTTCTTTTAAGTTTAAATTTCCTGGTTGATTAGCATTTGAATTAAGCCTGAAAGAAGGTTAATTAGTTTTGTGGAAGAAAATCTTTGTCGACAATAGAGAAATGATATTGATTTTTACGAGTTAGGGGGCTGCATAATTGTTAAAAAGAGAGCTACTGCTGCACCAACGTTAGTGTGTGCTGGCATTCTACTGGTAGTATTATTCGACTCCCAGTTACATAAGGTGGATATCGACCTAGCACAAAAATCACCTATAATTACTTTCTTTATAGTTTGAGCAATTTTTCCATTCAGAACTCTTAAAAAATGTCTTAGGGCAGAGCCCGTAAAAGAGGTTGCTACTATTAAATCTCTATATAAAGCATTCAATACGTTCAGCAGTCTTATGGTTTGATGTGCTTAATGACGTTTGCTAGACCCCATCTTTAGCTAATCGAAAATTTCCGTAATGTGTTCTAGTTAGGATTCTTTTTAATCTTCATCTTGGGATAAAGCATTTGAAAAAAATAAGTAACGCAGCCAACGTACATTCTTTTTATTTCCTTTCACGAGATAAACAAGAATACTCATCTAAAATTTCAACGATTCCACTTGCTTTTACTCATCTTAAAGGGATAAAATGTAAAAAAGAAAGAACAGAAAAAAGAGAAAGAAAATGATGTCATGCTCTTCGCTACTAAATTCGAAGTACTGTGTCAGGCATGCGGTGCGACCGTGCGAGCCCACTCGCGATCTTTGGAATGGTAGCAACATCAGTTTTAGACGACTCAAGCCAAAATGTCATCGTTGATTCTGGTATTGAAAACTGCATCAGGGATTCGAACAGTTCCAGCATTTGCACTGCCAAATGCCGTAACTGCTCTAGCGGATTTGCACAAATCACTAGTCACCAATTTTAAGTGTTTGGGTATACAAGTTGTTCTTGGCGTCCAGAAATCCCACTTCTAGAAAGCCAGGAACAAGAAACGATAACTCAGCCGAGCACATATGAGTGTGACATGGATTGGCAGAGCCATCACGGAATTATAGTTGATCAAAATAATAATAAAAAAAAGAGCAGGCTTATGTCACTTTGTGTTTGTTCCTAATTTAGAAAGTCTATAGGAAAATCCTACGGCCATTAACTTCCCCAATCCGCGTATAGGCTGTTGCGTTTGTCCAAGACTCAATAGTTTTCGATTTTCCATAGTTCCACACGGAACACAGTTGCTGAGATGGTGAGTGACTGAGTTCTAAGACCAGTGAAGCTAAATTCATTGGCACGGACATTCAGTCGCTACAATAATGCAATTCATTCATACGCAGCAGCTACTTCACACCTCAAATATTGCCTGAATTCCATAAACATGTACTTTGATATTCCATTAGTCCAACCACTACATTCATTTCTAGTGGCTGGCAGTTGCATGTTTGTAGCCAGAACAAGTTCTCCACATGGCTAAACAAAAGAAATTTTGACATATTAATCTGGTATAACAACTCGAGATTACTTGGAGATGTGAAATATTCATAAACAATCATAATTTTGAGTACAAAATTAAACAAACAAAAAGGAAGATGACATTAAGAGAAACAATAGGAAAAAGCAGAAACTCCTTATACCAGCAGTAACAACATAGTTGTAAGCATAACATTCCTCAGCAACTTATGATGTGGCAAGCATAGCATTTATGACATGAACAAGAGTCACCACACTCTACATGAGAACAAAAGGAGGATCAAGAGTTCCGAGAAGTCATATATACATGTATTTACAGAGATGAACTTAAAAGCCAAGTCCCATAGTAACCAGAGAGTCAGAGACAATCACTTCAACTCGTGTGAGCCCCTTCTTCAGCTTTCTGAAAGAGAACAGATATCCCAAAGAGGAAATTGATCAACACTGGGGGATAAAAACATAATATCCAACCACTGTGAGTGAATTAAAGCATGCTACCAAATTCCAAGATAAATACTAAAATAAGGCACGAAAATCAAAGATATCCAATTCAATTTTGGTAACTATTAGAAGATAAATTTTGCTATTCCAGAAACTCCCCAGAACTACAAGGTCACCCCTAAACCCCCGGGCCACGGCCAAAAAAAACAAAACCAAAGGATAAAACAAAATTAAATTATTGTTTATAGGGTTAAAATATGACTTTGATTATGCTATTTAAATATGCAGGATCAGCAGGAACTGTTCGACAAAAAAAAAAAAGAAAGTACAAACTCCAGCTCAATTTGATTTTACATAAACTGTAAAAAATAAAAATAAAAATAAAAATCCAGCTAAAAACAAAAAACCTTCTCAGACTTCTCGCGCGCAGCTTTCTCCTTCTCCGCCTTCAGCTTCTGCTTCTCCAACTTCTCCCTCTCCCATTTCTGAATGCAAACCTCAAATTAGCACACCTAAAATTTAAAAGAGAGAGAATTTGATTGTTACAAATTTAATAACCTGAATGTAGACGTTTTCCTTAGCTCGCTCTTCGTCGCTGAGGACGCGACCTTTGTCGTCGCTGAAGTAGCGAAGGCCGGAGATTGAAGACGATCGGCGAGTCCCCCCCATGAAACGACCCACTTCCCTGCGTAAAACGACAGATCTCGTCGCCATAAAATAAAAATCTTAGCTACTGGTTGTTGATGATGATGATGATCAGTACAAGAATGGAAAATTGACTGATAAGTGATGTGATTGGATCAAATCAAACCCTGGGCTCACCTATTTATAGGGTCCGGTTAAGTGGACCCGGATTGGTCAGGTTTTGGATAAGCTCATACATAGGAATTCGAATAGCGGTCTTGGAGAAACTGGCAGAAGGCTCCAGGTTCAGCTACCGGTATTGTTTACACGTAACAACCTGAAAAGGTACATTCCCGACTATACCCTTATACTATTTTGGATTGCCAAGCTAAATACGATAAAATATTTGGGCTATTTTGTAAACTTTCTTTCAATTGTCCTGGCTCCCTCTGTCATGATTGCTTGTTTTTGGTTTTGGGTGAATTTCTGTTTTTAGTTGAAAACTCTAATTATGTGATTGAGCAATTCTTTTGATCTATTATCAAAGTGAAAATTTTAGTTTTTTAACTTTTTTTTTTTACTTGCATGTTTGTGCACGAATTTCTAGTTGTATAAGATGTTTGATTTGTTTTCAACTGTTTTTTATTTGTACTTGCTTTTAACTTCTGATTTTGAAAAAAACCTGTTTTATGATATTTTTAATTTTTTTTTACCTTACTTTGTGTTTTTTTAAAGCTAAAATTAGAAGCAACTAAATATTTACTATATTTCTAAAATCAATTTTTATAAGAATCATAATTAATTGAAAACAAGCGTAACTCTCATTTTAATTTAATTTTGATACGAATTACTTAAGCATAAGCACTCTTTTGGAAGCTTATATAGTGTTAATCAGTTTGTGGTCTATTAGTTTGTGAGGCATCATTTATCAATGTATTGAGATTTTTAAGTTTTATTTGTGCTTGTCATTTTCCTTTGCTTTTTTCATGTGAAAAGGGGAAAACGCAAAAAGGACAAGGTAAAAACACAAGACATGATTCTGACTAAAACTGGCAGCATTTGTGTAAATGTATTACGATTAGCATTCGTTATTTTTTTTAGTTTCATGTGGCTGAATTTCTATTTTGAATGGTTCTGTTGAGTTGTGGTGTACATGCTTTTAGAATATGCAAGAGGCAGAAGACGTTTGATTTCGTGCTTTTTGCGGACTAACTTCTTAGCGAATTGCACTTTTGGGCCCTATTTGGATTGCCGAAAGGGAAACGTTGATTGCTCTTTTTGGACCATAGGCCACTTTGGTCCTTCAAGCCTCGTTAAAAACGATGACGTGTTTAATATTTTAATTTGTGCCGAATCAACTGCAATTAAACAAATTAATTAATTATAGGTGGAAGGAAACTTCATAATCTACACAATGATGCTAACTCTCCTTCCATTTTATTATACGTCATGCTAATATTTTTTTTCCTTTTTGATATATTGAAGTAATAGAGAATACTATTTTTTTAATCATCAAATCTGTATTGCAATGTATTTTTGCTTCACTAATTTGAGTGAGGCTTCTAGTGATGTGTGGAGGTGCGGTCTCAAACATTTTTTGCTTAAGGATATGCTTCTTTGTAAATCTATCTATTCCTTCTCTTATCCTTTTTTTTTTTTAACTGCTAAGGACGGAGTTTGAACCCCTGACTTAAACAGGGAGAAGGCAACAGTACGGAGCCACCTTCTTTACCTGACGTGCTTATTTCACCTGAAGAATTCACCTGACGTGCTTATTTCCATGAAGAGTTTTTGCTCTTCAAGGGACAAGACCTATGGCGAGTCATAAGTGAAAATTAGAGTGATATTAAGGCGCAACAGTCTCATCTATACTGCACATTAAGTGGACTCTACCTTCAATTAGGAAAGCTAACTAACCTACATATCTGATTCCATGCAAGATGCCTCTTGTGAACTTGGACAGTATGCATGCATAGTTTTCTTTGATCATTTATGATATTATGAATTAGCGTTTGGCCACTGGGCCCAAGTGGGTTGAGAAGATTACTTGGTGTATATTTCGATACACATTACATAATAATATTATAGTTAAGTCAATATCACTCTTAAATTTGAATCGAATATAAGAAAATAACAAAAGAGTGTATATTTTGATACACATTTGAGAAAGATTCGATGTCAATCCTAAATTTGAATCAAATATAATAAAATAACAAAAGATTTGAGACAATGAATGTTCCAACAAGTTTTTGAAAAAAAGAAATAGAAAAAAATTTGAGATAGTGGATATTTTTTGACCTAGACAATATAATAGATTGATTCAAAAGAAAAAAAAATTTACGGGAGAAAGTATTGGCTTTTTACATAAAAAAAGAAGTGCATTGGATTGAAAGTGAACTCGTTTAGTTGATTATTGAGAGGGTTATGAAGACAATTAGTCCATAAACTAACGGTAATTGTAATAGAAGAATTGTGAGAAAAACAATCAATATCTGAATTTTTTTTTTTTGAAGTATTTGTCATGGGAGCACACTATAGCGGTAGTATTTATTATTTAAATGGCAGAGTATGAGACGACAAGGGGCAGGCTGCTTAGCAAAGCACTAGGTAGCCTAATACTGACCTTTTTCTCTTTCCTCTTTCTTCTTTCCTCTTTCCCCACTCTCCTCAATTATTCTTGGAACCCAAACAAGCCAAACACATCAAAGCCAAGCGGTGTCGTTCTTCCCCCCATCTTTCTCTCTCTGTCTTCATTACTTCTACGGAAGTATTGGCTTATTGCTAGAAAATTTACGTAGTAAAAAGACATTTATTATTAAAAAAAAGACCCAATTTGAATTGGATTTTAATTCTGACTTAATAGAATTGATCATCTATTAATTGGATTGATTGACCTCCGATCGTGAATTCATCATCGGAATTTGATCGAAATCAGATTATTTTTATTTTTTGTAAAACTTTTAGGGGAAAATGGTGTCGGCAAATAGGGAGATGGTGGTCTACTGCTTCGATACTCTGGTGGCTCACTACAACAGCGAAGAAGCTCCTCCTCCTGCTTTCGATGCGGGTCAACAGTATGCTTCCCTTCTCCTCCTCTAACTTATCTCCATAGTAAAGTTTTGATTTTTTTTTTGTTTGTTTTGAATTATTTTTGACACGAACTGTTTTGCTTGTTTTGGGTGTTTTAATTATCCGATATAATGGCTTTCAGGCAGCAGGACATGTTTATAAACGATGATATTTTATTTTTAAACACAATTTGAGTTAATAATGCCATGCCTGCTGAATTTATTTGTTGTGTACCATGGATAGTTACCTTCTAGTATTGTACATGGTTAAAGTTGTCTTTTTGTCAGGCTAGGTTGCTGCTGCCGGGACTTCAGTATACAATTTCACTCGTTTTTTGTTTTTGTTTGCTTGAATGAAGTCCTGCTTAATATTTTGGTTCCGTTTTTCTAATCAGACCCTTTTGTTGTTTTCTTTCCAATTTGTAATTTCTCCTAGATTACAAAATTATTATGCCTTATTGGTGGGAAAAATATTCCAAGTTCCAAAGGACAATGGACTATAAGAATGCTAATTTCAGCTCCAAGATGTTAATATGAGAGTTGCAATGTGTATCAATATTCAATTGTAAGGCCCATGATAAGTTGATGCTATGAATGCTGAGTTTTGAATGAACCTATTACTTGTTAATTGCTATTATTGGTTAATTTTCCTGCCCCTTTTTTGTTCTTTTATTAGGTGATTCAAAATTTTAATGCGACAAGTAAGTTTTGCAATTCTATGCATCTCATGTTGCAGCATATTTATGAAGGAAGTTCCTTCTGGAAAATCTGAATTATGTACTGTTAGATATGGAGACTTAAGAATTATTCTAGTCTGATCAAGTTAGAAGTTTGAAGAAAATTGTATAGAAATGGCTAATTCTTGAGAATTTTTATTTTGAAACTTTAAGCTGGTGATTGAGGCCTAAGATGTTGAAAGTGAACCAAATTTGTTCTTTCTTCTCATTCTTTATGCTGTGGTTGTTGTGATTACGAGTGTCTGATGATATTGTCTGCTATTCTATGAACTATTATCTTTAGGTAAATTAATGTTTTGTTCAATGTGTTCTCATACGTATTTAATGTCTGCATTCCCACTGAATCTCTTATTATATTGATCACCTCAAAATGTTTCTTATTTCAGCCCACTGTTTGTGACTTGGAAGAAAGTGGTGAATGGTGGTGAGCCTCGTTTACGTGGTTGCATTGGCACCTTGGAAGCTCGCTGCTTAATTAATGGTTTCAAAGACTATGCTCTAACAAGGTGATTTGCATTACAAGATGAAGGTCAAATTTGAGTTTTAACTGTTTGATCTATGACATGTGGTATTGAGCATGAAATCCCGAATTAGTTCTTGTCTTGTCTTGTCTTTGGGAGCTTAGAGAGAGAATTTGTGGAGTAACATTTTAACAAGGAAAGAAAAGTAGATAATTTGCTTTGGAGCTGAGGAAAGAAAGAAAGAAATATTCCAATCTTTATCTGGAAGTTGGAAAAGATAATGAAAGAAAATTCGAAGGATTTTTTTCATCTCATGCCATTATTTTCTGTAAAAACAGTTGTTTAATGGAGACCAGTTTGTCAAAATTAGAAGTTTCATTATCAGAATTTCCTTCTCCATTTCTTACCACAGGTGGAGAAAAAAATTAATAAGGCTTGAGGTATTTTTCATTTCTTTTATTGCATCCTAAAATTTCCAAGCAAGAAAATAATATATGCTTGCTTTACAAATATATGCCTTGTTTCCATTTTTCACCTCCCAATCTGAACCGAATTTCATTTTCCCATCCTTCTTGCTTAGATCTTTCCATTTTTTATTTTTTCTAAACTTGGCTAGTTTATGAATGAACTTAGATACTTGTCCCCTTGTTGTCATTTTAAGCAGAAAGTAGAGAGTGACAGTTTCTTGGGGAATTGGTGAATTCATTATTGAGGGTGACATTAATTAGTGTACTTAGTAGATTTTGCTTCCAGCTTCAAGAATCTAGGAGAAGAATATTGCTTTTCTATCAATTGAATTTAGATACATTTAGAGCTACATTAGGCAACAAAAACATGCTATAGACTGTTTTCTGAGTATAATTAACTTTAAAACATAGCAATCTCTATTCATTTTCCTCTAGCATATATCATTGCAGTATGATTACTCTTCCTTTTTAATTTGCTTAGATCTTTCCTGGACATCTTTAGACAATAATCGCATCTACATCAACTTCTAAAGAGTTTTTAATGACAACTTATTTTAGACTAAGTTTATTAATTTCATCTCCATTATCAAGATCTCCATGCATCTCATATACTGAAGCAGGGGTTTTCATAATCTTCTATTTCTGTATTTTCTCCAGTGCTCTCAGGGACAAACGTTTTCCCCCAATACAGGCTAAAGAATTGCCTTATTTGGAATGTACTGTTTCGATTCTCACTAATTACGAAACCGCTCAGCATTACCTTGATTGGGAGGTTAGTTCTCTAATCATGTATGTTTTGCGAAGGAAAGACAGTGCTCTGTGCATGCATGTCTAGACATATGTGATACATAAATTAATGCTTCATTTTGGATAATTTTAATGCTGCAAAAACAGCATACTAGTTGATTTTAGATCAGTTAATGCATCAGTTCCGACTCTGTTTCTCATACAATGTTGGTGTTCAATCTTTGAGAATTAAGATTCTCAGTTGCATCTCTAGGTAATCAAGATGTTTATTCTCAGTTGTTGATCATGCGTGCACCAAATATTTAGTTACTTGAGACATTATGTTGGCACTGTAGTAATGAGTTTTGAAAAAAAACCAGTCGTGTCCATGCTGTGTTTTTATACTGGTACATAAATTCATGGCTTTACTTAACGGTATTATTTGGATGTTCTAATTGACTACTGGATAATGAGATTCCAGACTAGTGCAACTTTTTAATGTTTATGGAAAGTTGGCAAATGTTATATACTGGGGACCACCTTTTCTAAAGGTGTGATCTTCATCTAGTCTAAGCAATTATGTATGCTGTGGCATGAAATTGCCCTCTCAGGAGTTGAATTTCTTCAAAGTTTAGGATCCAAACGAGGCTCATTGACTTGGACACTAAGTAAGGGAGTGAATTGAGTCACTTTGGGCTGCATTCCTGGATGGCTTAAGTGGTGCTTTTATGTACTAATGGCCTCAGTTTTTTTATTTCACCGAGTGATCAGATACTGGATCAAATGATGGATTGTGTTATGAATTTTCTGAGTAGTCCTCCTACAGTTGTGTAGCTGGATGATCAGTTATTGCCTCCATATATTATGGCTTATTGGTAAGAGGTTATTGATTCAAGAGCTCCATTCTGGGTTTTGATTGCTGGCTGTGTAGGATGCTTTGCATTTTATATTCTTCTCCCTTCTATTATCTGTTTGGAATACTCCTCTCTGATTATTATCTCAAGAATTTAATGTGTTCTTGAAGATTGGGAAGCATGGAATAATCATCGAATTCACTGATCCTGACTACAGTACTAGGCGAAGCGCCACTTACCTGCCCGAGGTTACTGCTCATGAAGGTGATACTTGTTGCATTCCTTTTCGATTTCTCAGTAGAGTCTCTGGTGGACCATTAAAGTTTGACCTCTGACTAATTTTTCTTCATTTCTAGTTTTCATATTGTATTGTTGTTTGGAGGACCTTTATTTGGGGCAATTTTTTGTTTAAGATTTTTTATTTTTCCTTTTGCATTTCAATGATAACTAGGAATTAATGTTAAACCTTTTAAAAGGAACTGTAAGGTGTTCCAAGATACAAGCTGCTTGTGAATGTATCTTTGATTTTTAATTTGATAGACCACAAATAGAGTTAAACTGGATTATGCTGTTTGTTCACCTTAATCCCCCAAAAACCGAAAAAAAAAAGAAAAATAAAATGGAGGTTTTTTTTTCAGTTGATCATGTTTCGCATATTGTTGCTTCTTTGTTTTGTTCGATATCCTTATCAATTATCACCAAGGCCAGATCAGATTATCTGAGGTACTACTAACTAGTCTCTTGGTTCTTAGAGATGAACTTTTATCAATGCGTTTTTGGTTGGAATTCTTTTTTTCCAGACTGTATAGGGGAAGGATATTTTCCTTTATTTAGGAAATTTATGCTGTGTTAAAATATTTGTGTGTATGGTAAAAGTATTTTTTGTTGTAATCTCCACATATGCGTCAAGTCATCCAAATATTCTTCTAGTTTGCGTCTCTGTTTGCAGAACTGAATTGCTTTTTATTGGCTTTAATTCTCAGGTTGGACAAAGACAGAAGCAATTGATTCACTGATGCGGAAAGCGGGCTACAATGGCACCATAACTGAAGTGTTCCGGAAGCGCATACGGCTTACCCGTTACCAGAGCACATTATTTACTATGCACTTCAGCGATTACGTTACCTATGTTAAGACAACCAGAGGCTCCCCTCCGGCTATTAACGGGGTGAAATCAGGCAATTACTGATTGTTTGTAGTCGTCACAATTGAAACAACAAATCCATTTGGTAGATGTAGGTGCTACCTTATCCCCGAAAGAATTAATCTGCCTGGTTGAGACAAATTTGTTGGCGTCCCAACCTGCTGCAGCCATTGTTTTAAGTTACCTGTTTAAATTATTCTTCAAACTTAGTTAATTTTGAAGAATTAACATGAACAACTCCATTTGGTTGTCAG